>JADBJO010000902.1:317500-320000 GCA_016801955.1 Conus betulinus | reverse complement strand
ATTTTGTGGAGGTGGAGAGAAGTGAGAAGTGGATAAGGTGTTGTTGTTGTTGTTGTTGTTGTTTTTTGTGTGTCTTTGGCTTTCCCACTCTTTACTAATTTGTCTTGCTTTTTATTTTATCAACGCATGTTTGACTCTCTCTCTCTCTCTCCTCTCTCTCTCTCTCTCTCTCTCTCCTCTCTCTCTCTCTCTCTCTCTCTCTGTCCATCCGTCCGTCTGTCTGTCTGTCTGTCTGTCTGTCTGTCTCTCAGTTGAAATGGTATAGTGTGTGTGTGTGTGTGTGTGTGTGTGTGTGTGTGTGTGTGTGTGTGTGTGTGTGTGTGTGGTGTGCGCGCGCTAAAAGATTACTGAAAGGATACCTTCTTCCAGTTTGTGGTTGTTGCAAAACCAAATAATGAATGAATGAATGGATAATTCTAAAAACAAAGTGTCGTTTTCAAAAGGTTGCTTAGCAATGTGCTTTTCTCTTGGCTTTGAAACTATCTTCTAGCAACCTTCCTCCGTCATAATTCATCACTGTTTCATAGGAAAATAATGTCACAAATTCATCGTTTATTGAATTAATACTTCATCAACATTTTTTGGTCATCACATTTTTATCCAACGGGTGCGTGCTATCATTAGAACCCAAGGTCAACGAGAAATACAGTAGACCGATTACAATCCAACGTCAACAAATAGTACAGTAGATTCGTTACAATTCAACGTCAAAAAATAGTACAGTAGACCCATTACAATCCAACGTCGACGAGTAGCACAGTAGACCCATTATATTCCAACGTCGACGAATAGTACAGTAGACCCATTATATTTCAACGTCGACGAATAGTACAGCAGACCCATTATATTCCAAAGTCGACGAATAGTACAGTAGACCCACTATATTCCAACGTCGACGAATAGTACAGTAGACCCATTATATTCCAAAGTCGACGAGTAGCAAAGTAGACCCATTATATTCCAACGTTGACGAATAGTATAGTAGACCCATTAGAATCCAACATCGACGAATAGAACAGTAGACCCATTATATTCCAACGTCGACGAATAGTACAATAGACACATTATATTCTAACGTAGACAAATAGTACAAGAGACCCATCATATTCCAACGTCGTCGCACAGTACAGTAGATCCATAGCAATTCAACGTCTACGAATAGTACAATAGACTCATTGCAATCCAACATCGTCGAATTCTACTGAAGAAGACCCATTAGAATCCAACGTCGACGAATAGTAAAGCCACATCTTTTGCGATCCAACGTCGACGAATTACGAATTATACAATAATTTGACACACAACGGACAGTCATCTTGCTTATAGCCGTCCGACTTGAAATAAGGTATTCGAACAAGAAAATGAAACACGTTTATTTTTACTGTCGTGTGATTGGTTGACCTATATAATATTGGTAAAGGTTGCTATCGAGCTTTGAAAATAAAATGAAATTATATACTTTCGCTTTTGTGCGTGACCCTCACAAAATATCGTTTACATAGCGTAAGCAATTATTGAATTCCCTATTGACCTTCACATCAGCGAATCGTTCTTTCTCTGGAACCATTGCTATGCTGTATCGACCTCAGCCATGGAGAAGTGATCGGTCTGTGGAAGCCCATACGCCGACAATCGAGGCTATGGGATGCACACGCACAGCAGTTGCTTGACGGTGTCGGTTTTGTTTGTTTGTTTTGTTTGTTTTTTGTTTGTTTGTTTTTTTTTTTGTTTTGTTTTTGTTTTGTTTTTGTTTTTGTTTTTTTGCCAGTGGGCTCGCTAGTCATGAAATATTGGCTGGTACACACATAGAAACGCTCCCATGAAGGTTTTATCGTGTCACAGCCGGTGGCTATTACACAATGGCATCTGCCAGGGAGCACTTATGTCCCTTCACGTGTTAAGGGAATGCCCTGTGCGTGCGTGCGTGCGTGCACTCTATGTGAACACAACGCAGGCTTCCAAGAAAGTGCAGATTTGCTTCCCGCTGGTTTGTTGGGCGGTTGAGGACAGTACTTTTCCGGGTCTTACCCGCACCTCCGGGTGTATCTTTTTCTTTCTTAGACAGCAGTCAGGTCGCCATGAGTCGACCCACCACAGGGACATCCATGCACACCTTGTGCTGAAACTGGTTCTACCGTCAGACAGCCTTTTCTGCATAAATTGAGCTTAGTCCACCTGTAGATATTAACACCCAATACTAATCGGTGCAAAAGGTATCCCTCCACACAGTTTATGATTTCTGTCAACTACAGCACAGCATGCTTGTGTATAATCTTTTTTTCTCTTTTTCTCTCTCTGGTCGCTTTCATTTTGCGTAGGCATACTGCCTATAAGAAACTACATCCAAAATAATATCATCGTTTTCCCTCCATGACGAGTAAACAAGTAATTGAAAGCGGTTTTTAATTTTTGAACAAAACCTGTCAAACATTTTCTCGGTCCATGTTGTAACTACCTTCCGTGCAAAACCTGTGTTCTGCAAATTTGTGTCGTACCCTGG
>JADBJO010000902.1:310000-312500 GCA_016801955.1 Conus betulinus | reverse complement strand
GTTGAAGGACGTGCATGTGGATGTGACCAGTATCACTGACGGCAAAAGAAAATAGAAAACATGACAGCCAGATCCGATCATCCACTGAATTATGAAATCCTGCTCCCCTAATAATCATGGAAACATCACTGACGTCAGATACAGTTCCATGTAAGTAAGAACCTCCTGTCCTTGAATGAGGTACGCGTTCATAGAACGAATATATGGGAACTGAATCGATCGCTTGCAGTAGTAGATTTTAGTTCATCAACTAGTCAATAACCAGCATGGGACGATCTTTAACATTCTGCAGCCTGGCTTGCATATCCTGGTTTCCCATGGCGCAGAAAGGATGATATTCGAATGGTGGGACCGAGCTTTCGATTTTAGGTCTTGAATATCAAGACAAGCATGGGACGAAATTAACCCATTTTGCATGGTTTCCCATGGCGCAGAAAGGATGATATTTCGAATGGTGAGACCTGGTTTCGACTCTTGAATATAAGACAACAAAAATGCCAAACAACTGACTTCAGTTTAGATCCTCCGATCCTTCATATACAAAGCTGATGTCATCAATTTAAGCATCATGACATTAGCGAAGACGTCACACAAAAACACGTTGCATGGCACCAGTTGCACTTTGCGTGTGAGGTATTTTGGGATCTCCCATTCCGTCTTGCTTTCTTTTCCTTTCTTGTTTCCCCTTTCTTTCTTTCTTTGAGTGCGTGCGTTCGTGAGTCCATGCATGCGTGCGTGCGCGCACGCTGTGTGTGTGCATGTGCGTGTGTGTGTGTGTGTGTGTGTGTGTGTGTGTGTGTGTGTGTGTGTGATGTAATGTAATGTAAAAGGATATTTATAGAGCGCTTTACCTCGCGAGAGTCCAAAACGCATATTACAGAAACGATAAAATGCTAATTCTAACCCAAAGCACACACACACACACACGCGCGCGCGCGCACACACACACATACACACACACACACACACCACAGACACACACACACACACACACACACACACACACACACACACACACACACACACACACACACAAAACAAAACACACGCACACGCGGACAGACACACGAGTGCGTCAAAACAAGCAGCGCGCGCATGGCCGTTTGTATGTGCGCGTTTATTTGTGGGGAAGATATTTGCCGCTGAAAAATTGCCACTGTTCGTGCTAGGATATAAATCGTATTAGATCAACCGTCCTTTTCTCTCTCTCTCTCTGTCTGTCTCTGTCTCTGTCTCTGTCTCTCTCTCTCTCTCTCTCTCTCTCTCTCTCTCTCTCTCTCTCTCTCTGGCGTCGATACTCTCACTGTATACTACTAGATTTCTCGAAGCGCTACTCGCCCCGGGTATAGTGCAGCGCCGCGTACTTCAAGGGGCTCAGGGGCGAGTCACAGCGTACAGAGAGTGGGTTGCTATTTCAGTTTTCCTAACTCGCTCTATTGGACATTTTGCTGCAGGCAGCTAAAAACTGTAGACCAAAGTACGAACAAAGAAAAGGAAAGTTCTCCGTTTTCAAACACATTCATCCAGGTGTGTCAATTCCACATGCAGCTGAACTAAATCACATATATCCTCTGGTAAAACACACAATGGGATTGTAGTGGAATGCTGGTGCTATCAGATCTTGATCACGGCCGGATACTGCAAAGGCTAAAGTTCAATCTCCATCTTCTTCTGCAGAGGGAGAGGGATTCGTCACGGAGCACAAACTGTTGAAGATGTTGTAATTTCCAGTGTATTTTCACAGTCCATGGCTATTCAAAGGCTATATAAGAGAATCACAGATGCCCAGCTATGAGCCACATCCTTATCAAGCTCTCTTACAGTATATCAACTGTGTCCAGAAACTGCTACCTTGCGTTCTGAGTTGCCCAGAACCTCCAACCTTCCGCTAAGTTCACTCATTAAATTTCATCACAGTCGGTCAACTTTCTTGACATCTCTCACCTACGCCAAGTTGAAAAAAAAAAAAACCCCACTTTAAGTACAAACTGACTAATTCGCCCACAATACCGAGGCTATGTATCGTCTCATTACTCATCTACAAAAGCATGCCATAACTTGAATTCCTTCTTTTGTGCTGCCTGTGTTCCAGAGAAGAAGGCGTCAAACGGCAAGAAGCTGGACTGATTTCCTTCATCACCCATGGGCGCTACAGTGCTGTCCAACAGTGAAGCTCGTGATCACGCCACATTTGAATCCTGAATCTTTGTTTTTAACCCCTACACAACTAAACAGTCCCACTGCAAGCCTCTTCGTATATATAGCTTTTCATAATTTATCTCTGCCATGCACACACACTCGCCCCCGTGTGTGTGTGTGTGTGTGTGTGTGTGTGTGTGTGTGTGCGCGCGCGTGTGTGTGTGTGTGTGTGTGTGTGTGAAATTAAGTGATGTGTCGATAATAATAAATACGTCGATATAAACATAACAATTTCAAACGTATGACGGAGATGATATAATCCAAAAATAAGATCCTTCTCTAGCAGCATACGTGGACCATT
>JADBJO010000902.1:280000-305000 GCA_016801955.1 Conus betulinus | reverse complement strand
GTGGCTTGGTATACAATATTGCTGTGGAGGCATTATTGTTTTAGAGGGCACTGTTGTTTCTTGGTACAGTTGCAAGATTTCCTTTCTTCACCCTCATTTGTCTCTGCACTGCTTTTCGTTTTGTTGGTTGAATCAATGATGTTTTTGAGATTCGGCAAACATGAGTATGATAATTTGATGTTGTGCCTGTTAAACAGCTTGTGCTCTTTTGGGAAAGAAGATGTCAGAATTTTAAAGAATTCTTTCCCAACGTTTAGATTGATAAACCCATCCAAATCCGAATTAGGAAAAATCAGTAAAAACATTTTAGAGAAAACCATAAAAAACATAAGAGAGAACACCGAATTCAACCTCTGGAAAAATACATATGAAGTTATACAATGGTTTAAAACTCTCAACAAGCAAGAAAACACAGTCTTTATAACATTTGATGTAGTAGATTTTTTTATCTATCTATAGATGAAGAGCTGCTCGCCAAAGCTATAAAATTTGCCAACAAATACACTGAAATATCAGGGTTAGAAACGGAAATCATTTTCCATACAAAGAAAACTTTACTCCACAGCAAAAAAACGAGACTTGGACCAAGAACACCAGGAAAAGTTCAACTTTTGATGTCACTATGGGATCGTATGATGGTGCCGAAACCTGCGAACTTGTCGGACTATTCATGCTATCTAACATTCAAAATAAACTTGGAAACACAAATTGGACTGTACAGAGATGATGGCCTCGCTGCACTGAGTGATAGCCCTAGAAACATTGAAAATAAGAAAAAAAAGAATTGTGCAAAATCTTCCACGACCAAAATTTAAAAATCACCACAAAAAGATAGTGAATTATTTAGACATCACATTAGACCTCAACCAACATACATTTAAACCATACAAAAAACCAAATGACACACCTGTCTATGTAAATATCAAAAGTAATCACCCACCTTCCATACTCAAAACGATACCTAGAGGCATAAACAAGAGATTATCTAATCTGTCATGTAATGAAACAGTATTTAATAACACTGCAGCTGAATACCAAGACGCGTTACACCAAAGTGGCTACAACTACAAATTACACTATGACCCAGGAATGATATGAGCAGACACAAGAAGAACAGGAAAAGGAAAATCATATGGTACAAGCCCCATACAGTGGAAGAGTTAAAACAAACGTTGGGAAAGAATTCTTTAAAATTCTGACATCTTCTTTCCCAAAAGAGCACAAGCTGTTTAAGATATTTAACAGGCACAACATCAAATTATCATACTCATATATGCCGAATCTCAAAAACATCATTGATTCAACCAACAAAAACGAAAAGCAGTGCAGAGACAAATGAGGGTGAAGAAAGGAAATCTTGCAACTGTACCAAGAAACAACAGTGCCCTCTAAACAATAAATGCCTCCACAGCAATATTGTATACCAAGCCACTGTAAAATCAGAGAACACTGAAGAAACATGTATAGGTATCACTGAAAACCAGTTTAAAAACTAGATATGCAAATCATAAACAGTCATTTAACAAAGAAAGATACAAAAATCAAACAGAATTGAGTAATATATTTGGAAACTCAAAGATAAAAAAAATAGACAACAACATATCCTGGAAAATCTTAAAAAGAGCTGCATCATACAATAACATTTCAAAAAGATGTAATTTATGCCTAACAGAAAAATATATGATCCTATGCAAACCAAAATTAGCAACCCTAAACACTAGGATAGAAATGGTTAACAATTGCAGACACAAATGGAAGTTCCTATCAGGGAGCAGAAATCAAAAACACATGAAAAACACTGACCGCACGTGATGGCAGACAGCGAACACATATAAAAAAAAACCACCGACAACACCAACCCCCCCCATACCCTGACGACTGCACCAGCAAGAAAGAGCGCTGTAGGTTTTAGCATTTACATTTACAGATGCCGCTCCCAACCCGGTTGAGCACTTTTTTAAAGTTATTGTTGGTTAGCAACACAATTATATATATATATATATATATATATATATATATATATATATATATAGGGAAGGATCCACCAATAAGGGACCATGTGGTTTAGGTGGTTAGGGCACCCAGGGCTATGTCCTTTACAAATCATCAGAGAAGGATTTAATTATTGTTGAAATGATTTGTTCAAAGCAGTCTTTTACATCGTTAATGCTGTTACTGTATTTCCAGTTTTGACAGATATAGCAAACCTAGCCGGTCGCCTTATTGTTTACTAAGTAAATCACGTACATTAGGGTGACCACTGTAAATTATCTGTATAAGGAGACCGTCTAATGTCCTGTATACACAAACATTGGGGAGACCATCTTGTAACAAAATGAATTGAGAATAAATGTATGTATGCCGGTGAGAATAAGTCAGCCTACATGGGTAGAAGGGATCCGGGAGACAATGGTTTAAGTCATTTACTCTTCAGTTTATGTTGCTTGAGGATTTGAAGACACCAGAAATTCATTTTGACCTTGCAACTTTTCGCAAAGAATCTACCAGCTCTCTGGCAAACAAGGCGTTGTTTGCCGATCTCTGTTCAAAATTTCCATCCTGTCAGAAAAATCTTCATTTATGGTTCCAGGTCTGAAGATGGAGTGGTCTGTGCAGCCTATTGCCCTGGTGTTCCTTCTAAATATTGTTAGAACATATTCCTTCAAATGCCTCTGTTTGCTCTGCTGAACTTACAGCTCTGGTTTTAGCAATGAAGATAATCTCCCAATCTACCGAGGACTTTCCGGTTTTATCTGATATGCTGTCAGCTTTGGAGGCGATAGCTGGCCGTAACCTCCAGCATCCCGAACTTTTACACTTTTAAAAACTTTTTACCACGCTGAAAGCAGATGGTCACAACATTGTTCTGGCGTGGGTTCCTGGTCACGTTGGTATCTGGGGGAATGAAATGGCTGATCATTTGGCCAAGAATGCCACAACAGGGAAACTTTCTAACATATCTATCCTCTATACAGTTCAAAAATGAAAAGTTAATGATTATGTCAGATACCTCTGGCAGGAGGACTGGAAGACACAGATGATAAACAAACTCTTTCAGATCCGTCCAAACCAAAAATTGTTCCTCTCATCCACCTCAGGTTGTCGCAAAGAAGAAACAGTTGTATGCCGTTTGTACACCAGCCTTTTGTATTTTACTCATTCATACCTTTTAAAGAGTGAAGAAGCTCTGTGGTGCCTTCCATGTCATGTGCCACTCACAAGGAAACATACTCTTTTAGAGTGTTCGGACTTGCATGATGAGAGACAAACATTTTACTGCAGATTCCATGAAAATCTTGTTCAGAGATGTTCCACCTGATGCGATCTTTGAATTCCTGAAAGAGATTAATATTTTTCATCAGATCTGAGATTTTATAGTGGAAAGTTTTCTTTAATAAAATTTCGCATGGGTTTTTAGAAGATGTTGTGTGAATGAATGACTTGTGAGTTGATTTTAATGTGGTGACAGCCCTGATATGGCCCTGCAGTCGGCAGGGCTATAAGCAACATTACCTTACCTTACTAACTGGAAAATGGAAATAAGCGTCGCATCCTTTGGAGGGAACTATAAAACAGTCTGACCCCTGCGCTTTACGCACATAACAATTCCAAGGCAGTTTAAAGTTGTAAGAGTAGGAAGAAAAGCCGCTGCAATGCTTCCAAATTCATAGCTAAAGTTTTCATGCCCCCCCCACCCCCCCCACCCCCTTCCAAAGTTAATAAATGGGTAGGCCCTGCCCTTGCGATGTTGTGCTCTCCAGAGTAGAGTGGCTCAAAGTTTACAGAGATTTGTCTGTGACCAAAATGTACCAAATACCAATGAGGCCATTTAAATAAACGTAAAATGATGCTCACACTCAAACTAAACAGTCTCCCTCTCTTGCAAAATGGCGGAACTCCCTAATGGTACATGAAACAACACAGCCAAGGAGGAATCGTGGATAAAAACAGTATGATTTTTATTAAACCCTGACATTTTGAGTATCTTTATCTTTGTAGAGATTGTTCTGTATGATGATCATGGTAAAAGCTCATGTACTTCACCAGTCTTTAAAGGTACACTTTAGCCACACAGGGTTGTGGGTAATCTGAAGACACTTCCAGAGATGCCTTAAGATTTTTCATTATCTTGTGCAGCTAAATTTTATCTTTAAGAAGTTGAGGTGTTTACAAGAAGAAGACTTTTTTTTTCAACTGCAATTTGCATACGAACATCTTTTTAATACATTCTTTTCAATTTTGTTTTAAGTCATCTTATATGCAGATAGCGACCATGATATGGGATTCAAGCTTGTAGTGCAATTTGTAGGTATGAATTCTTCATGAATAAAGATTCATTTTCAGTTAGAGTAAGAAACAATAAGAGACAGAGAAAAAGAATAGAGTCAGAAACAGGTACACATAAGACAGAGAGAGAGAGAGGGAGGGGGGGAGGCAGAGCAGTAGGGATGAGGGTAGTCAATCACAAGGAAGGAGAGAGAGAGATGGGATAGAGCAATGGGAGTGAGGACAGTCTGTCACAAGGAGAAAAAAAAGTCTGACAGAGAGAGAGAGAGAGAGAGAGGGAGAGAGAGAGAGAGAGAGAGAGAGAGAGAGAGAGAGAGAGAGGAAGAGGGGGGGCAAGCACATAAACACACACACAGGTCTAAAGACAGCGATACTATGTTTTTTTAACTGTATATTTTTGTGTGTGTAATGAACAAAAACACATGGATCAGAAAAAAGCACAACTAAACAAACAACAAAGTAAAAAAAAAAAACAGGAAAAAAGGAGAAACCATTTTAATTTGGATGTAATGTTAAGACAAATTTGTAACAACCCTATCCAGATTTATCTATGAACAACATTGACGATTTGGAGAAAATTTATATATATATTTTTCAGATGACAATTTTTGTATGCCATGCACAGTCACAGACTGGACCAGGGTCACATTAATTTATGGGTTCATTTTCATTGTGATTTATGGAGCGTATTGTTATGTGTTTTGAAATACATTGGTTACAGTACAACCACACACACACACACACACACACACACACACACACACACACACACACACACACACACAGATACACACACACACACGCGCGTGCGCGCGCACGCACGCACAAACGCGCGCACACACACACATACTCACAACTTGCCCCTTTCCCCCCCCCCCCCCCCCTTTTTTTTTCCCTTGTTGATGACATCACATATTATGATGTCAAAACTTGTATAATATCTTTATGACGTCCGTTCTTTGCTCTGACCAGTTGCCAAAGATGGACATCACGTAGTTGCATTTTTTTTTTTTGTTTCGTTTTTTTTTGTTTTTTTTTTTTAAAACGGCTACGTGGCCGAAAATTAGAAGAGTGGCATTGTGATTTTCTATAATGTTTTCTTCCCTTTGGAGGGCTATTGCTTTCATTTCGAGTCTTTTAAATTACATTATTATAGAACACATTTTTTAAGCAGTCAGTTTAATTGAACATGAAAAACCAGTAAACCAATAACAAAATAGAATTTTTTTCAAACTGACATGGAGAAATGTGAGCATGCATTCTGGTCCAACATCAAATTCTAGCACATTATGGAAGCAACATGGTCTATATGAGAGAAAGTTTCTTTGGAAAGTTTTTTTCTCATCAACATCAAATGCACATGTATGCATATACTCCTCTTTCTCTCTTCTTTTTTCTCTTCACACCCCCACCCCTCCATCTTCCCCCTCCCCCCACCCCCCACTCTCTCATTACATTGTAAAGCACTCAAATTCCTTTACCAAGTATATAAAACAGTCCGGTCTCACAGTTGTAAATAACACGAGGAAAGGTAAGTCATACACTTCCATACATGTAGGTGCTCACACATCACAAAGGAAGCTAAGGTACAATAGTGTAATAGGACAACCCAATTTTCCTCAAATTGTCCTATACCGTGATTAAGAAAAGCCAAATATGTTTCATGCTTGAATCTGTGTCCTAATACTGTGAGAAAGACATGTAGGTCAGGAGGGGAATTTTGTAATCTGTATTTGTAAATGTAAAACATGGGCAAAGAGCAGAACAAAATCAACAGCTTTATCCGTTTTTTCCCATGCTGTTTCGGTACCAAATAAAACCAACTCTGACATTTATTTTTGAATAGATTTTGCAGATTTCTCCCAGAATCTCCGTACAATGATGCAGTCAAAAAGCATATGATCAATGGCCTGCTCAACATCTTTACAGAAGTTACAGAAAGGGGATTCAATAATTTTACACAGAAATAAATACCTCTGTGCTGGGAGCAATCTGTGCAAAAGTCTGCACTGAAACCATCTAAGCTGCACATCTGTATAAGCTTTATAGCAATGAGAGAAGATGGTTTTCCAATTAAGGATTTCAAAAGGATTATTCCATTTCTGGATAGCTGTTGGGGGTGGGGGGTGGCATTATTTCCATTTATAATGTTTTGAACAAATTTTGTTACCTCTTTTAACAACTAGCGTAAAGAAGGCATATTCAGAGTTAATGTGGCTCTTAATGCAAAAAGAGTGGAAAATCAGAAGCTCATTAGAAAGAGAAAGCAAGGCCCTTCCAGAACAGTGATGTGCAGTGCCTGCAGGGGGGATTTACAGTAAGAAACAAATCCACAAGCGCAGAAAGCAGTGTAACCATACTTTAGGTATTGAATCAGCTACTGTTGGTTTGAGTACAAGCAACACAACTGGGATTTCAAAGGATTTCAAAAAACAGGTTTTTAGTAAATTTCGAGAGGATGATTGCAGCCATCTTTGTAAAAAAAAAAGACAAAGTTGTGGCACTATTTGGGAAAAAAAAACTCTGGATGAAGTCAGTTAAAGAGAAAAAGGTGATCATGTCTGAGATGCGACTTCTAGGAAATCTGACAGTGAGTAGGTTGTCATCTGTAGAAATGACAGGTGAGGACATTGTAAAAAGGGAAATTTTTATTTCTTGACAGATGCTATTCAAGACATGACAAAGAAAGAAGAGTCAGGAGGGCAGAAGTCTGGTTTGAAGGTAGCAATTGGCTATGTATTGAAAAAAAAACCCACTCAAATTCATGAAAGGCTTTTACACACAGCACCACAGACTTGAGGAAGCCACTGAAGTTGATCGGTTCTCTGATGTTCTCAACCTAAATGGCCTTTCATTTTCTATTCTGCTCAAATTGAATGCGAACAGAGATGAGGTGTTTTGAGAAAGCCAGAGGCAATGCCACTTGAACAGGACATCAAGAAGTTACTTGATCACCTTGTGACGGAAATGCAGAAACTACTTGAGGATAAGTACAGACTTTGGGGAACCCATGAGTTTGTCACGATGAGAAACCTGATTGTAAGTCGCCTCACAATGTTCAATGCTAGACGGGGTGGGGAACCAGCTAGGATGACTTTATCAGAATGGGAAGAAGCTGAAAAAAGAGTTGGGTTAATCCTAACAGGGTGCAGTCAGTCTCTGATCCTCTTGAGCAAGATCTTCTTTCGAGATCTCATCTAGCATACATGGCAGCCAAAGATAGCAAGCGCCTTGTGCCAGTTCTGGTTCCAGATACACAGTGGAGCCTCTGCGAAGACTTGTGTCAGAAAGACCCAATGGAAACGTTCATGCACACAATGTCTTTCTCTTCCCAAACTCTGGTGCCTCGTTGGATCACGCCATTGGGTGGAATTGTCTCAGAGAAGTCACGTCCTCGATGGGTGTCCAGTTGGAAAAACCTGAACTTATTGCAAACAAGTTTAGGCACAGGGCATCAACTTTCTTTGCACTTCTTGATATACCAGAACATCAGAGAGAGTCATTCTAAACTACCGGCACATGGGGCACACAGCAGATATCAACAAACATGTATACCAGTGTTCTGCTCTGCAGTTGGCAAAACTAAAGCTGCTTTTACACTCTCTTCATTTTTATGAATACGCATCATGTGCCGTTTTAAATTTGGACTGATGAATTCCACAAAAACATACATGGTCGCAAAGGATTTTTATACTTAGATGTAGCAGAGCTTGAGCTGCCCAGCACAGGACGAGACAGTACAGCCGTGGTTGAAGACTCTGGCACAGGACTTGAGGGAAACAGAACAGTCCTAGATGAAGACTCTGGCACAGGACTTGAGGGAAACAGAACAGCCATGGATGAAGACTCTGGCACAGGACTTGAGGGAGACAGAACAGCCATGGATGAAGACTCTGGCACAGGACTTGAGGGAGACAGAACAGCCATGGATGAAGACTCTGGCACAGGACTTGAGGGAGACAGAACAGCCATGGATGAAGACTCTGGCACAGGACTTGAGGGAGACGGTACAGCCATGGATGAACACTCTGCAACCGCAAAACTGCCTGATTTTAGACAATGCAAAATTGCCTGGGGTAAAGACTATGTTCTGTTGTGCTCTCTCTCTCTCTCTCTCTCTCTCTCTCTCTCTCTCTCTCTCTCTCTCTCTCTCATACTTTAAGTGTTGCCCATCACACAATGCTAAATATACAATGCCAAGGTTAAATAATGCAGTGCAGCTTAATGTTTAAATACCATAGTGCAGCCCAACACTGAATATACAGGGCTGTCTTTGAACAATTGCAACTGAAAGCACCGACTGAGAGAAAGAGCAGGGTGAGAGCGGGCAGAGGGGAGCGGGGAGAAAGATGTTTTGTGGGAGTGCCATGAATGCGCGTGCGTGCGTGTGTGCAGACTCAATCATGTGTTGCACTGTAAATTTTATCATAGTCAGCAGTATTCACTAACCACACAAAGGTAGGGGATTACTCAACCCTTTCATACATATGTTACTGCACAGCCATAGTCCATGAATGACAGATTACACTATAATTATGATAAAAATCTTTCCCTAAAATTTAGTAAAAAATGACTTTTTGTGGATATGTTACAACCGCCAGTACTTCCTGTTAACACATTTCACGTCCCATTTTGTGCGAATCCTGTCTTGGGAAGTTTTCTGGTGTTCCAGTGTTACATCTATACATTTGCAACTTTATTTCGTGCCTATGAAAAATTGTCCATTCACGTGAAAAAGAGATTGCAATGTTTATTACCAATAAAAGGCCAAAACTATTATGTAAACATCTGCCAAGTTTTGGGTTTCACTTTCAAACGCAAAGCATTTTGAAGCTAGCTCTAAGTAACTAAAGCATGTGTGTTTTTTGCAAGTGTTCCCCCCAACCTTTTGTGGCTAGCTTAGATTAATCATGCATACCATTATGTAGAATAAATGCTATCTGTTCATGTCTGTCAGACTGTGAAAAAGAAAAGAAATTGTCGGAAAGGAATGTCATTACATCCCCTCCACCAAACTTAACTATGGCACAATGCTTAGCCTTCTATGAGTAAGAGTTGCAGGAAAGTAGACCGATGACCATCTGTCAGACTGTTTTTAATCATGCACATGTACACCATTTAATGTTATTTTATTTTTTTATTTGTTATGAGCCTGCCTTATTTGCATTATTACTTTTATTCTCATCAGGTAAAAAAAAAGTAGTTGCGGTTACGGAATCCCGACCAACCCTATTTTTTTCCAATGACTCTACGATTTTTCTTTTTGCCTTGTCAAAAAAAAGAAAGAAAAAAAAAAGAGAGACAAAGAGGTGAACCCTTCCGAAATGATTTTCAAGGGACATACTTAAACGCACTAAGCAACTTTGTGTTGCCAATACAGTGGTTCCCCTCAAATAAGACCTTAAATGTGCGGTGAAAAAAGGTCTTAGCTGAAGGGTGGTCTTATTAAGAGGACCAAAAATAGTATAGTTAAGAAGGTTTGGAAAATGAAAATTCGGTCTCATTAGAGGAAAAGTCTTACTAGAGAGTCGCATCAGAGGGGTACCACTGTAGGGTATCTTTAACAATTTCAACCCCTGGTCAGTATGTTTAAGCCATTTTCCATATTCATGCATGTTTTCCCAGACAGCCATGCTGACTTAAGAAAAGCTTTTCCTTGTCAGAAAGTCATAATTTGCCGAGGTGGTCCAACGATGTCAACTGAGTTGTTCGAGTTGAAAAAAAAGCTGAGGCCTGACCTACCAACCCAATTTTAATTGGCGATGATACCACAACCACAATTATTTAAAAATATTTAGAAAATGATTATTATGATTCAATAACTTACCAGATGAATCTGATTCTGATGTCGAGTCTGGTATATACTCAGAATCAGCAGGGTCTGAACTGTTTCCTGACTCCATCATGTCCATGATTTCAAACTCCAACTCCCAGGGTGGGTATGACTGGAAATTAAGATACAATGCAGTCATTAAAAGGTTCAAACGATGTAGCCATGAGCAGCTGCTGTCAGCCTATTAAAGAGAAGCCAACAATATTTCTGTGAAAATACCCTTTTATGAGAGTTGAGTAAAGTTTTGCTACTTTCACTCGAGAAAAAAGTTTGCCATGTAAACGAGAACATACAGCCTCCCCCCCCCCCCCCCCCCCCCCCCCCCCCCCACCTCCATCATGGATCATGTGGAACTCTTGAAAGTCAGAGATAACCCAGACATACACAACACGTGCATCTTGTGGGGCACAGGTGTCACTGGCTATTCTAGGGGCGCTTAGGGGCATCGCACTCTAGCCTCAAGATCTCGATTTCACAGTGATTTTTTGCTGCAAGGCGCAGTTTGATGCACCACTGAGTGTAAAAACTTTGCAGTGCAGCAGGATTTTTTATGCGTACCTAGGTGATTTTTTTTGTTGCTAGAGAATAGAACTGGCTCAATTTTGATGCTCAAGATCGCAGAGATCGTGAAACTAGCCAGTTAGAACAGAGGGAAGGACTGTAATTCTTGACTGAAGAAAAAAATGGCGGACCTGCTCGATATAGAAGTAAAGCGTCTGATCATTCTTTATGAAGAGCAGGAAAACCTGTACAACTTCAACCAACCTCCCTGTGTACCATGATAGGGAGAAAGCAAAAGAATCCAGCTTGTACATCGCAGCAATGAAGCAAAAGGGCTGAAACAATAAGTGTGTGTGTGTGTGTGTGTGTGTGTGTGTGTGTGTGTGTGTGTGTGTGTGTGTGTGTGTGTGTGTCTGCAGTCATGCTTGTTGAATGCAAATAATTCGTTCAAATAATTCATTTCATTGTCAATGTGTGCTGTGTGTGTGTGTGTGTGTGTGTGTGTCTGCAGTCATGCTTGTTGAATGCAAATAATTCGTTCAAATAATTCATTTCATTGTCAGATGCTAGTAATTCTTTCCATTCAAATAATTCACCCCACTATTTCAGACACAAATGTTTTTTGTTTGTTATGGAACAAAAAGGAAGCTGATATTAATCCTAAATGTTTCCTTATACTGAAAAAAATCAGTTCTTCTTCTTGTGTAGGAACCAAAAGTAAGGCTATCCCAATGCATTAGGGTCTATTGGTTTTTGTCTTTATGATCGAATGAAGTCACTGTCATGACGTTGTTGTCCAAAAAACCTACACAGGAAAATGTAATTGCTCTTTTACATAACAAGCAAAACAAGTTTGTGCGACAAAAGCGTATGTGAGAGAACACCACTGTCATGCTACAACATGTGCTGTGTCAAGCTGTTGCTCTGAGAAACACCCGCTAGTGTGCAAAGGCCCCTAACCACTCATGCATGACTCCATTACACATTGGATGTATCATGTTAGGTTCTGGTGTCTCTGTCTATCCTTGGGGCATTTAACGGTCGTGCATGACTCGAAAACTTTACACACGCCTTACATGATGCCCAACGCAGCTGACCAGTTTCTGATCAAATCTTTCATTATTATGCTAATCATATTTCTTCTTTCTTGTACCCTAGCTTGAAAATTCCAGGAATCATCCTAAAAGCTGAAACGCTTGAACACTATGGTAAAATTACACCTTCTAGGGATAAGAACGTTAAAGTATGCGATCATTTTCCATTACCCCACCACATGGACAGCCACACTCGGGCTTTGGGGGAACTTTGCATCTAATTACAACTTTTATTTCTTCAAACATGATGCTTCTCATTAAGTTCCTTAATTCAAAACTTTCTGTGTTCCCAGTTCCAAATCTTCCAATTCTTGTCTTTTGAGTTTTTAGCTGAACTTCCTCTCATACTCTACACGTAGTAAGATACCAATGTGACAGTTCTGATGAGGCTCTGATTTAAAATGTCATCTCCCTTTAACACTATAATTTCAAATCTTACCTTATCTTCCTTTCATGTCATTCCTTTTTCTATTAAAACCCAAACAACTTTACTTCTTCTTTGAACCCATGTTGCACATAAATAATAATGCTGGTAAATGACAGGTGAGCATTACTGGTTAAAGTAGAAAAATGTCATCATCATACACCTGAAGGTGGGTACCACTGCACCCAGAAACGAAACACACACACACACACACACACACACACACACACACACACACACACACACACACACACACACACACACTCTCTCTCTCTCTCTCTCTCTCTCTCTCTCTCTCTCTCTCTCTCTCTCTCTCTCTCTCTCTCTCTCTCTCTCTCTCTCTCTCTCTCTCTGTGTTTCTTTCTGTCTTATGGAACTAGCTCTACTTACCCTTGCCTTGAATGAAAAATGTTGCTTCTTGAAGAAAGTTTACAACAAAAAGAAACAAAATAAGGGGACTGCTAAATGTGTATTTTGTCATTTAATTCTGGTAATTAAGGAATAAAGCGTCAAGCTCAAGTTCTTTTAGGCCCATGCTGTTGTTAAGCAAAGATTTGGAGATAGTCTCAATGACAAACAGAAAAATAAACCTCCTAGTTTAGATTTGGATTGAATAACCATGATTACACCCATAATGATTCCACCCCGGCTGAAGGCCGTGCAAAAGAAAAAACATAGGATGAAGCACTGAGGCTACATCAAAATGCTATTATGCTTTACACATCATGCAGGGGTTCTTTTGTTCCTTCCTTCTGTTAAGTGACCACAGTCAAACTGAACTATTTTGTCACTTCAGCCATGACAAGCTCCACACATAGCATCATCACCACCCAAAGTCATTAAAGCCTGAGTGTTGTTGTCTACAAAACAACGCAGGTGTCACACACTATGTTCTTATCCCTTGCTGGTGCATTTGTACATTACGATTCCAAATGCTTAACCTGTTTGGATTACCCTGTCTTTCAGCCATGGTAGAAGAAGAAGACGCATCATGATGGCAGTATCTGAGTCTGAATGAAGACTGGTTTAGACCATAAGGCAGGATAAGGCAGGATACCCCCCCCCCCCCAAAAAAAAAAAAAAAATAAATAAATAAATAAAAAATAAATAAAAATAAAAATAAAAAATAAAATAAATAAAAATAAATAAAGACTACAACACTTCTGATCTCGACACACATCAGACATTACCATACTAACAATAGAAAGTCTTGTTTTGCTTTCAGAATTGCTAATTATTGGAATGCACTGCCTACTAACACCAAATATGCACCTGACATCTACAGCTTAAAAAAAAAAAACTCCTAGATGAAGACTCTAAATTGAAAGACCTTTGCTTTATAGTGGATCGAACATGCAACCTTACCGAAATAAAATTGAAAAAATAATGAAGGGACACAAGTAGGCTGAAAGGCCTAAGGCCAGAAAGCCGGTCCCTACTATTACTACAAGAGAGAGAAACTGAATGATATTAAGATAACCGTCACAGAATTGGATATTGATTTAGCATTCATTACCGCTTAACTGATCAAAAAACAGTACTGCGTGTTTTCTTCACACTTCTTTGATCTAAACGACCGAGTGAGTAAAACGGCAGCCATTTGTTTTGTCTTCACGTCACTTCAGTCTTCCGTAGCAGTCAGTACAGTGTACTACTAGGCATAGCCATCAATTAATTATTTCTCAGATTACTTCAGAAGCATCCAGTCAACTCACTTTACGCTACAGAACAGCATTTCATTTAAGCTTACAGCAAATAGATTGCAAGGAATGACTCACCTCAGCCAGCCTGGGGATCACGCGTGAAGGTTCGCACTGCACAGGAAACTTTCTCCAAATTGTCGACTGAGACCAAATTAGCATTCTAAAAATAGATTCAAACTCTATATGTGCACCTAACTTCAAAACCTCGGAAACAATGAGGGTAAGAAAGAAGGAATTAACAGGATTTTAATCATCTTGATAATTGATTTAAGAATAAAAATTTCACAATAACAACCATCTTGGATAAAATGTTATTCTGAATAAAAGCCTGGTATCCATAATTCATCCTAAATCATGCGGTCTCCCTATCGACAATAGGCTTTTTCCCCTTGAAATGCTCCTAAACAATCAAAGATCACATGGATCTGACACATTTTACTCCTCCCGACACCAAAGATTGAACTTTTTACAGGGGTTGTGTTCACGATAGCCCATTGGTATAGCAGAAAAAGGGGCAAAACAATAAGGCGACCGGAAACTGGACGCCTTAACGACCAAGTTCTTATTTTTCGGGGGAATAGGGGGGCAAAAAGTCCCCCTATTGACGATTTGTACACACACACACACACACACACACACACACACACACACACACACACACACACATATATATATATATATATATATATATATATATATATATATACATGTGTGTGTGTGTGTGTGTGTGTGTGTGTGTGTGTGTGTGTGTGTGTGTGTGTGTGTGTGTGTGTGTGTGTGTGTGTGTGTGAGAGAGAGAGAGAGAGAGAGAGAGAGAGAGAGAGAGAGAGAGAGAGAGAGATTCATCGTTTCTTGCTGTGAATCGGTACGCCTTCATAAGCAAGATGGGACAATATACAATTATAAACTAAAACAAGATGCAAAGCATATAAACGTACTCCCAGTTTATCTTGAATACGCTTGAGATGTTCCATAAAGAGGAAAAAACCGTTTTGGGCCGTTATAGCCGTTAGTAACGGCTATTCTGGTAAACATCGGCCATCATCTGTGAACCATAATAAACACACCTACAAATTTTCAGAAAGATCGGTCAAGTACGTTCTGAGACATTCCATAAAGAAAAAAAACTGTTATGGGCCGGTATAGCCGTTTGTAACGGCTATAACGTTAAAACATCGGTCATGATCCATGACCCATAATGAACATATCTACAAATTTCCAGAAAGATCGGCCAAGTTCTTTATGAGATATTCAATAAAGACGAAAAACCGTTATGAGCCGTTATAGCCGTTAGTGTCGGCTATAACTGTACAAGAAAACATCGTGCATGATCCGTGACCCATAATGATCATAACGTCACATTTTCAGAAAGATCGATCAAGTACTTTTTGAGATATTCCAGAAAAAAAAGAAAAACCGTTATGGGCCGTTATAGCCGTTAGTAACGGCTATAACGGTAAAATAAAACATTCGGCATAATTTGTGACCCATAATGAACATATCTTCACATTTTCAGAAAGATCGGCCAAGTACTTTCTAAGATATTCCATAAAGAAGAAAAACCGTTATAAGCCGTTATGGCCGTTAGTAACGGCTACAATGGTAAAATAAGACAACGGACATCATCCATGACCCTTAATGAACATACCTTCAAATTTTCAGAAAGAACGGCCAAGTACTTTCTAAGATATTCCATAAGAAGACAACAAATCGTTCTGGGCCGTTATAGCCGTTAGTACGGCTATAATGGTAAAATAACACATCAAGCATGATCCATGACCCATAATGAACATACCTACACATTTTCAGAAAGATTGGCCATGTACTTGCTGAGATATTCTATAAAGAAAAAAACCCGTTATGTGCTGTCATGGCCGTTAGTAACAGCTATAACGGTAAAACAAAACATCGGGCATGATCCATGACCCATAAAGAACATATCTACACATTTTCAGAATGAACGGCCAAGTACTTTTTGAGATATTCTTTACAGAAGAAAAATCGTTATGGGCCGTCATAGCCGTTAGTAACGGCTATAACGGGTAAATTAACACATCAGGCATGATCTGTGACCCATAATGAACATGCTGACAAATTTTCAGAAAAATCGACCAAGTACTTTCTGAGATATTCCATAAAGAAGGAAACCCGTTATGGGCCATTTTGGCCTTTAGTAATGGCTATAACGGTAGAATAACACATCACGCATGATCCACGACCCATAATGAACATACCTACACATTTTCAGAAAGATTGGCTATGTACTTTCTGAGATATTCCATAAAAAAAAGAAAAATCGTTATGGGCCGTCATAGCCGTTAGTAACGGCTATAACGGGTAAATTAACACATCGGGCATCATCCGTGACCCATAACATGCCTACAAATTTTCAGAGAGATCGTTCAAGTACTTTCTAAGATATTCCATAAAGAATGAAAACCGTTATTGGCCATTATGGCCATTAGTAACGGCCATAACGGTAAAGTGACACATCGGGCATCATCCATAGACCCATAATGAACATGCCTACAAATTTTCAGAGAAATCGGCCGAGTACTTTTCTAAGGTATTCCATAAAGAAGGAAAACCGTTATTGGCCATTATGGCCATTAGTAACGGCCATAACGGTAAAATGACACATCGGTCATCATCGGTGACCCATAATGAACATACCTACAAATGTTCAGAAAGATCGGCCCTGTAGTGTGGTCTGGAGCGAGTGGAACACATTTTGACCATGGACGGATGGACGGACGGACAGACACACACACAGAGACAGCATTTCTTCGTTCCCATTCTTAAGTATTCCCTGTTCTATAAGAACAAAAAACGACGCGGTATGACACAGTATATCCGAATAGGAAACCAAGACTATCAATTTTCCTTTTGCCTCAAGCCGTCTGTCTCCTGTGAACACGTCCATCATGTGGGTCGTATGAATACAGGAATACAGGCATAACTTGGGGATCGTGTAGAACTTTGTAGAACGTGTTGCAAAGTGGTGGACAGAGAGAGGGAGAGGGAGAGAGAGAGAGAGAGAGAGAGAGAGAGAGAGAGAGAGAGAGAGAGAGAGAAGAGAGAGAGAGGGTGAGGGAGAGAGAGAGAGAGTGTGTGTGTGTGTGTGTGTGTGTGTGTGTGTGTGTGTGTGTGTGTGTGTGTGTGTGTGTGTGTGTGTGTGTGTGTGTGTGTGTGTGCGCGCGCGCGCGCGCGCGCATATATGTATTCAAAGCTAGAACTGGATCCTTTATGATGCTGTTGAAGTTTTCACGAATCCAACCGTCTACTTCACAAAAGAACACTGAAGTCCTGTCAGAAGCGCTGTTAAAATTTTGACAAGCCACGCTGTGTCTTTTGTACCAGTGTATACGTAGCAAACAAGAATTTCATGGGTTTACTGAAGAGGTTTGCAAAACAAAACATACAAACGATCAAGTCGTCTGCTTTCCTGTAGTAAATGCTTGGGTTCTTCGCACGTCGTCGACTATATATTCCAGTGGTCTGGGTGAAGACATGTATCGCTTGAATTTAACAACGCTTCATTGCATTTCAAGACTTGAGAAACATCGATTCATCAAGCCATCATATCTACGTGCCACTTAAATTTCGAGTCGTGTCATGTTTGGACTTGTGGTGCATCCAGTGTAATACCTTTGGGAACGAGTGTGGTTAGTCCCTAGTAACTTAGCAGCATCTCAGTCTAATACCCTAGTGTTCGAGCGTTGTTTTCTCAGTCACTTGCTACCATTTCACTGAAATACCCTGGAAAACGTCCGTGGCTTCTGTAAGTCAACCAGGCCAAGAGATACAGGCACCTACAGTGTTGGTCAGGAAATTTGAGCAACACTCTCTGAAACGCATCCATTAGGTGGTTGAAACTCGACTGTGTGGTCCCAGTCTTCCTAACTGAGTCTGCAGCAAACTTAACTCTAGGTAGGAGCCGGTCGGGGTAGAAAAACTCACATGACTCTGATGGGATTCGAACCCACGACCTCTCAGCCGGGAGTCCGCGACGCTAACCACTTCGCCATGGCGGCTGGTCAATTTCAGTGTAATATCATGGGGCACGAGCGTGATGTCTTTAATAAGTCACTTGACACCTTTTCAGTGTAAAACCTTGGAGAACGTGTGTAGTGTGTTGTACATGACAGTATTTCAGTGTAATACTATGAACAACGTGTGTGGTTTCTATAAGTCACTTGGCATCATTCTGTATAATTCCCCGGAGCACATGGGTAGTGTCTGTGAGTCATTTGATACTATTGTAGTATATTATCATGGAGAACGTGTGTAGTGTCTGTAGATCGTTTGACGCCATTTCAGTATAATACCATGCTGAACGAGTGTGGTTGTTGTAAGTCACTTGACATTTCAGTTAATACCCCGGGAAAGATTGTGACTTCTCTGAGTCACTGGACTGCACTCATGGAAACAAACGTGGCTGCTCAGAAAGCTTTAGGCAGAAAGAACATGGCCCACAACAAAGACCAAGAAAACTGTTTGGACCGACAGGTAAAGGGAAAGCAATTGACAGAAATGTAAAATAGATTGATAAGGGGATAAAACTGAAAAAATCGTAAAAAAATTAAAAAAAAAAAAAAACGGGGAGGGGGGGGGGGGGGACAACAGATTTCAAAAGTTTTCTGGGATAAAATATATTTCATTCTAACTCATACTGATTCCATCTTTTGAACAGAAGAATGACAAGAATTTTTCTTTGAGTCGTAGAAAGTTAAAGCGCCTTATATATGGAATTAAATCATCCCGATATCCAAGCTGACACCACAGCTAACAGTTTGCGGTGGTTTTCTTTCCGTTGTTACTATCAGATGACCCAATAACATCTACATTTCAAGGCATTCGTGTTGATAAGATTTCAGAAAAAATGGGCGGGAGTTGGGGGGGGGGGGGGGGGGAAGGGAGTGGAGTGGGTTCTATTAAAGCTGACATTCCTCAGCAACAAGAAAGAAATCTAGGTGCTAAAAGAATGCATCTGTTTGATCGCCGTAACTAACAACGATGGCAAAGCCAGATGCAGAATGCTGAAGACCATCTCATTTTTGTTTTCATCCGTGCGATCAGCGCAGTTCCAAGTCGTTCATTCCATACCTGCTTTTCTGTTTAACAATTAGAGTTCAGCGCTTTACATGATGCTGGACCTACGGTTAGTACTGTCTCCACGATGTTCTTGAAAGATTAATGAAGACACAAGGTGGATATAACTTTTGGTTGGTTGTTGGTTGGTTGATTTCATGCTAACTCGTTCTCTGTAATACAGGTCACATCCACTTGGACGCCTTTCAACGGAACATGCTTGCAGTACGAGTTCCACCTACAGGGGACGCAGAAATTCATAGAGAGCCTACCTTGGCCACTGCAGGATTCTCAGCTATGTGTGAAGGGTGTCTTCATCGAAACTGGCGGCATGTTTCTCCAGTTTAGGCTTGCAGTCTCTGACGGCAACAACATTCCCTTGTATCTACCATTTTGGTAACAGCTTGGCTACTTCCGATAGTTAGCATTACGTAGAAGGGTTAAGCTAATTTTGCCCAGTTACTCCATAGAAAAGCTGAGTTTAGTCTCACAGAGCACAGTTTGTAGCTCATTTTCGCAGAGTGCATTGAATGAAAATCACCCCTTTTAAAGGTTAACCATATAAATTGCTTGACAACAAATGCCGTTTGATCACAACGGTAGTTATCACTCATGATGGGTATTTGTTTGTGTGATATCAACAAGTATCTTCTTAGAGTTTATTGACATTTAACATTTATGTTAATTACTTATACAGACTTTTACTCCAGGAGTCCATTCAACACTGTCTCACAAGGGAAAAAAAATGATAGTCATGAAACGTATGCCACTCAAGAGACATAGGCTGTAAAGCTGATAAGCATGCCGTTTATTTTAGCTTATATTTTCAGTAATAGCTCATACACATGCACAGTAGTCACAGCTGCTCGTTTCATACTTGAGTATCTTTTATGTGCCATGTAAGTTCCGGAGGCAGGGCTCTCTCTCTCTCTCTCTCTCTCTCTCTCTCTCTCTCTCTCTCTCTCTCTCTCTCTCTCTCTCTCTCTCTTCCCAACCATGTCCTTTCAAGGATTCTGTTTCTCCCCAGCAATGACATACAGACTGCAGTTGTCATATGTGTATTCGCAGAAGCTTGATAGAATGTCGTCGTTCGTTTCTGCGCCGCCTTTAATCAAAACGGTAAATGTTCGTATATGTTGTTTCTGATCTGTTGCTTCAATTAGGGATCGTCATTTACCCTATCAACACTGAGCTCGTTGTCATCATGAAGTGGGATGTCTTCCGTCTTCTATTACTTTGAGCTCCACCGCATGGGTTCTTTGCAACATCGTCTCCTTGTTGATGCCCCAGAAGCCCTTGTTTCTGCCTTCATTCTATCACGACTTGAGAACTGTAAATCTCTTCCAGCTGGCTGTGTCCAGAATGTTCTCAGTCGTCCCCAGAAAGTGCAAAACAATGAGCTCGTTTGATTCTTAGGCAACCCAGAACTTCTCGTGTCACTCCCTTACTTCTTTCTCTTCACTGGGCTGCCGGTCGAAAAACGAATAGACTACAAGCTGTCCTTACTCTGCTTTAAATCTTTGAATGGCTTTGCTCCTTCCTACATGCCTGATCTCAAACATCTATATGTTCTTTTCTAGGCAGTTGCATTCTTCTACCAACAACACTGTGCTCAAAATCCCTCGATTTCAAACTAAAGCCTATGGTGATCGTTTGTTTTCTTTTTCAGGGTCCGGTTTCTTGGAATACATTCCCAATATCTTTGCACAGTTCAAACTCTCTGGCTTCCTTCAAGGCATCTCTTAAAACAACCCTCTTCACCTATCAGTAGCAGTTCTTTCTTCGCGTGCGCGCATGTGTGTGTGTGTGTGTGTGTGTGTGTGTGTGTGTGTGTGTGTGTGTGTGTGTGTGTGTGTGTGTGTGTGTGTGTGTGTGTGTGTGTGTGTGTGTGTGTGTGTGTGTGTGTGTGTGCGCGCGCGCGCACGTGTGTGTGTGTGTGTGTGTGTGTGTGTGTGTGTGTGTGTGTGTGTGTGTGCGCGCGCGCGCGCGCGCTGTGTCCGTTGTTGTAACAGTATGTGCGGGATCATATGTGTGTGTGTGTGTGTGTGTGTGTGTGTGTGTGTGTGTGTGTGTGTGTGTGTGTGTGTGTGATGCGCACCATTGTTTGTAGGTGGTTGGTACTTATTTCAATATTCATTGTCTTCTTGGTTTAAATTATATTTTGTTTAACCTTTTCTATAGTTGTAAGCGCTGAGGGCTTATGACGTAAGAGTTAAGCGCCATCAATCAAATTATCGTTATTATTATCATTAGTACTATTATTATTATTATTATTATCATTACTATTCAAGGTGTGTTTACTAACCTAAATCAGGTGACTTTGCCTGTGGCTTTCACTTAATGCTATTAGGTCCGAGTGGATAAGTTTGTCTCCTTGTCACTACAGGGCGCTACTGCTAATTGGTCAATTACCCGTTTCTCAACCACGCTCATAATTCTTGTCGTCTGAAGCACTTAAAACCTTTTGTGGGATATTTCGCTCTCTTGACAGTCTGCCGTAACATATCTTAGATGGAATCATAACGTTGTGATATATTCATGTCGAGTCAGCGTGGATTTTGAACAATTGATGTTGTAAGATGTCGATGTAGTGATAGTATTTTCAGGGGGGGGGGTTTGTTTTGTTGTTTTTGTTGTTGTTGTTGTTGTTGTTTGTCTTATCTTATCATCGCTGACAGCTGTCCAGGTTGTGAATGTGTAGTTAAACAAGAAGGACAATGACTTCAAGAATGTCAGCGTCAACATAGTTTATCACTTTATTCAAATAAGATAACCAAATAGCAAGCCAATTTGTTTTATATAGATGATTACTTTGTCAATTCCATGTTAAGATTTCGTTAACGATTATATCCGGAGCATGGTGTCTTTCATTTGATTTGCTCAGCCAAGCTTGAGAGAGAGAGAGAGAGAGAGAGAGAGAGAGAGAGAGAGAGAGAGAGAGAGAGAGAGAGAGAGAGAGAGAGAGAGAGAGTCTTCTAATAATAGCTAATTTTTTTTCCATTTACTGTCAGGTCAAAAGTGAACACTGGGGTTTATTGGCGGGTCAAAAAAGAGAGCGTGTGGCAGCCTCGCCATTATATAGGAGAGATGCCACTGGTGCCTGGTGACTCCTTCACCCTGTCCTTCCATCAGCTGCCTGACCACCTGCATGTGACCCTCAACTCCTTGCACGTGTACGAGGTTCCACTTAGGAAGCAAGGTGTGGATGGCATTGATCTCAGCGGGTCAAAGTTCTTAAAATTTGGAGGTCAAGTAAGAATCAGCTATGTCAATCTAGTAACTGGTTGTTAGCGGACCGATAATAACGATTTAAAAAAAACACACACAATTTGATGTTTTACCACCCTCTTCACAGCATTTTCGTTTTCATTCGTAGTCTTAAGTAATGGTTTAGTAGTGTAACTTAGTCCTTGTGAGCTAGGACTCTGAAAAAGGGCGTAACTCTTTATGTAGACAGATATAATATTTTGTGCAGTCTTTGAATTGGAAGATCATTCGGTTAGCAAGGTTTGCCCTGTATATTGTTGTGTGCTGTGTGTTCAGTGAAAAAACCAATGGCAGAAATGTCAGACAGAAGACAAATTAACGTTATTCAATGTTCTTCGACTGCATCTTTTCTTGCCTAACGCATTGGGGAGGAAACTATGTGCATGCTAACAATACCCCCGTTATTAAAAGGAAAATGACCAACAGCTGTGGCAAAGTTCTTAGATTCGTGTGGCCCAGGTTGGGTCGGCATGGATTCAATTCCCATCAAAGCCATTTTATTCATGTGGGGCTTCTGCCCCGGCCGTTTCCTACGCAGTGCTAAGGTTGTTTTTGGCTCAAGCTGGAAGAATGGGACCACACTGGCAACAGTCGAGTTTCATCCACTTAATGGATGCGTCTCTCAGCGTTGCTCAAATTTCCTGACCACCACTGTGTCTGTATGTCTCGGCCCTGGTTGACGCTGGGGGATGTTATGAAATTACGTGTAGAGTACAGTCCTATCGTTCAGTCTCACACTTGAATGGAAATCTGTTGCATAATTTTTCATCATCCTCATTAGCATAAAAATGTCCCAAATTCAGCGGCATTTTACCTCAGTTTCGTTTTGTGTCTACACGTCTATGGCTTGGGTTGAATCTCTCTGGGTCACCGGAATCGGCAAATTCATGGGAGCTGTTGTTGGACAGAGGTGGTGGCCTCTTCCGGAGGTAGAGTTCACTCAGGCTGGCTTTGACACTAGGGAATTACTGTTGTCTCTAAAGAACGTAACAGGTGGTGTCCTGCATATGTTGGATCGGACTAGGCACCATCGAAGTGACTCGGCAGCAGTGCAGTGTCTCCACTGGCGGAATGCCTCGGGACGACTTGACAGTGACTACTCCTTGTGGTATTCCGGTGGTGCGGTATGACGGGCCGTGCCGGGCTGAGGCTGAAGACAAAGGGTCAGACCGAGCGGCATGGCTGCAATGCCACTGAGGTGGCACGGAAGATGGGCAGCACAAAAGTGTGTTTGCAAAGATGTATAGAAAAAGGTGTTACTACGTTGTGGTGGTGACAGAAATAGAATTACAATAAAGAAAATGAGGGTGTTGCAATATGAAATCCTTCTCTAAGCCTGGCAGCATATGAGGATTACCATAGTCTGTCTTGTAAAGAGACCCATTCATGTTGCCTGCCCAAAGGCGTCGCTGCTACGGATTCACCAGTAACACCTGGATGATTAAATGTGTTTTCCCTTGGCATCAGAAAAGGTTCGCTATCTTTAAATCGGTGATATTCTCACCACAACGGTTCAAACACAGAATCCAGTGGCACCCCAGTGCAGCCAGTGAAGGATGGAAAAGAAACATCGGAAGAAAGTATAATAAGGAAACAAGCGGCACACAAATTAAAACAATTTGGTAAGGTGTAATAAGCAAAGGGGAGAATATCTGAGTCTGAGCATGAGGATACACCGAAGGATACAAAAAATAACGTAAAATGTTGCATAGAAATTTAAGTACAAGCGTTGTTTGTTAAGAAATTTAGAACTGCGGAAAAAAGCTGCTTTTTTTTTCTTTTTCTTCTCTTTTTTCTTCTGTTGTTGTTGTGGCACATGCAAGATTGCTATGGACAACACGTTTTGGAAATGTCACCATGTACTCTCTGTCCGTGCATGCATGCGTGCGTGCGTGCGTGCGTGCGTGCGTGCGTGTGCGTGCGTGTGTGTGTGTGCGTGTGTGCGCGTGTGTGTGTGTGTGTGTGTGTGTGTGTGTGTGTGTGTGTGTGTGTTTTTCATTCGTTTACTGGTTTGATGAAAGAAAGACGCTTGAGAGCTAACGATGTGCATTTTTATGATTCAGTTAAACTACTCGGCCACGGTGGGGTAATTATTAGTGATACTTTTTCCACGTTATAGTATTATTTGCAAAGCATTACATATATGTTTATAAAATGAACAACCGTGTAGCACTGATACTGAATTTTTTTACAAATTAAACTTTCCATACAAAAAATTAGCAACACGTCGCCAGATGGTACAATTAGCGGACTGCTAAAGTATGTATGTGACGCAGATGTACTTTTGAACATCTTCGATGCCCTCTTTAATTCTTTATTTCATAGGGGAATCTATTCCGAATGTTGGACTGGATGTATTATTCTACCACTGTACAAACGGTGACATGAATAATCCTAACAATTATAGAGGGATTTCTTTGAGTGTCACGATTCGCAAATTGTACAGCACTATTATTTATCACTGGCTGTAGGAATGGATTGAAGATAATAATGCAACTGATGAACATCAGGCAGGACTGAAAAGCAATTATTCAACTGTTACTCATATGTTTACTTTGATGGCTTTTGTGGGAAAACAGTTTTCTTTAAATCGTATGGTGTATGTTGCTTTTATAGACTTTGAAAAGGCGTTTGATTCTGTGTATAGAACTATTCTCTGGTCTATTCTGTTAAAAGCTGGCGCTCATGCTAAGCTGCTCAGGTGTATAAAGAACATGTACTCCTGTGTAAACGCTGAAGTCCGGAGTGGGAGTAACACAACTCACTATATTCAATGTGGCTCTGGTGTAAAACATGGAGA
>JADBJO010000902.1:255000-265000 GCA_016801955.1 Conus betulinus | reverse complement strand
GTCATGTGTGTGTGTGTTCTGTTCTGTCCTGCCGTGAAACTTCAACAGAGTAAAACATAGACCAATATCTTACTCAGTGGCTTGACATTGCGGTGACTTACATTGATCAGAGCATTGTAGAGGAACCAGGCGAGAATGGCGCCACAAATCGGCCCGAGACACAGAACCCCAGAACCAGTAATATTGCCGGAATCTGAACACATACACACGCACAGATGTACTCATGACACGTACGCGCGCCCTCGCGCGTGCACACACACACACACACACACACACACACACACACACACACACACACACACACACACACACACACACACACACACACACACGCACGCACGCACGCACGCACTCACGCACGCACGCGCACACACACACACACACACACACACACACACACACACACACATACACACACACACACACACATTCAACCTCCCCCCCCCCCCAAAACACACACATACATGTTTATGTATATAATTATGTGTGTGTGTGTGTGTGTGTGTGTGTGTGTGTGTGTGTGTGTGTGTGTGTGTGTGTGTGTGTGTGTGTGGTGTTTTCCCGCCAGACTACAAACACGCAAAACAGATCGTAAACCAGCAACAGATATGAATTACACCACCACAAAACAGACCCCGCTCCCCCACCCCCCCCCCCCCACCCCCACCCCCCCCCCCACCCCACCCCCGACCCACCCACCCCCCACCCCCCAAGAAAAAAGAAGAAAGAAAAGAAAAAAAGACAAATCACCAAACACTCCTCCCAAGTATGCGAATAACGAAATGTGAAGAAGGGAAATGGGGAGGAACAGATAGTAGAAGCTGGCAAAGAGAGAGAGAGAGAGAGAGAGAGAGAGAGAGAGAGAGAGAGAGAGAGAGAGAGAATCTACGAGGGCAATCTCCGGGTCTCCTTGCAGACAAGTGAGCTGAAGCTCTCCAGCCACAAGCAGCCTGATCCACGGCGAGTTGTTTGCGAAGGACAGCAACGCTGATCATGATTGATGCGTGCACTGAAGACTGAATTTGCGTGTTCACCCAAAGGTCGGGCTGAAGGGAGACGGGGGTGGGCGGGGGGTGGGGGTGAGGGGGGGGGGTGGGGTGAAAGGGAGAAGACTATCAAGGTTGGGGGTGGACGGGAGGGAGGTCAGTCACCTGAAGTGGCTAGTCAAGATCTGACCCACAGGAAGGTGGCCCCTCCCTGACGCTTAAGTGGTGACAGGAAAAAAACACAAACACAAGAACTCTAAAGAGAAGTTCGTTACACGAAGCTAATGTACACACAACTGCGAAGATCCTTTACAAAAAAAAAAAAAGAAGAAAAGAAAGAGAAAACAAATGGAATGAAGAATGAGTCAAGAAAGGAATAAATAAGGAAATGAAAGAACAGATGAATTCACAAAAAAGGTAAATAAAAAAATAAATGAAAAAAATAGTTAAAACAATGCCCAAACAAACATAAACAAATAAATGAATGAAGAAGAAAGAAAGAAAAAGCGGAGTAGGGGTGAAGAGAACAGAGGAAATACGGGAAAACGAGCACTGAACAGGCCTAGAAGGGCCTACGGGCGGCTGGGCTATAATGATCAGTTTTGTTGAAACTCCATTCAATACACCTTCAGGCTTTTCACACATACACCACACGGAGGGCAGTTTGAATGTCTGCGTAACGTATAGTATCCGCTCAGCGTTCCTTGAAAAGTATGGCAAGGTTAACTCATTAAAACGGAGTTCGGGTTCTTTGACATGGGAGAATCAGGTACACATTGTCGTTACGTTGACGAGTGAATTGCTATAATATAGACAGATTAGATTGATATCCTTGCGTGATGTCGGCAGTGTTCGCAAAGGGACATAATTTGCGCTTGGCGTTTTGGCGCTTGGCGTTTTGCCCCAGGCTCTCTTTTTGAGTGGGTAATTTAAAGTCAGGTCGTACGAGACGGACTCAGGCTATTGCTGTCATGTTTAGAGGTGATCAGTGGCAGAAGATTGAAAATGTCCGCCCAACGTTGACAGGACTCTATTTGGGGGCCAACTTGAGATAAAACGCAGCGATAAGGAGACGAATGGCACCGACCCACAATCTCTCTCTCTCTCTCTCTCTCTCTCTCTCTCTCTCTCTCTATATATATATATATATATATATATATATATACATACACATACATACATACATGTATATGTATATGTATATATAGTATATATATATATATATATATATACATATATATATATATATATATATATATATATATATATACATACATAAATGTGTGTGCGTGTGTGGACAGAGAGAGAGAGAGACAGACAGACAGACAGACAGACAGACAGACAGAGAGAGAGACAGGGAGAGAGACTGAGAAAGAAACAGAGACAGAGAGAGAGAGACAGAGAGAGAGGAGGGGGAGGCTCATCCAATCAAAGCAGTGGAGAGTTCTGGAACGACCCAACACACATGCATTCATCTGAAGGGCCCCCAGAACCCCCTAACCATCGCAGTGATGATCCGATATCCTCAGCTAGCAACACTCTCCGTGACACAATCAGCACAACGCGATACAACCAGCGCATCACATCAGTACAAACAGCACATCACCACCAGCACACCGCAAAAAAAAAAAAAAAAAACAGACAAAAAAAACACAACAACCAACAAACAAAAAGACTACACAACAATGCAACCACCGCGACAAAACGACCAGCAGTTCAACAACACAATACACAATAATATACTAACAACAACAAAGAGGCCTGGACAACACAACATTACAGCCCAACGCGAATACAAATCTGAAGAAGGCAACACACACACACACACACACACACACACACACACACACACACACACACACACACACAACACATACATGCGCACACAAACAAACAAGCACACACACACACACCACACACACACACACACACACACACCACACACACACACACACACAAAGGCAAAGTAACGTTCGTCTTATATAGAATACGAGACAGATAAATGAATGTGGGACAAGTATGTGTTATACAAACGTCACAAATAATATAATAGACACACAGAAAACGCTCCAAAGCCATTTGTAGTGAATCAGCTGAACACATTTCACTTCACTGTGCACAAATAACACTTCTTTCTCATTACAGAGTCATTGAAACAAAACATCCGTTTCAGATGTCGGGTCATTTTGGAACAAAATCAAAACGATCTTTTTTTAAAACTTTCACAATATTCAGAGGGTCGTTTCTTGTAAACCCTTTCCCAATACCCATACCCCGCCGTATCTATCCTGTGCCGTACCCCACAGCAGTGCCCTATCCCCATCCCGCCTTCTATTTTTGTTGTCTTTGGTTTTGGTTTACCCCCAGATCATCGCGTATCTACTGGCTTAACTGATGTGGAATCTACAATCGTCAGCGCAGAGAAACTAATATAGAATCTACAATCATCAGCGTTGAGAAACAGATACAGAATCTACAATCATCAGCGCTGAGAAACAGATACATAATCTGCCATCATCAGCGTCGAGAAACAGATGCAGAATCTACAATCATCAGCGTAAGGAAACAGACACTAAATCTACCATCATCAGCGTAGGGAAACAGATACAGAATCTGCAATCATCAGCGTAAGCGAAACAGACACAGAATCTACAATCATCAGCGTCGAGATACAGACACAGAATCTACAATCATCAGCGTAGGGAAACAGACACAGAATCTACAACCATCAGCGTAGGGAAACACACCATGAACAAATGAACCAACCGATGAACGAACCCTCACCTAAAGGGTTCCAGACCCCAGCCAGCGGCAGCCGTGAAGAGGCGGGGTCCCAGGTCACGCGCAGGGTTAATGGCGTAGCCGCAGTTGAGGGCCCAGCACGTGCCGATGGCAAAGACGATGGAGCCCAGAGCGATGGGCAACAGACCCGTGTCCGGCTTCATGTTGCGTCTGTCCGTGATGGCCAGGATGCAGCCAATCAGGATGAACCCTCCGAACACCTGGCGGACAGACACACAGACACACAGGCAGACAGACACACGCACGCACGCACGCACGCACACATCCACACACACAACCCACACACACACACACACACACACACAACCCACACACACACACACAATAACCACGCATACACATACACACAACCCACACACACTCACACACGCGCACACACACACACACACACACACACACACACACACACACACACACACACACACACACACACACGCACACACACACACACACACACACACAAACACACACACACATGGTTAGCGTCACAACCTAATGTAGAGCCACACAACTACCGGTGAAAACAACAGAAGCAAGCAAATGAAAACAAAGGGAGAAGACCGAAACAGTGATAGTAAACAGCGGCACCAGAACCGCATCAGCGATCCAAAGTCCTGTTCAATGAATAACAAAACACACAAAACGTGCGTATCTGTTTTATTATCTGCTTTCCCCCTGATAATTCTCCTGTGAGTGTAAAAACACTGAGAGACAGCTCTTTTTGATAGATCACCGTATGAAGTAGTAGTAGTAGTAGTAGTAGTAGTAGTAGTAGTAGTAGCAGCAGCAGCAGCAGCAGCAGCAGCAGTAGTAGCAGTGGTGGTGGTGGTGGTAGCAGCAGCAGCAGCAGCAGCAGCAGCAGCAGCTGTAGTAGTAGTAGCAGTAGTAGTAGTAGTAGAAATGCTACGACTACTTCTACTACTACTGCTGTTACTACTACTACTACTACTACTATACTACTACTACGACGGCTACCACTGCTGCTGCAACTGTTATTGCTACAACAATTACTATTACTACTACTACTACTGCTACCGCACCGCCACTACTACTACAATTACGACTGCTACTAAAACGACTACTACAACAGCAGCAGTTGTATTTGTTGTTGCTGTATTTGATATGATCGTTTCAAGCATCACATCACCATTATCGTTAATACTTATAACTACTAGTGTTACTGCTGCTACTGCTACTACTACTACTACTACTACTACTACTACTACTACTACTACTACTACTATTGTAAATAATGCTAGTCTCAAAGTGAAGTAACTGCAGACGGAAATTGAAACAAACTTAAGAATTCTTAGTGATTCCGCTGAAAAGAAAACAAACAAATTACAAGACAAAACACGGCGCATTTCAACCTCTTAGGTCTTTTCCAGGCAAGTTAAACAATGTTCAGAGCAATGAAAACGAAGAACGAACTATCACTTACCTTCTCAAATTCAGCGCAAGATGGCCGTTAGTCGAAGATTATGATCATCATCATTATTAACTCCCTTTTGTCCCCTTCCCATCGGCCTCGTTTTGATTCCACACCAATCTTCAGCTGTATATGAGAAGATAGATAATTGACTGCTCGTTCTTCGTTTTTGTGTTGTTTATCTTGCCCTGCAGAAGACCTAAAAGGTCGAAACGCGTCGTGTTTTATCTTGTAACTTGTTTGTCCTTTGTTTTGGCTAACTCTCTGAGGATCATTCTTAGAATAATTATTGCTTTCATTATCCTTAGCCATGTCATCAAGGAACTAGAAGAAGAGAGGGAAGCTGTCGTGTACCTGGTCGAAGAAGCAGGTGAGGTTAGAAGCGTCGGGGTTAGGGAAGGTGGAGAAAATTTGGGCGGTGGCAGTGGGCCCCGTGGTCATCCTCTCCCCTCCGTCATAAGCATTGATGAGGTCTGGTCCACACACACACACACACACACACACACACACACACACACACACACACACACGACAAGGACATTTAGAGCCTCGTTGGTATCTTGGTTCTATAGAAATTACAAGGATCGTTTTAACAAGAAAAAGTATGTTTATCAATCGCCAGATCCTTACATTTAGTCTGATTGAATTTCGGTGTGGCAGCCATAAGTTCAGGATTGATCTTGGACGAAGGTTTGGGACTTGCATGCGAGAGAAACGACTTTGTAGAGAACCTGGTGAACAAGTGATATGAGACGAATTTCTTTTTGTTTATGGAATGTCCGGAACATGCACATTCAAGAACAAGATGTATGCCTCGAATACTCACTGGTGTGAAATCAATACTGACATCTTCAGACTATTTTCTGGTGTAAAGAAAACTAGTGAATTTGCGAAATATAACCGATGTCATTAAACTTTTTAAAAATTTTGCTGATTAGTCTCTGCTCATTCCATCTATCGGTTATTATGGTTACAATTAACTGTGTTTTTGTTTATTGTTACTAATACCATATACTGTTATGACTTTTATGGTTTATTTTACAACTCATGTCCTCCTAACCTGAAAGATTACAAAGTAAAAAGATCTTTGAATGTGTGTGTGGGGGGGGGGGGGGGGGGGGGGGGGGGGGGGGGGGGGGGGAGGGGGGAGTGTGCGTGCGTGCGTGCGTGCGTGCGTGCGTGCGTGAGTGTGTGTGTGTGTGTGTGTGTGTGTGTGTGTGTGTGTGTGTGTGTGTGTGTGTGTGTGTGTGTGTTGATGTGCGTGCGTCCGTGCGTGCGCGTGTGTGTGTGTGTGTGTGTGTGTGTGTGTGTGTGTGTGTGTGTGTGTGTGTGTGTGTGTGTGTGTGTGTGTGCGCGTGTGTGCGTGTGTATGTGTGTATGTGTCTGCGTGCGCGTGCGTCTGTGTGTATGTACGTATGTGTGTGTGTGTGTGTGTGTGCGCGCGCGCGCGCGCGCGCGCGCGTGTGTGTGTGTGTGTGTGTGTGTGCACGCGAATGTGTGTGTGTGTGTGATGGAAAATATCACACACACACACACACACACACACACACACACACACACACACACACACACACACACACACACACACACACTCAAACACACACACCCACACACACACACACACACACACACACACACACACACACACACACACACACACACACACATTCGCACGCGCACACACTACACACCACACACACACCACCACACCAACAACAACAGCAACAATACTACAACCACTATCAACACCATCGCCACTACCACCACTAACAGAAACACTGTCTGTCTTTCTATCTGTCTGTCTGTCTGTCTGTTTGTCACTACCTGTCTGTCTGTCTGTCTCTGTCTGTCTGTCTCTCTCTCTGTCTCTCTCTCTCTCTCTCTCTCTCTCTCTCTCTCTCTCTTTCTCTCGCTCACTCTCTCTGTCTCTCCTGATTTTTTTTCTCGCTCATAAAACTTTTCCAAAAATACCCGTAAACGCTTTGATGACAAAAAGTGATATTTTCTATTACATGATCCTTAATGAATATGTGTCTACCATGGACGAAGCCATATCGCTTACTGAATTTGATATGAATCAACGATTAAAGAAACTCATTGAATGTCTTGTGCAGGCTGGTGAGTGCATATATTGCACATGTTGTGTCTGAAAAGAGAAAAATAAAGGTTCGATCCTAAAGATAAACAGACTATAAAATTTCACACAAGAAATAACACTCGTTTGGCCGATCCCTTATCGATCCGACAGAACAGCTCATTCAGAAAAAAAAAAAGGTGAATAACAGGTACTGGAAAGCAAACGGAAATTGGGAGGGGTAGAGGGGTTGGAGTGTGAGGGGGGTAGGGGTAGGGTTCTGCGTTCATTGCATGATAATAAGAATAGTTTCAAGAAAGTTTTGGGATTCAGCTCATTCCAGCTTTTCCTCCACTTTTCCTCCAGCAAACACGACAACGAAAAACGCACGGTTTTGAGCATTTTCATGATACGTTCTTTCATTATATGATATATCAGTGTAGCCACCAACGTGGATGACAGTGGTGATTGCAGTAGTAATGGTGATAGTACTGAGGGCATGATGGTGACAATGCTGATGAAGGTAATGCAGCCCATTACACGTTTAAGTATAATACATAGAATAATGCAGCGTCTGGAAGACAAATTCGAAAGGCAACTAGCACTCGAAACCCGAAAAAAAACAGCAGGCCCCGGCAGTCCCAGAGCTGCATTTATCTCAGAAATTGATATTGAATACATTCTACCATTCCAGATAACATTGTTCTTCACCATCTTTTTCATTTTGGCTTGTTTTCAGATTAAAAAAAATGTCTTTGCCAAATATCCTGCCTTGCTTTAAAAAAGGAGACTTAGGCACTCCTGACGAAAATAGCTAAGGGATGTACCATCTTCACGTTTGTGATGAAATGGGCAGTTGTATTCTAAACAAGTTACTTTATAATGAATTTATGTTAATGTCATTATCGGTTAAGACTGAGCTGGATTTAGCGAAGCCTATTGTTTAGCCGATAATATTTTCATACTGTCTGTAACGGGTCAAAAACAGTTTCTGAGACACACACTACTCCTTACTGGACATAACGGTTATTAGGATTCCTACTATCTGGACGAGACTGAAGAAGATTGTGAGGTGTGTGTGTGTGTGTGTGTGTGTGTGTGTGTGGTGTGTGTGTGTGTGTGTGTGTGTGTGTGTGTGTGTGTGTGTGTGCGCGCGCGTGTGTGTGTGCAGAGTATTACACACCATTCAGAGTATTACACACCATTCACCACCTTTCACCTCTTCTCACCGACCAGCATACACACGGTCTTACCATAGCAAGATGCTGCACTGGACAACTGCGACGATGAGGGCTCCAGTAACAGGACAAGGCTGCAGAGCAGAACTTCTCTGTACCCAAGAACTCAACCGTATTATCACTCACCTCCCCATCCTCCATTCCCATACCATGCATCCCCTAACCCCACCCCCACCCCACCCCACCCCCCCTCTCCCTCTTCTCCCAACCCCCCCCTCTTCCCCAAACACCCGTAGGCAAGCATGGACTGACCATAGTAAAGGCCATACTGGACGGCAGCTGCAATGAAGGCTCCAGCCAGCTGGGCGATGCAGTAGAAGGGGAGTTTGTACCAGGAAATGACTCCATGTAGACACAGGCCCAGCGTCACAGCTGGGTTCACAGCGGCCCCTGCACAGACAGTCACAAAGAAGCCGATGCGCCCCTGCGACATTACAACGAAACTGAGGGCAGTGGCTTGATTAGCATTGCGATCAGAAAAAAAAGGGGTGTGAAGAACCTCGAGAACAAAACGTAAGTGATTACATCCTCAAAATAAAAGTGACAAAAGAAACTCGAAGTCAAAGACACAAAATCGAAAAGGTGACAGATTCTATCCGCGACTTAAACACTGTTTCGGTAGAAATTAAACATCGAAGAGAAACGTCACTATTTACAGTGAAATAGGCATATGTTTCATTAGTGAGTGCGAGCAGTATGCTCAAGTCGATCGTGGTGATAGAAAATCAAAGTAACCATTACGATGCGGTCTACTTTGAAGTTTTACTTCGTGATCCAATATCGCAAGGGGAGACTGCTCACAACACAAAAGATCTGAAATCTGGCCAAAGAAAACGGCAGAGCCTAACAAAACCGTAGAAAAAAAATGGTAAAGTATTCTAATGCGTAGGTGGTAGATATGTTTTGGGGATGGTGGGGGTGGTGATTATGTTTAACAAGCTATTTGATGAAGGGTTTTCCGCACCACACTGGGGTCAATCTGTCATAATCCAGCTGCACAAACAGCGACAACAATAGTTCAGGCAACCCAGAGGGGTCTTACGCTTTCAAGTGTATTGGGTGAAAATTGTACAGATATTTTAAACAGACAGTCAAGAGAGAAAAGCAAAGATAACTGAAGCGAACAGGAATTCAATCAGGATATAGTGCGGCTGATCGTATAATTACATTTTATCCATTTTAAAAAAATCCTCTTAGACATACCTAATTCTATGAAGCATTAGCAGATTTTATTATATCCCTAGGAATTTGATTTTTTCTTGAAAAAGAAACTTGTGGAAGCGTAATTATGTGGCTCTTAGTAGTGTATACAACTCGGTGCTTGTGCTGCTCAAAACTGTAAGTATGCATTCCGAGTGTTTCGAATGATCTGTGTGGAACTAAGAAAGCCTGTTCCATAGTTATCTACTGGTGTTGTTCTTTATTAATGAATTCAGTATTGAGGTGGCCAGATAGAGATAAAAAAACATTT
>JADBJO010000902.1:237500-240000 GCA_016801955.1 Conus betulinus | reverse complement strand
TTTATCTATTTGTTCATTCATTCGTTTTTTTGCTTCCTTGTATGTTTATCTATGTATACAACATTAATTCATGATTCAGTGAATCAAGGGGTCAAAATGTTTCGAAACTCTCGAGTTACACTATCTGTCTCTCTACCTGTTAGTGTGTCATTCTGTCTGTCTGTATGTCTGTCTGTCTGTCTGTCTGTCTGTCTGTCTGTCTGTCTGCCTGCCTGCCTGTCTGTCTGTCTGTCTGTCTGTCTCTCTGTCAATTGCCTTTCTCTCTCTCTCTCTGTCTGTCTGTCTGTCTGTCTGTCTGTCTCTCTCTCTCTCTCTCTCTCTCTCTCTCTCTCTCTCTCTCTCTCTCTCTCTCTCTCTCTCACACCTAAAATCACACAGTCTCAAACGGTGTAAGGTCGTGCGCAAATAGGTCAGGCGATGTCCCCTTCTGTCAGCAGAAGACATACGGTTCCATTCTGGCACCGCGGCGTGCTGAAATTACAGCCTGTGGACATCTGCTGCCGTATTCCAAGGGATCAGTGGGAACGACAAGAACGAAAACAAAAGGAGGATAGAGGCGATGATATGTCACCCCGAAACCTGTCAGCTATCCCTTACCGGTGGAATGACATCAATCAATCAATGGTACGCACGCGCGCGCGCAAGTACGCGCGCACGCGCGCGCGCGCGTGTGTGTGTGTGTGTGTGTGTGTGTGTGCGTGCGTGTGCGTGCGTGCGTGTGCGTGTGTGCGTGTGTGCGCGTGTGTGTGTGTGTTGTGTGTGTGCGTGTGTGTGTGTGTGTGTGTGTGTGTGTGTGTGTGTGATTCCATTCCAGTTGCTGGTGAAGTTTTTCATTCCACTTTTTGCAAAAAGCAGGGTTTGTGTTGTCACACAAGAAGGGCATCATAATAAACGCGTGCCCGTCTGCTGACTGAACAGATAAATTTCCACAATTTAGACCTTTCATCATTCTTGTTATTTGTCATTGCTGTTGCAGTTTTCCGAAATATATGCGTTTACTTCCCTTAAAATCCAGTATACAAAAAATAAAGCCAATACAAAATCAATATTTGTTATTTAAGTCTCTATATGCCAAAAGCGTGCCATCTTCTTCCATAATGTGTTCAATTGTATATATACTTTTGTCGAACAGACTTCGATAGAAAAAATGTTGCTTTGTTTCGTTTATCTTAATATTGTCATTATAAAATATATTATCGGAAGCAATTTCTTCGGAAAAAGCAAGGTATAATCCTTTGGCTAAGTTCTTTGTAAGCCTCAAATGCATGAGCCCAAAATTTATTTTGAAGAATTGGCCCCAGAGGAAGACTACAACCATTTTTTTTTTCCAGAATACATATTTTGGACATTTTGCCTACATAATACTTTTCCAGTTGTGAGACGAAGTTCTTATTTTTCTACTCCATGCCCTATGCAAGTTTTAATGCAAATATATATTCTTTATTCTTGGCACACCAAGTCCCCTAATCATTATATTTTAACCATAGTTTTTCTCTATTTATACTATCCCCTTTTCTATTCCAAACAAAACGAAAGACTATTTTAAATAACATTAATGATATCATCAGGAGGATTTGGAAGTAGAATCCAGAGATGAATTAGTCTGGACAAGATTAAAGACTTTAAAACAGCCACCCTGCCGAGTGCGGTCATCTTTCTCTTTAACCATACCTTATATAACATGCTTATTTCAAGAAATCTAGCCTGTACGTTTATTTCTGAACAATCAGCAAGATCATTGGTGAATGTTATACCCAGAGTTTAAATTGTGGTGGATCCCAATGAATTCGTAAATGTTGCATTTAGCGACTCGTCGAGTTTTTCCTACTGCCGAGCCACATAGCACTTGTTTTTTTTTTTCTGTGTTTAATATCAAATTTGATTTTCTTCTCCCATCTATCAACTGCTGTCAGAGTTTCTCAAAAGATACTTTTTGTCACCTTCAAGCATTATTTCTGCATCGTCCACATATTGTGAAATTGTGTGTTCTGTATCGTTAATTTGGATCCCTTTTATAATTCTATTATCTTTCAACATAATAACAAGGATTTCCGCACACAAAATAAACATGTATGGTGTAACTGGGTCACCCTGCTTGCACCCACGACCTACAGGAAATTAATCAGATTCCTGGCCATTCACAAGACCAATAGACATAATATTGATATAAAAATAGTTATCATTTACGTATATCTGGTCCTAAACTGAAGGCTACAAGTACTTTATTCATGAATCCTCAGTCTAGTGAATCGAAGGCTTTCTCGTAATCTAAACATAAAAGCTCTACCCAAAGTTGATGTTACCTTTTTATTTGATTTCGTTCAATGAAAATTCACATAATTCTTTTCTTTGAAAAATTCATATGTATTATCATCTGATGAAAAAGGAAAATTTAATACAAATGTGAAGTAAAAAAAGAAAGCATAAACATGGCAACGCAAAAACACATAGGTCTTTACATTGTTGTAAATTGGAATGGGTTCTTAGCAAAAAAGAATAT
>JADBJO010000902.1:230000-232500 GCA_016801955.1 Conus betulinus | reverse complement strand
CTATTCCGGCCCCCCTATTGTTTATAATACTTTACTGCTTGTATTGTATAGCAATGTCCCTTTGTGTTTATTTTGGTTCATCTGCATCGCCTTTTTAAAAATAAAACTAGTACAATACTCTCTGACCAGTTATCTGGGAATATCCTCTTATCAAGTTAAGTATTAAAAGTTTAACAAAAAGGTCAATAGCTCGGTCATGCGCACATTTTAACATTTCACCAATAATTTCATCAAGACCAACAAATCTACCAACTTTTAACTTTCTTGTCGACAGCAACACTTCATCTCTAGACATTAGGCGGTTCATAGAATCATCGTCGTATTCAGTACTGAAATCATCTTCACCGTCGTTTCTTATGCAAATATCATCAGTTTGTAAACTTGTTTCGTGCAACTATTTAAAATAATTGCACCAATCATCGATTGTTAGATTATAACGTTGTTGTTTTCTTTTCGAAGAAACTTTATGCACATTTTCCCCCTATCTATTTTTTTTTATCATTAGCTGATGCGACTATCGATCCAAATAATTTGTCATTATTTTGTTTTTCTTTCGCTTTTAGGAAATTCTTCTTCTCTCTCCCCTGCATCTGCAGTAAGCGTCACGATCAGTATCATCCATCGTCTGTCCAAATGCGTTTAGCAACCTTTTCACTTTTGATTTACTCAGTTTACACTCCGTGTCATACCAATCACTTTGTTCTTCGTTCTTGTTCAGAGACATTTGGTTTTCTTCTTTTTTAACTAGCGTAAGTTTTGATACATATCTCAAACACACCCCAGAGCCTCATTACAGTCCCGATCGATCATATAAATAGCATCGTCGAGACACACGTTTTTCAGTAATATCACGATCTTTTTCATATTTGCAGACACAGGATTAAAATTCTGCACTCCAAAATGAAAGTTGACAGGCAAATTGTCAGATACATATGTCTCATATGCAAATAAACTACACGGAGGCAAGACCACTGAAAAGAATTCTCGAGAAATCAAAACATAGTCATTTACATTACACCCTGATTCAGATATGCAAGTATAGTGCCCGTCAAGATCACCATTACAAACTCCATTGAGTACATACAATCTATGCAAAGTACACATATTCAGTAAATATTTTCCATAGTTATTAAGTATTTTATTTTCTTTCCAAACATTCAGAACAGTTCTTAAAATCAGCACTACAATTATCATGCTTGTAGAAAACATCCTGAAAAATATTAGCAGCTCTACTGTTTAGGTCACCAGCCACAATCACATGCGCACCATTCAAATCAAGCATACAGCAAGTAAAATATTCTTCAATAAAAAAAAAATACCATTGTCAACATCGAAATAAGTATAGCATGGGGAACCCTCTGGAATATGAGTCTTGTCAACCAGACAGAAAACAGCAGGAGGATAATTCATTTAAGTTCGTTTGAAGAAAGGCACAAATTCATTCCTAGTAACACATAATAAGCCACCTGAGCTTCAGCTTTGTCTTGTAAACTTGACAGCAGGTTTAGTATACACAGTATACCAGGTAAACACATTTATGTTCCAGTATTTCCACAAAAGTTTCAACAAGACAGATAAAGTCAGAATTAAACAAATACGACAGAAAATCTTCACCGTGAATTTTAGAAAGAATACCGTTCATATTCCGATGTAAGTATGTAACACATTTGAAAGCGTCTTGTTATTATTCCGTCAGGATGCAAAGCTTGTGTATTACATTACAACGTTCATTACCACTTTCGTTATCAAACACTGACTAGTGTCCAGCATGAGCATCAACGGGAAAAAAACCAGCATCACCATTTTCTTTTTTTTTTTTTTTTTTTGAGGCGACCCCCTATTTTCTTCCTGCCATATGCTTGCGCTAAAATTTGTCCCTGCTGTACATTTAGACCATCACTATTTCTTAGTTGATTTGTATGACAAATGCTATACATCGGAAAACATGCTGATCGCTGCTGTTCCGAAAAACAATTTCCATCAGGTTCGAAAGAAATCATCTTTGACTCATGGCTATTAATGACAGACCCATCACCATCAGTCACAAAGTCATTATTCCCCTGCGCCACCAAAGTGTCAATGTTTACACTGTCACGGCTAAATTGTTCGTTCGCGTGGGTCGGGTCACTGTCACTGTTGCACGCTGCCTCCTCCGCACGGGAATTGTTCCTACACCAGCCAAATATACCGATGTCACAGAGGGGCGGTCTCCCCTTACGCAGTCTCCCTAAGGCTTTGTCCATTAATGCCATCGAGCCCATACTTCTTCCTGTCAACCAGCAGATGGTCAAAAACCATGGTCGCACGTTCACCTTCACTCCGCGGTTTTTGTGTGTGTGTGTGTGTGTGTTGTTTTTTCAGATGAGGAATTAGTTTCTTTCGCACTCGAAACGAAAAGTCCTCTCCTATGAACACTTGGGATCCTTTCAGTTTATGCATTGCTTTCAAAATCTGTTCTTTGTCGATGAAAAAAAACAATCTGCATCGGATGATGACTAGT
>JADBJO010000902.1:217500-225000 GCA_016801955.1 Conus betulinus | reverse complement strand
AACGAAAACATTTCCCTCTTCCTTTCCTGCAAACAAATAGTACACTTCATTCCTAGTGTGTATCAAATCCAAAATTAACAAAAACAAATAAATTCGTAACACTTCGTTATGTCCTCACCTCACGCACAGAAGTAATGCAGTAAGGTTAAAAAAAAAACTAAGACTGTCTCGACCATCCACTCAATCAAAAATGATGACATTGTATTTTAATGATCTCTTCAACATGAAAATGAAAAGATTTTACGACCTCAATTAAATGATGACATTGTATTTTACCGATCTCTTCAACATGCGATGAATGATAATATTCATTTAGATATCTCTTATAATGTATTATCTTAAATTTCACTATCCTTCATCTGTCTAATTTTCAATGCTCCGCGATGAATTTCGCAACTGATTTAATTACAAGTTCATCATCTGATGATAACACGCCAGCGACATTTTGTCTTTTCGCTATATCTAACTGGAAAAATGAACAATTTGTCCGCACTTCATTATAAGCAGTACAGTGGAACAGAAGACGACAGACAGACAGACAGACAGACAGAGAGCGAGAGATGCCCAAACACGGATGTGAAACTGTGCATACGGCACCTATGACGCAGACAGTCGATATCCTGATTGCTCTTCTACTTTGCACTCCAAATCAAATATTTGACTTTATACATCTGTTTCTGTGACCCGTAAACGGGGAGACCAAAACTGTATCTGAAACGGAAAAAAAAAAGGCGTTACCTTCTCCTGATTTTGTTAAAAAATCCCGAAACAGGTCTACTAAATGGACAAAATTAGTTGAAAATGAGGAGAAAGATGGTAAGTGAGTGCGAGCGTGCGTGAGGGCATGTATACAAGCGTGAAACTGTATGAACAGATGAAACTGTACCTGAAACGGAAAAAAACAGGCGTTACCTTCTCTTGTTTTGTTTTTTTTAAATCCCGAAAACAACTAATGGGCAAAACTAGTAGAAAATGAGAGGAAGGTGATAAGTGTGGAAGAGCAAGACAGGAGGGAGAAAAGATAAATGCAAAAAAAACAACAACAACAACAACAACAACAAAATCATGGTGGAAAGAGAACGGAAGTCGTTGAGCGCGATAAGGACTCAAAACAAAACAAAAAAAAAGAAGAAGGAAAAAAAGAACCCCTCAAAAATTTTATTCATGTAAAAGCCTAGATCCCTTACTGAAGGAGGGAAGTTCACATCACAAAGCAAGAGAAAAGAATCCAGTTTCATATACAAATCGAACTATCAGTAAACAAAATAGGATTCGTCTTTGCATACACTGAAAGCTACGAAGTCACAATTTTTAGCATACGAAGCGCCTGATTAATGTTCATTGCTGACATTGTCATGGTGAGCGCGATAAGGAGAGAAGGAGGGATAAGGGGGGAGAAGAGAAAAGAGAAGAACGTGGAGAGAGAGTGCCAAAGAGATGGATAGTGAAAAACAAAATGAGAAAGATGAAGAAGAGGAAGACGAGGAGGAAAATAAAAACAGGTACTGAAGAAGAGGCAGGAGGCACAGGGGGGGGGGGGGGGGGGGGGGGGGGGGGGGGGGGGGGAGTCTGCAGATGGTGAAGAAGAAGACTTAGGATGAGATGACATAAGAGAGTAAGGAAAAGGCCAAATAGAAATGGTCAGAGATGTAGAAGAAGAAGATTAGGAGGAGGACGAGGACGAGGAGGAGGAGCAGGAGGAGGAGAAGGGAGGAAGGATATGGGGGGGAAGAGAGATAGAAATGGAGGGGGAAGATTAGAAGAAGACAGAGAAGAAAAAGGCTGAGAGAAAAGATTTTGAGGAGAAAAGTGGAGGGGGGGGGGGTTGAAGAAATGGGAAATAAACCACCAAAAAGAAAAAAAAAAAGAGAGGGAGAGAGAAAAAAAGGAGAGAGAGAGAGAGAGAGAGAGAGAGGGGAGGTGGAGAGAGAGGGATGGAGGAATAAAAAAAATAGGACAGGAAGGGTAAGAGAAGGTTAAGGGAAAAGGAGAAAGACAGAAAGAAGGAAGGAGTCTACAAATGAAAACAGAAACAAATAGGGAAAGGAGAAAGCTGATGGACAAGGAGGAAAAAGTCAAAAAGCAGGATTAAAATGATGCTGAAAAAGATGATGAACAAGTGCGAACAAAAACAAACAAGAGGACTCAACGATGAAAGAAAGAAAAAAAACGGTTTTAAATTTAAAAAAAAAAAAAAAGCCTACGAGAAAATATAACGAGGACCACTACCATTAATAAGCAACAACACAGTCATTACCACCTCCATAACCAGCAACAACGATGATTACGACAATGACAGTAACTGCATCAAAATAAAAGCCTTCAAAGAAGGGGTGTGGAAGAAAGAAATAAAAAAAAAAATAAGAGAGAGAGAGAGAGAGAGAGAGAGAGAGAGAGAGAGAGAGAGAGACGGATGGAAGGAAGGAAGGAAAGAAAAGAAGAAATGTGAAGAGAAAAGAAAAGAAAAAAAGAAGAAAGGAAAGGAAAAAAGAAAGAAAGAAAGAAAGAAAGAAAAAATAGAAAACGAAAAAAAAGAAAAAAAGAAAAAAACGAATCAGCACTCACCACTAGGAAGAACGTCCCGATGAGTTCCGCCAGCATTTCACGCACAAGTCGATTTCGGACCCGAAAAATTCTCCTGATCTTCATTTTCAGCTTGTCTCCCATTATGTCCTCAACGGTTCCAATGCACTATACACCTGGCACAAGATGAGAAAAAAAAAAAAAAAAGAAAGAAAGAAGTAGTCCACCTCAGGGTTCACACACACACACACACACACACACACACACACACACACACACACACACACGCACACACACACTGAAAGAAGTCCTACCCCTGTCACATGCAAATGATATTACCAAACACCAATTTTTTTAAGAAGATGAGCACCGTCCGTTACCAGTTTATTCTCTTCCAAAAGTAGTTCAAAGTGACGCGCGCTGCTTGTAACGACTCCAAATAAAATAATGCAACAGATATAAACAACAACACACACACACAACAGCAGTATGAAAAATGCATTGACACGTTTCGCAAAAAAAACGATTCGTGCCAGCTAGCGATTCAAACGAGATAAGTTCTGGGGGGGGGGGGGGGGGGGGGGGGGGGGGGAAAAAAAAATGGTAGACAAGCCAACAAAATAAATAGTTTATAGCAGATTGCCTGGCGTTTAACAGCCTAAAGTCGGGCCGTGCAAACCCGACGATAGAATCAAGACGACTTTGAGCAGAGATTAGTTCAGGTCTTCTGTTAAGTGTGTCGCTCCTGAAGTGTACGCGGTAACTACACCTTGCTTAGAAGTAGTTATCGTGAGCAGGAGTGTTGGAGATTTCAGCTGAATAAAGTGCCCTTGAAGAAACAGTCCACGGCTTATCAGGAGCTCTTTGTCTTCGTTGACCAAAGGGGCTGTTGGGTGTAGCCCATATGCTGTGGTCAAGAGGTCTGCTTTTTTTTTTTTTTATTTATCTTGGACTTCAGTCTTAGGGTTTCGGTTGTATAGCTTCCTTCCCTCCTTCCTCTCTCTCTATCGTTATTTACTAAAGTATTTATGCATCCATTTATGTATTTATTTATCTATTTCTTCTATTTTGTTGTCCTTTCTGCTGATTCTTCTTTTTTCACTTTCTTGTTCGACGCGTTTTTTTTTTTTTTTTTTCTCCTCATTCCTTTTCGCCTTTTCTTTATCTTTTTAATATTGGTTGAATTTCCGGCCTTCAGTTTTCCTAACTGTTCATCTATATTGTTCACTCTACTTGTTCTTAGTCAAAGAAAATTGACCAAACGAACAACAACAAAGAAAAACTAAATCCGCACACCCATCGACAACATTACAACCCGCTTTTAATTCATTCTAAAATCATATCCAAAACGCTGACATTGTTACGTGCTTTCTGCCATCCTTATTTCTAGTATGTCCATTTAAAAAAAAATCTAGTCTGTTCTTTCTTCCTTCCCTTTCTCACTGCCACCCCCCCCTACCCCAACCCCCTCCCCCCCCACCCACCCCCCCCTTCTTTTCTGCCTTTCTTTTATCACCCTTTCTTCTTATTTCTCTGTTTCTTCTTCACACTTCCTTCTCCTCTTTTGTTTTACCTCTATCACCTGCTCGCAGTTTCGAATTTGATCCGCGGGCAGTCCGGCAGCTGCTGAAGTGACTTCCCCTTAGCTCACCTCTCCAGTTCTGCTCTCCACGGAAGAGTCCCGTCTTGTTCAAAGGGAGACAAGAGTTGTGTCAGCGGGTCTGGATCATGTGACTCCTCAACCTCTACACTCCAACCAAACCCCCTTTCTCCCCACGCCCCTTCCCCCCCTTCCCCTCACCCCGTCCACCCCCCCTTTCCCCAGCTAGTCACACCTACGCACCACACACCCTCGTGCTGCTTCGTCCTCTCCTATCCCTCTACAGTCCCTCAAACTCTCACCAACTCCCAGCGTGTTGTTCCTCCATCTCTCTCTCTCTCTCTCTCTCTCTCTCTCTCTCTCTCTCTCTCTCTCTCTGTTATATGCAAGCTTTTAAAGGGATACGCTCTAAGAGTCCACAGTCCCCTCAGACTCTCACCAACTCCCAGTGTATTGTTCCTCCACCTCTCTCTCTCTCTCTCTCTCTCTCTCTCTCTCTCTCTCTCTCCTCTCTCTCTCTCTCTCTCTCTCTCTCTCTCTCTCTCTCTCCATGTGCAAGCTTTTAAAGGGATACGCTCTAAGAGTCCACAGTTCCTCAGACTCTCACCAACTCCCACCGTATTGTTCCTCTCTCTCTCTCTCTCTCTCTCTCTCTCTCTCTCTCTCTCATGTGCAAGCTTTTAAAGGGATACGCTCTAAGAGTCCACAGTCCCTCAGACTCTCACCAACTCCCACCGTATTGTTCCTCTCTCTCTCTCTCTCTCTCTCTCTCTCTCTCTCTCTCTCTCTCTCTCTCTCTCTCTCTCTCTCTCATTCATGTGCAAGCTTTAAAATGGATACGCTCTAAGATCAAATTCTCGTCGAACGTGTCCCATGTGTGTATGTAGGCACGAATCCTAGCATTCTACTCACAATCAAAACTGTGCGGTTGAAGCCGTGCATCCCAGGGGCCAGGGGTCGTTTGCTCAATTGTCAAGCTTCAGGTTCTCAGTCTAATGTTGTACGAGCACAATCCACTGCTATTCAACACGCACATAACTTTTTGTTTTAGTGTGTTGTCGTTATCGTAGGTCTACTGCATTCGTTCTCTTGGTGTGGTGATGCCATTCTACTTGTGATGGGGTCGTGGATGTTAAATGTGAGTGAAAACTCTCTCTCTCTCTCTCTCTCTGTCTCTCTCTCTCTCTCTCTCTCTCTCTCTCTCTCTCTCTCTCTCTCTCTGTCTCTCTCTGTCTCTCTGTCTCTCTCTCTGTCTCTCTCTCTCTCTCTCTCTCTCTCTCTCTCTCTCTCTCTCTCTCCTCCAGGATTCTGTTTTCAACTTCTCCTACTCATGGTCACGTTTGTCAGACATGTTGCGTGTGCAAACTCCAGTGAGTCGTTAAGAAGGAGAGAGAAAAATCAAAATAAAACCAAAAAAAACTGTCATGATACTGAAGCGGAAAATACTAAGCATGAGGCGGATGTAGATATGGCTAGGATGTTGATGTTAAGTTTAAATGTCAGCGTTAGCGAAAGGATCAGGGTGACGATGCACAACGAAGCTATGGGACATACACACAACGCGTTTCGACCTCTACACTGTAAGATCATGTGATTCATGGTCAGGGTCTTGACACGACGTCAAATTATAGGCCAGGGATGCCAGGGCCAAGGCACCCTGAAATTACAGGCTATAAATATGGCCAAAGGGGTAGAGCACTGTGAGATTCATAGGCTACAGATAAATGCTACAAACGTAGCCACGTTCTTAATATGATATGAAGGTATAACCTAAAGGTATGGCCAGGGTATTTATATACTGAAAAATTAAGGGCTATAGATATGGCCAAGGTGATTGCACGCCAGAAGACTAAAGGATATAGTTAGGGATACAATACTGATACACTACGGTCTATTTGTACCGCCAACGTGTCGATGCTTACGTCATGATAAAGTGTACACATGGACAGGATGTCGATGCTGTATACAATTATAGACAATACAATATGACCAAGGAGCTGATGCACAATGAAATCATAGGCTATAGATACGGTCACAGTGGTGCAAAAAGCTATAGATATTTCTTTTTTTTTTAAAAACCATAGGCAATAGATGTGGCCAGGCTCTTAATACACAACGAAATCATAGGCCATAGATGTTTGCCATGCTCTTAATACACAATGAAATCATAGGCTATAGATATGGCCAAAGTGTTGATGGACTATGAAATTGTAAGCTATAAATATGGCCAAGGTTTTCATTCCCTACGAAACTATAGGACGAAATGTGGGCCAAAATATTGATACACTAGGGTGTTGGCACGATGACATTATAAGCCACAGATGTAGTCAGTGAGTTAATGCACCGTGCGATTGTAAGCTATAGACGTAGCCAGGGTGTTGCATTTACAAAATATAGCCTATGGTAATGGCCAGGATATTCATCCACTGTGAAATTATAGGCCCTAAATGTGACCAAGGTATTATTGTACTGTTAGAGGCTATAGATATCTGGTACTGACACATCCTGAAATCATAGGCAATAGATGTGGCCCCGTGCATTTCGATATTTTAGGTTTGAGCTAGAGTGCTGATGCGTTACAAAACTGTAGGCCGTAGATATGATTAGGGCGTTTGATGTACTATGAAATAATTCCCAGTACATTTGACCAGAAAATTGATGCACTGAGGAAAAAAATTGCAGTTTCCTTGACAATGATAATCTCTAGTAGTTACGTTTTCTTTAACATGTAACAAAGTTGTCTGATTTTTTTCCCACTAACTAACGACAGACACTTATAACATTATAGTCCATAGATATGACCAGGTCTTGACGTACTGTGAAATTCCAGGCTACATACGTGAACAGAAGGTTGATAATGAGCAGAATAGCATTTTTCGTGACTTTTTGTCATATTCTGAAGTCACGCATTTCGGGCATGACAAGCTTGTGTGACCCCCCACCCCCACCCCCCACCCCAAATAACTACCGAAGAAAATAAGTTACCCCGTTTTCACCTTCCTATTTGTCCATCTCTCCATACTGTATACCTTTACATAAGAACCATTCCGACTCCCAAGTCATGTTTACATTATCGAACCTTCTAATTGCACGAAATAGTCATCTGCTATAATTTACTGTATTGCTTTTCTTTTTTATATATAAAACTTTCAAGATACAGAGAACTTTAGCAAATGCATACTTTACTGTTCAGATCTGTAAGATGTTACTCGTCTAATTCAAGACTAAATGTCATTTGCATGCAAATCATACGAAAACGACTGTTTTATGAACTCTGTGGCTTCTAAATAAAGCATATGATCATTTGTCATCACTGCATCTGTGTCTCAGCATCTGTTCCTATTGTTTTTACCTAAATGTGTGTGTGTGTGTGTGTG
>JADBJO010000902.1:192500-197500 GCA_016801955.1 Conus betulinus | reverse complement strand
CCTTCCTCCTTCCTTTTCCGTTTGTTTCCGCGTAGGCAGGCTGATGCCCCTGTGGACACTCCCTGTACAGACAGGCAAGGATTAATCCCATCTACCCAACAGAGGGAGTGGAGTTTTGTGTGTATGACCGTTTTTTTTTTTTTTTTTTTTTTTTTGTCCCGCCATTAAAGCAGCCACACTCCAACTTCGGGCAACCTTTCCATTTTGAATTGTGGCCCAACACCAATGGTCAATAAAACTCTATCTCTCTGTCTCAGCCTGTCAGTCTCTCTCTCTCTCTCTCTGTCTCTCTCTCTCTCTCTCTCTCTCTCTCTCTCGTGCTGCGTGCGTGCGTGTGTGCGTGCGCGCGCGCGCGCGCGCGCGTGTGTGTGTGTGTGTGTGTGTGTGTGTGTGTGTGTGTGTGTGTGTGTGTGTGTGCAATCTTGCTAACAGGCAAACAAAACAAACGAACAGACACGAGTGAACACACAGCCACTACGTCCGAAAATTTAATAAGACAGGGTGTTGTTGTCACCACGGCAGACAGTTGTTGACCTACATACGAAGGATCCATTAACTTCAGTTCACCCCATCCTATTCCTTCCTTCCCCCAACCTCCACCCCTTTTCTTTCACAATGACAGGGGGTGCAAACTACAGCTTGTCAGCCAGCCTATTCATCTCACAGCTGCAGTCGAGGTTGACAAAATCAAAATCAACAAAGAAAACAAAATCCTGCGAAACGAACAGACTAAATGCATTCATACGACATACCGTGTCAGCCGCTTTTCTATTCTTTCATTCTTTCCTTCCTTTTTTTTTTTCTTTCTCTCTCTCTTTCTTTCTTTCTTTTTTTAATGTAAACTCAACAAGGAAAAAAAAAAAAGAGGATGACACCATGAGGATAGTGACGTCAAAGTAATGCGTAATGCTGATCGACTTAGGATGGGGGTGAGGATTGGGGGTGGGTGGAGGGAAGGAGAAGGAGGAGAGAGAAAGGCAGAGGGGGGAGGGAGGGGGTAGGAGCAGAGGAGAAGGTAGAGGGGTCACCAGGCAGGGGTGGAGGGAACAGGGAGATCGTTAGGGAATGAGGGGGCGGGGGGGATAGAGAGGAATAGAGGCGTTAACCACTTGAAAGGTGTTCGGGGGGGGATCTTGGTCTTCCACTGAGATTGAACGGATCCTGTATTCATGACCGGATCTGGATCTCTACCACAGATCCGCAACAACACGTCATGGGTTCTACCTGGGGCTATGCTAGATTTGGAAGGTTTTGTGTAATCTTGGTGAAAGGATCTCTCTCTCTCTCTCTCTCTCTCTCTCTCTCTCTCTCTCTCTCTCTCTCTCTCTCTCTCTCTCTCTCTCCTGCTATGTTTTTTCTATCTGGAGAAAGCCTATGATACCACTTGCAAATATCGAATTCTCATGGATTTTCATAAACTTGGTTTTCGTGGTCATCTGCTTCTCTTTATTTATTTTTTTTTAATCCCCAACTTTCTGACTGATCGGCAGTTTCATGTCCGTTTTGGCATCACGCTGTCCGACATCCATGGACAGGAGTAAGGTGTACCTCAACGGAGCATTCTTTCTCCTGCTCTGTTCAGTACCAAAAATTAACGATACTGTCGATTCTGTAAACGGGGGGCTCGAGTCCTCTCTGTTTGTTGATGACTTTGCCCTCTACGCAGTTGGAACCTGTTATGCCAGCGTACACTGACAGTACCATCTACACTGCTGAGTTGACAGCCTACGTCCTGGCTCTTGAAATGGTCTTTCAATCAAAACATAAAGATTTCTTCTTTTTGTCGGACTCACTTTCTGGCAACCGTCAAATGACGGAAGATGGCATGGCTTGGCCACGTCATTCGTCACAACACCCTCTCCAAAACCATCCTTCAAGGTACCGTTGAAGGAGGGCGCAGTCGCGGACGGCAGAGAAAGAGCGGGTCCGACAATATAAAGGACTGGACCAAACTGACCATGCCAGATCTCCTCAAGACAGCCACCAACAGAAGAGCCTGGAGAGAAACAGGCGGCTGCCTCATCACGTCTCCCCAACGACCCCAGCGGTCAGGGGACTGACTGACTGACTGACTTTCTGATTTGTCGGTCATTGCCAGCCATAGCCGCAAGCACCCTCAAGTGCTGCATTTATTCCAACTGCACACCCTCTCTGCAATCGGATGGATACGGCTTAGTTTTTGCTTGGGTTCGCAGTCATGTGGGCATTCAAAGCAACGAGCTTGCTTGATCAACTTGCGAAGAGGGCCACAAAGAAAGAGTTGAGCAGATTGTCTAATCCCCCCTACTGGTCTGAAACCCAACGTCCTGGCTACGTCAATGACCTCTAGCAAAAAGGAATGGAACCCGCAGACGGATAATAAAATGTTCCAAATCCGTCCAAACCGATATAGTGTTTTACAATATTCCAGGGTCGGCTGTAAAGAAGAAAGTTTTGTGCCATTTGCATACAGGCCACTCGTTTTACACCCATTCTTATCTTTTAAAAAGGTGAAGAAGCTCCGTGGTGCATTCCACGTCATGTACCACTCAGAGTAAGACATATTCTTTGAGAGTGTTGGAACTTGCATGATATGAGACATAAACACTTCACAGCCGACTCCATGAAAAATTAATCAGAGAGGTCCCACCTGATGTGATCTTTGAATTTCCGAAAGAGATCGTCGTTTTTCATCTGGTCTATTTTTTTTTTTTTTTTTTTTTTTTTTTAGGGAAGACACTTTTAACGACATTTTTAACGACATTTCCGGTGTGTTTTACGACGGTTATTTTCAAAGGGCTGTGTGAGGGATTTTTTTTCAAAATAACAGCTGATTTGACTTCCACGCGGTGACAGCCCTGGTATGGCCTTTTGCAGTAGCTGGGCTGTAAGAAAAAATACTCTCTCTCTCTCTCTCTCTCTCTCTCTCTCTCTCTCTCTCTCTCTCTCTCTCTCTCTCTCTCTCTCTCTCTCTCTCTCTCTGATGAGAGAAGGGTCTTGGTGAGAACAACCTAACAGAATTTATCTACGATTGACCGGTTCATGTATTCAGAGAGTTGGTAGATGTACTTGCAGACCTTTTAGAAAACGATACTTGAAGTATACACAGCGGTGTGCTCACCTACAAGCAAGAGAGCCGAGTTTGACGGAGTCGAATTGGAATGCAGCATTTTGCAGACAGAGACACACTCAATGGATACCTGTGCCAATTAGAGAATCTAGTCCAAGCTACAAGATTACTGGTCTAACAGATAGACTGCTGGACATGGAGCTATTTTGAAAAGACAGGTTCGAGAACTGTATACAGCTGATCAGGTTTGTTAGTGATCGATGCTGAAATGAGCGTTGTTTGGGATGTCAGGTTTCAACAGAATCAATCGTGTGTGTGTGTGTGTGTGTGTGTGTGTGTGTGTGTGTGTGTGTGTGTGTGTGTGTGTGTGTGGTGGGTGTGGGTGGGTGTGTGGGTGGGTGGTGTGTGTGTGTGTGTGTGTGTGTGTGTGTGTATGTGTGTGTGTGTGTGTGTGTGTGTGTGTGTGTGTGTGTGTGTGTGTGTGTGTGTGTTTTGAGTGTGTATGTGTGTATGTGTGTGTGTAGGTTAGGGTAGGTAGGGTTTGGAAGGGTCAGCCTTGCCTTGGCCACTTAGCCCGAGCCAGTTTGGCCTGGGCTAGCCTGGGAATCTAGGGCGAGAACAAGAGCAGTAAAACACTTCTTGTTCAAATGACCACCTTTCCCCAGACACATGAACAATCTGCCCCCCACGGATACCTCCAACTCTATTGCCTCACAATCACGTCATAAAAAGACAAACATCCCCTGCACACTGGTCCCCAGGATGCACAGCAACTCCTTCAACTGCATCCATCTATGGAACACAACAGAAGGCAGCCAGCAACTCCGATTCCCGGGAACCATCATCCTGACTGATGAATCACCAGAACAGGGAATCATGCGCAGAATGAATGGCAATGGTTACACCAGAGACAAGTATGTACATATACATCTTTATGTACGTATTGCTCTAGCCAGGCTTGTTTAGTACCCCATGCTCCTTCCTCTGCTCCCCACTTACCTAACTAATCCAACACAACATCCAGTCACTAACAGAACTAAAGGCGTGCAGTGGCGTTGTTGAAAGATCCGTGTGGAAGAGAGACCCGATTTGTAACACGAATCGAGAATCGGCCACGAATCAGGGGCGAAATTTAGATATCCCGACAGCAAAAAGACGACCGATGTTAAAGCCTATACTGAAGACCATTCCATGGGACCTCCGCTGTGCATGTGAACTCTATGCTGATATGACCGCCATAACAGGTTCTCTGCAAAACAAGGGGTACTCAGACAGTACCAGGGGATCCCAAGAACACTTCAGGAAATGCATGCCTTTCCTGAAACATCTCGTCTGGTACCACTGTTCTGTACCTTTGGTCCCCAGACAACTGTCACAGACACCAGAGCAGCATGTGTCACACCGGAAGGCCAGTGGCACTCTGCTCTATTTACTACAGCTCTGACACCTCCAGGGTCCCCACACCCTGATAGCTCCATTGCGCAGGAGCCGGTCAAGCTGATGCCACCGCAAAATGGATCTCATGGTAAGGCCATTCCGATCCATTCAGACCATTTTATATAAATAATCCGCCAGAGATATTTCTCTATGTCTCCGGGTGCGTGGCGCCAAAGTTTCTTATCCACACAGAAGTTCAACACCGCAGCATCCTGCCTGCATCTTCAGTCTTGCCAGGAGCTAAATGATGCGCTGGAACGGGCCTCCCCCTAACCCCTACCTCCCCCCACCCCCCCAAAGCTACTAAAGCCTAGCCAAAGCCACCATTCTGCGCTAGACTCCCTGTCCTGACAACCCACCACCATCCAAGGTGACAAGCCACCCTGGGAATCGAAGTTTCTGAACACCTTCTGCTGTATCCCAGAGACAGATGTAGTCAAAAAGGCACCGTACACTGTGGTTCCTGCTTACAGAAGACCCCCACCAATCCATGACACACTGTGAGGCGACAGAA
>JADBJO010000902.1:182500-187500 GCA_016801955.1 Conus betulinus | reverse complement strand
TTTTTGTGTTATAGCTGTACATAAGTTAATTCTTTTAACTCGTTATGTTAACCTTTTTTTTCCCGGCCCGGTTTTTTGTTTTTTTTTTTTTCGTCTAATATCTCGTAATGTGGAAAGACGTAACAAAACAACACGCACACACACACACGCACGCGCGCGAAGGGAGTGGCGCACCGAAACTATGGGTCTATTAAAAGTTGGAAAGTTTCCTCAGTGTTTTACCATCCAATACCATGAATTACTTTAAACCATCGAGCATATTAGCCAGCGTTCTGACCAGCCTGAATAAAAAAAAACAAAACGTCTTAATCATTGTTCTCGATCGTATTTGACTATGTCTTATCTCTGGAAGAGCTATTACCCACTAAATTTGAAAGAGACGGTTAGCCCCAGGACAGACCGAAGAGAAGTGAAAGCATCAAGTCTTTGTGCATGGAGATTCTGGAGGCCGCAAAATACGAAGAGGAAAATATGGAGCACAAAGAAAACAGCTTCCACATCATCATGGTCCTGCCGTATGCATGATGAAAATGGCATAGAAGATATTTGGTAATTGTGATCAAATTAGCTCCACCAGAGAGAGAGAGAGAGAGAGAGAGAGAGAGAGAGAGAGAGAGAGAGAGACAGACAGACAGACAGACAAGACAGACAGACAGACAGAGAGAGAGAGAGAGAGAGAGAGATTAGAAAACAAGCAGTTAAACACAGATCAAGGTGACATCTGTCCATGAATCATCACTTTAATTTTCAGGGTATACAAAGCCTAAATTAGAAAGCGTTTTATCTTTTTGTGTAGTCCTTCAATTTTCTTTTGCAAAATACACAATTAGAATGGGCACACACAAAATACACCATTAGAATGGACACACACAACATACACCATTAGAATGGACACACACAACATACACCATTAGAATGGACACACACACACACATACACCAACATACACCATTAATGGACACACACAAACCCTCCAGTCAGGATGGCTTGCTTTTCATACATATTTAAACCTCGAAGAATTAGCACACACACTATCTGTGCCGTGAGAATGAGGATCCTCATCTTTTTGAGCGTCATTCAGAAGATGTTAGCCTATTATTCATGGTCCAAGATCAAGATAATGGCAGTGCGTGACTCGAAAAGATTTCTGATCTGACTTCTGGGACTTGCATACCTCAAAGGATCTGGTTCCTATCGTAAATGAAGTGGATTTTCAAACAAAAGTTTTTTTTTTTCGTTTTTGTTTGTTTGTTTTTTGCTGTCACAACCTCTGCGCCACCTCAGAGGCAGTGCACCCACACCGCTCACTCCGACACCCCGTCCACAGCCACAGCCCGGTCGGCCCGGTCGCAGCCCCGGCACCGGCAATCCACAGGGAGCAGTCAATGTCAAGTCGTCAAGAGGCAACCCACCGGAGGAGACACGGCACTGCTGCCGAGTCACTTCGGTGGTGTTCGGTGGCGCCTGTTCTGATCTAATACGCGCAGGACACCACCTTCTAAGCCCCCTACTGACGACAATAATTGCTTAGTCGCGGAGCTGGCGTGAACGAGCCCTTCCTCCGAAGATACAGGCACCTGCAGTGTTGGTCAGGAAATTTTGAGCAACACTCTCAGAAACGCATCCATTAAGTGGATGGAACTCGACTGTGTGGTTCCAGTCTTCCCAACTGAGTCCGCAGCAAACTCAGCTCTGGGTAGGAGCCGGTCGGGGCAGAAAAAAACCACATGACTCTGATGGGATTTGAACCTACGACCTCCCAGTCGGGAGTCCAAGACGCTAACCACATCGCAACGGCGGCTGGTAGGACTTAAAACAGAAAGTAACTGAATCAAAAACAAATGTCTGTATATTCTGGTTGTCAACGCCATGTGTTTGCTTTTAATTTCCACATGCAAACAGATGTATCGTGTTTTGTGACCGGCTGAACTTTTTTTGATCAATTTTCTAGTAATTAAATAAAATAACAAGCAAACGACCAAACCCAAAACCAAATGAAATGAATTAGCCCGAACCAAACAAACTCAAACAAACAATCAAAAACATACAAGCAAACTGACAGGGAATAAAATCGAATTATACCTGTAGCGATTTTCAGTCAGTCAACACCCAGAGACCAGATTAACAATATCGAATTTGACCTTGCCCCCTATTTCCAGTATATCAGCTCGGCTGAGATCAACACCGTCTACCCCCGGCTGGTTGCTGACTGGAACGTTGTACACGTGATTTTCAAGCGTTATTTGCAGGCGGTCAAACAGCAGAAGGAAGGAAAGTGTGAAGGATTGCTTGGGATCAGAGGCAACTTTCCCAGGTACCGACTGGACTGGTACTGGGAGCCTTCTCTGATAGTCCAGCGCACCACCGCAGAAGAAGCACTGTAATACCTGGAAACAGATTAGAATTCCATTCAGTTAACATTATTTGAAACAAACAAAAAAAAAACAACAGAAATAAAAAGCTCACTTTATCTTGCTAAACCTTATTATGCGTGCGAACGGCCGTTTTTAGATAAAAACAAGTTATGATCATGCTAAAAAAAAAGAGAATAAAACACGTTAAACAGTTCGTTCTCTCTCTCTCTCTCTCTCTCTCTCTCTCTGTGTGTGTGTGTGTGTGTGTGTGTGTGTGTGTGTGTGTGTGTGTGTGTGTGTGTGTGTTTAAGGTTTTCTGTTCCCCTCGCCCCTTTTCTGTACGTAATGATTAGCCGCCTATATCGGATGTTGATCGTTGTGGTCGTGGGATGCTGTGTGCCTGGCTCTAGCGTTATCCGCAATGAGGGCACAGGAGGTTCAGCCGCAAATCGGACACAAGCTATCTGCAGGCAAGGAAGACAAGGAGGAGGCGGCAGCCCGGCGTTCGAAAACTTCACGTTTCCTTTGAGCGTCTGGTAATCTGAGCTGCGGGTCCCAACTCCGCCAGGTGGGGGCGATGCAGCCCCACTGTTTCCCAGGTGTCTGGGTCAATGTCAAAGCTCTGCTGCATGGCCCTGAGTATGACCCTGTGAACGTTTACCTTCCGGCAGTTCATCGTAGCTCTGGTTGAGTTTAAAGTCCTCACGGCAGATGCTTCTAGGGGCACGTGGTGTGCTGCAGCAAGCTGCGGCACATAGCGTCAGTTGTCTGCCGGATTAATCAGCCGGCAGGCTTGGTTGAAGACTGAGTCTGCGTTGTGGAGGAGGCACCCACAGTGGTCGACTCCCTCAGGCAGAAGCCTGGGTCAAGTTGTTCATTTATAGCTGAGGGATGTTTCCCTCCTTTCATGGTCAGTCGTGATCATGCCGCGATGACGGTGTCTTCCTTGTTGCTCTTCACCCAAGGTCGTCATCAGGGTTACCGGGCGGCCGTCTTCGTGCCGAGAGGCGACGGTCCTGAGCCGTATGATGTCGTCTGGGGAAAGTGTCGGACAGAGAGTCACCAGGCTGCTGCGCGTAGATCGATGTCCACTTTGCGCCCATGAGAGACGTTTCAATGTATCGCTCCCTCCAAATGCCCCGAGAGGAAGGCCCTGCTACTCGTGCAGGCCACAGTGAAGTCGCAGTGAAGTCGCAAGATAGCAACGCCTTGTCCACGAATTGCCCCATGGCAGCCTTCAAAGCCGTCCCTCGCCGACACAGGCTAGATCCGTTGTCACTGTTGATGCGAGGAAGGTAGTCTGCGCCGCCCCGCGCTTATCGGTCACCTAGGCGCCTTCTGCTGGTAATGCCACCTCCCAGCACAGGTCTGACACACACGGGTTCACCGTAAAACAGCCCCATAAGAAGACGCGTACCATGTGTCCGGCTTGTGCGATTCTCAGCAGGGTGTGGAATCAAGGCACTCAGCACCACAGAGAGAGAGCCTCTGTCGAGAATGTTGTCCTTTCGAGTGATGATCTGTAGTTTTTTTTTTTCAGACAATTCATGCCCACGTGTCAAAGGCGTACAGGAGTGCTGGCGGCACAACCTTGGTGTACACCAGTTTTTTGGTACCTCTCCTCTCACACACAGTCTCCCCGTAGCCGTCCGAACGCTGAACTCACCTTAGGAATGAATGCGTTGACCGCGTCATCAGTGTTTCCTTGTTCTGGGGAATGGTGCTGCAGAGGTATACGAAGCTGTCAACAGTCTTTTTTTTAAACGACTTGGCAAGTGAAGACTATGTTGGTGATTAGAAAATCATCGGTGGCGCAGGTCTTCTGTAGAAGATGGCCATTGCTGCTGATCTTGCCGGCTCCATTTTACCCAATGTCTCTATTCCGCGTTTGTGTGTCCAAATCACCGAGAATGACGAACGTACCTTCTTCGGCACGGCTGCTATCAGGGCTAGAGCCTCCAGGTCCCAATACAAATTGTCTTTGACCTCCGCATAGTTCTGTCATGGGGGAAAGCACATGATTGGGGCATAGTGTACTCATGGAGAGCCAAAGTGTCACAGCTCATTCAAAATAACATTCATTGAGTGATTGAATAAATGATTAGTTGCGTGCACATGATAATTTCTTTTTCTTTTCTTTTTTTTTCTCTCCTTTCCCCCCCCCCCCCCCCCCCCCCCCCCCCCCCCCCCCCATCTTCTGTGCCATCTCAGTGGCAGTGCACCCCACGCCGTTCATTCCAACACCCTGTCCACAGCCATAGCCCGGCCCGACCTACCGGGCACAATAGTCGCCGCCTCCAGGTTAAAATGTCCGATTTGACGTAATTATTAGCTGTTTTTTACGTAAAAACACACATTCATATAATAAAACACATCGTACGTTTTGACATCAAATCATTTTTCATGTGATTTGTGGCAATTTTCGTGTGAAACGGCAGTTGTCTATCATTTTATCTATTTTCTTGTATAGAAATAGTCATAATATTACTGTTTTGATGTTAAAACAGCCATGTGTACTCTGTGTGTGAAAGCGAGCGCGCGTGCGTGCGTGCGTGTGCGTGCGTGCGTGCGTACGTGTGTGTGTGTGTGTGTGTGTGTGTGTGTGTGTGTGTGTGTGTGTGTGTGTGTGTGTGTGTGTGTTGTGTG
>JADBJO010000902.1:175000-177500 GCA_016801955.1 Conus betulinus | reverse complement strand
CGGCTATTTTTGGCGATTGATGCCGAGTGGACAACACAGTCCACAGTCTGGCGATAAGACAGGATTCCTGCTTGGCACCTTCATTGTTGCTGCTGTGTGAACGCCAGCGGGCAATGAGTTTGACCTGGCTTATGTATACAGAGCATGTGCAACCACAACAAAGCCAATGGTTTGGGTCGGCGGTAGCAGATGTCAACCAGGTGTTGACAGCTGCGCGTATCAAGTTTAAAAGATGTTTCTGCGACATAGATCTCTCCGTGCATTTGGCATGGATAGTATCAACAATGGTGAAGCCCCGGCAGGAGAATGTGCGGAAAATCTCCAGTGAGCCCATGGGGGGCCATATATGTGAACTGTGTGGCATCCTGTGAACTCAGTATGCCTTAGACATCTTGTACACTGTTCTCGCCCGTCTCTCAACACCTTGCTAGCATCTACTATCTCCTACATGAAACCAGTGGCGTTTTATTGAACTGTACAAAACGCAACATTAAACGTATAAAATTCATGGCTTTCTGGCAGAAATTCATCTTCAAACAAATCTTAAATAAATGTCAGCGAACCGCCCAGAGAAACGTGGACAAACGAGTCACAAGACAAACCACAACGCGTTTCGACCTCTTAGGTCTTCTTCAGGTGCAACAAAAATTGAAACAAATAACGAAAATGCACTTAGCTTTGATCGCTTCTGTGTTCAGCGCAAGGAAGAAGAATCTTCAAGCAAACAATCAGTTATCAGAATCTTCAAGCAAACAATCAACGCCTTCTTCCTTGCGCTGAACACAGAAGCGATCAAAGCTAAGGGCATTTTCGTTATTTGTTTCATTTTTGTTGCACCTGAAGAAGACCTAAGAGGTCGAAAGGCGTTGTGGTTTGTCTTGTGACTCGTTTGTCCACGTTTCTCTGGGCGGTTCGCTGACATTCATTTAAGATTTGTTTAGATTTCCGCCGGCAGTCGTCTCACTTTGCAACTACATCATCTTCAAACATAAAATAGTAATGGCTTTCTGGCAGTCACCGAGTAAAAACTTTGAACGCACTATGCAATATTTCGCTTCAAACATAAAAATAGGTATGGCTCTCTGCGGCAGTCACCGAGCAATAACTTTGAACGCACAATGCAATATTCCTCTCTCATTGCCAGACATGGGGGAACCTTTGTCAGATTGGCATCAATATTCAAAAATAGCCTGTGTATTCATCTCCATGGTACCACCATGAACACACACACACACACACACACACACACACACACACACACACACACACACACACACACACACTCACTCACGCACGCACGCACGCACGCACGCACGCACGCACGACGCACGCATGCACGCCCACACACAGAGACACACTCACACCTTCCACTGCAACAATTACACTCTGTTTTCACATCATCTTCGACCTTGACCAGTCGCTTTGCATTTCAACCATCCTAAACGCAGCACAACGCATGTTTACAAAATATACAAGGAATAAGTTATCCTGCTTATCTAACATACGAAACGGAAAATGAGAACATTCGTCTTGTGTTTCTTATTAAGAACAGAAGTACACTCTCCTTTTTATTCGGATTAATAAATCACATACACAGTTTTGTTTCTAACTTGAGAGAGAGAGAGAGAGAGAGAGAGAGAGAGAGAGAGAGAGAGAGGGGGGGGGGGGGAGCGGAGGGGGGAGATGGGCAGAAAGTTATCAGAATCTTCAAGCAAACAATCAACGGGTGAATCGCAAAATCGCTAAATATATCCATGAAGAGAATAGCTTGGCTAGCACACAGCTGAATTAAAGCAAAGAAAATAATGGTCAGAGCAAAAGACGCGTCCTTACGTCTATACAGTCAGTGGTGTGTGTAACGATTACAAGCTTGAATACGTTTGTGATTAATCAGTTATAACGTGCCTCATAGATCATCATCACCGGTGAATTAAAATTCATTTTGAATGGCCCATTGACATCACCATCTCCAAAGTTACTGACCTGTCGGACTTATGGTCTGGTCTGAACAGACCATGTGTTGAGGCACTCAAAACAGCATCGTCCACAGGACTGATCAATCATCTGAAACTCTGTCATTGGTGACCATACCCCTACTTGCTTCGACTTCAACTTTTTTTCCATACCCCCCTCTACCACGTAATATCTATGTACCGTACCGTTCTGTTCTAGACGTGTTTGTGTGTTGCAGGCTGAACTCCGCCTCATCTTGCTGTTTTGCCTCCAACTACTTCTGATGGCCTGAACAGCCTTCATCTTGAGTTGTTTATCAACATACTCCTTCTGAAAAACGTACAATATCCGAAAGACTTCGTCATTCATCTTTTCCACAGTCAACAGCTTTTAAAGTTAGACGTGAACGGCGTAGAGCTGAGAGCCATTGTCCAAAATAAGGATTAATTGTACGTAAGTAAAGAATTTCAAGTGCCCCCAACACAGCTTTGTCGTGCTGCCAAACCTGCTCCCTACAACACTATTTTGCTGCCCAACTTCTAAACAA
>JADBJO010000902.1:130000-145000 GCA_016801955.1 Conus betulinus | reverse complement strand
TCAAGCTGCGTGAAAACGCCTAAAGCACGATCACCGAATGCATCCTCTTGCTGCAATAATTTTTCATGTTTCACACTAAATCATTCATTCAGAAACAAGCCTCACGCTCTATCACTAATGTCATTAGATCAGTCAAGAACCAGACTAACTGTGGATATTTGAAGACAAGATTCCTCAAATCCTATCAACGTCTGCATCTTCAACAGCAGTCGGTACAGTGATCTCCCTTCTACAGCCCCCCCCCCCCCCTCCCCCCCCCCCCCCCCCCCCCCCCCCCACACACACACACACACACACTACACTCTCATCCCCAAACCCATTCGCCTTCCCGACTTCAAGCAAGGGCAGCTAAAAACATTGAACAACGCCATCTCTACCGACTGTATCATGCACTTGTACTCCTCAGTGTCATTGATTATGGGTTAGGGCTTACAACATTGTCCAGCAGCAAATCTTCTTAAATTAGAAGGAATTCCAAATGAAGCAATGAGATTGATCCTGGAAGCAACGGAGGACACACCAGATGAAACTATGCAATACCTGCTCGATCTTCCTTCAGTGCAGGCAAGACACACGATAGAAGGCAGATTTCAGAGCACGTGAAAATCCACAAAACCCACTTCATGTGGCAGTCAAGGAACACAAAGGACACGCGGCTGGGACGTGGAAAATCATGAATGGGACAGGAAGAAGACAGTATACAGCTTGTGTGCCAGTTAGCAGAACTCAAAGAAACAAAGGAATGGAGAAAGTATCCAGACCACTTGAAGCACCCTATCAAATTGCCATCGCTTCAGAATTTGGAAGACATTGTCGAGAATGGCCAGAAGGCAAAACCAATCCTGAACATCAAATGCAGGTAGAAGACCTTGGCACAAAAGATGATATTTTAACATACACAGACGGTTCTGTCACCAAAGGTAAGTCACGCTGGGCAAAATGGCCGAACTATCCAGGAAGACAATGGCGCGCACAGTTTAACAACTTCAAGTCTAACAATGGAGGTAGAAGCAGTGACACAAGCACTCCACTGGCTTTCATCTACGGGCCAGTTTCAAACTCAACAGGCCATGATACTGACTGACTCCATGAACCCACTACAGAAAGCGAAGAGTGGAATTGGAAGCTCTGCTTGGCATGAACTAATGTGCAGCGTTATTGGAGAGACCCCCTATGGATGTATACTGTTCTGGACCTGCTGGTGTTAAAAAGAAAACGAGAGAGCAGACACGGCGACTGGCAAGGCAACAATAAAAACTGAATTACAACTTGGTCCATCAATAAAAACTGAATTACAACTTGGTCCATCTGATGTGATAAGAAATCTGAAAAATATTTTAAGCAAACAACAGCTAGCCTGTATTACCACCATGGACCATCTTTCAGATTTCAAAATCAAGGATGGAGATGCGACCCCCAAATGTAAGGAAAAGCAAAACACACATCACCACCAACCGAATAAACGTTAGAATATTTCTCAAGGCGAACACACCTGGAAATTGAGGCAAACTTATACTGGGCCTTTCCAAGGACGTACACAAACGATGAAACACATGTCAACTGAGTTAAGACTTTGAATGTCTCAGAACCCCAACAGCGTATACTATAGAAGTGTGTGTGTTTCATTAGTGGGATGATCCAGGCGTGTTAATTAGAGAGTCCACGAGATTTGAGTGTGCAAGCTTGGTGTGTGTGCGACTGTGTAAGAGAGAGTGTGGGGTTATTGTTCATATATATATAGTATTACCAGCAACCTTGCTTTTATGTCATAGACTGGAAAAAACAGGGAGAAGACAAGCTTTCATATCTGCAGTGGTAGATAATTCTGTCTAACTAACCGTGTGTGCTTGAGTGGGTAAATCGGAAATAATGAGTACTTCTCAAAAGGAACCTTCTACATGTTTATAGTTTACAGAAAAAGAAAATCTTCCACAGATTAGGAATCTCACTAAAACATCAACACTTCTGGTCAGACACAACACTTCCGAATCTGATTATTTCTCCTCAGTGACTTCAGCAAGTTCTAACTTCACTTCTCTGCCTTTCAGGTTTTAAGCAGAATGTTATCCCAGTAAAGGGCTGGTGTGCAATACCATAGTATGTTTGTTGAATTTTCAAAACAAAAACCACCAAAGGCCCCACTTTAGAAGCAAGAAAATTATCAAACGAGAAAATAAGCTACATTTTCTTGTGAAAAGTAGCAAATATAAAAAAAAGATAATATCTTAAAACACAAGTTCTGAGGGTCAGTTCTTGGAATGAATCCGCTAAGGACTCTATGATAAACGAATAAAACTCCAAGGGTAAGTAACTGAGCACCATTCCAGCAATTTTCAGAGCAGCTTGGTGTTGCAATGACTGCAAGGAATATTGAATAATAAACAAAGCTTGCTCTTATGCCTTAGATCGAAAAAAAGGGAAAGACAAGCTTTCATATCACAACAGTTCTCTATCTGTGATCATCTCACGCGCCAGTGATCAAACATGATCTATCTCATTGACTGTCTTCAATGTCACAATATGCAGTATGCAGGGGAGAACTGGCAAGACATTACAGCCGAGGATTCACAAGCACAGGTCAGATATTAACACAAAAAAAAAAAAAAAAAAAACCAAACAAACACATGTAGCAAGACATTTCATTGGTCCAGAACACAGGATTGAACATCTGGCATGTACTATGACTGAGCAGATCCGAGAAACAGACGAAACCTTCAGAGAGAAAGTACTGATGCTTCAAGCTGCGCGCAAACGTTCCCGATGGATTGTATAAAGCAGGCGGGGAGTGAAGGAACACATAACCTCACTTTTCTTTGTTTTGTTATGATGGCTTGATGTTAAAAAAAGCAGTTTCTCTGCTTATTCAATGTTCCATCTGGAAATAAAATTTTTGACTTGACTTTACTTGACTCTGAATGAACGGAAACTTGTAGTTTACTGTTTGTGTTCCAGACCAGCAAAGGCTACCACCATCAACATCTCACGTATTTGTATGGATCGCTACTAACGTTTAAGTACTTTATTTCATTATAACTCTGTTTCTCTTTTGAATTCAGTCTTCCTTTTTGCATTTCTCAAGCTACCCCTCGGTTCTTGCTCTTTCTAGTCTGTTCTTCGACTCCTTTTGACTGCAATTTCAAGCTGCTACACCATACTTCAAGATTTTCCTGTTTGTCATACCCCCTCCCCCCCCCCCCCCCCCCCCCCCCCCCCCCACCCCCCCCCCCTTTTATGTCCATGTCACCCCCCTGTCCTCTCCATCCATTCTTGCCATCTCCTTCCCACAATTCCCCAGCTTTCTTTCCCACTTTTCTATCTCTGTGCATTTTCACTGACCATTCTCTCTCTTACCCCCTGTTTTTTTTTCCCGTCTGGTCTTTCTCTTAACACACACACACACACACACACACACACACACACACACACACACACACACACACACACAAACACGTAGAACACACACAACACACACCACACACACACACATAAGGAACACGTAGAAACCGAAAAAAAAAACTGGATCGTCACCTTTATTTGTATTGTTAGTGTCCGTGTAGTCTTGAGCATTCTGATCTATTACCCAAGACACCGAGGGTCTGAACGACATGTGCTCATCTGTCAACAATACGTTGATACAAGTAGCTGCCGTATGCATCATGGGCAAGACATGGGTGGGATATGGGCTGCGAGGATGGTTGAGAGATGTCGAAGTATTTGACGCTGCTCTGAGGTGGAGAGCCAAACGTGCCAGCGGCATTGTTACGACACTCAGTTTGTCTTTGGCGGGCGGGCCGCTATTGTGTTGACGTGATAACATATTCAGCGAAAAGGATTTCTCTAAGGACCGTAGCGGACTGCGTTATGCAAAAAAGGACGGTGTGTTTCCACAAGGCAAATGATGCGGATGTTTAACCAACAAGGTCAGTCACTCTCACAGACGCCTATGCGCAGCAGGCTCAGAAAGAGAGAGAGAGAGAGAGAGAGAGACAGACAGACAGAGAGAGACAGACAGACAGAGAGACAGAGACAAAGACAAAGAGACAAAGATTATACGACAGAGACAGAGACAGACAGACAGAGACAGACAGACAGACAGACAGACAGACACAGACAGACACAGACAGACAGACAGACAGACAGAGACAGAGAGAAAACGACAGAGACAGAGAGAGACAGAGAAAAAAAAACAGAGAGAGAGAGAGAGAGAGAGAGACAGACAGACAGACAGAGACAGAGACAAAGAGATAACAACAGAGACAGAGACAGTCAGACAGACAGAGACAGACAGACAGAGACAGAAAGACAGACAGCAGACAGAGACAGAGAGACAACGGCAGAGACACAGAGAGACAGAGGGAAAAACAAACAGAGACAGAGACGCAGAGACAGAAAGAGAGAGAGAGAGAGGGAGAGAGAGAGAGAGAGAGAGAGAGAGAGAGAGAGAGAGAGAATGACAGAGAGAGAGAGAGAGAGAGAGGAGAGAGAGAGAGAGAGAGAGAGAGAGAGAGAGAGCGAGAGAGAGAGAGAGAGAGAAGAGAGAGAGAGAGAGAGAGAGAGACAAGACAGACAGAGAGAGAGAACGGACAACGGAAACGGAAATCATTTCATTCACTAAAGGCCATAATCCCATTCGAAGGAGGGATAATTGACAAAGCATAACTAAACAAAATCAAAATAAATAACAGACACCACCATGCTGACATTATTTCCCCATTTTTTTTTTCCCAATTGTTTCAGTTACATAATTGTACCCCAAGGAGCCAGGTTTTGTACAAAGGAGCAAGGTTTTTCAGATTCCATTGTAAATGCGTGCGTCTTTTAAATGCTTAATTGAGATGTAACAACAAGTTCTTCACAACACGTTTGTATTGACGGGACATGGACAGACAAGTACGGCACAGACGTGGATGGGCATAAAGTTTACAAGGAATATATTCTTTTCGCAGGTCGCTTACAGCAGCACAACGAAACAGAATACATCATTCGTCTTCCTTGCGCTTTTAACGCTTTTACCCACTGGACGTCCTTACGAGAGAGAGAGAGAGAGAGAGAGAGAGAGAGAGAGAACTGACGAGAGAGAACTGACTTCAGTGTTCTTTTTCTCTATATAGCAGTCAGGAAAATGTGCTTTCTGCTCCCTGTGTTCTGCTCTGCTGTTATGAGTTGAATTACCGTTCATTAATGTGTAATGTTAAAACAAAGCTATGGAAGATCTGACTTCACATTTATCGTTGTCGGATATTGTACTTGTAAGTTGCTTGATCAAAGAACTGTCCTCCCTGATGTGATACAGCCGTGGCAGTAGGCAACGATCTAAGGTTGCTCAGCTCCACCTTTTTCCTCAGTATGAAATATACTTACTTGCTTCGTATTGGCATAGGACCATCGAATCCCTGTTCATTGTCATTTTTCTTTAGACGTGTGTGTGTGTGTGTGTGTGTGTGTGCGTGCGTGCGTGTGTGTGTGTGTGTGTGTGTGAGTTTCTGTGTGTGTGCGTGCGTGTGCGTGCGTGCGCGTGTGTGTGTGTGTGTGTGTGTGTGTAGGTGTGTAGGTGAGTTTTTAACGACTGTCGTGTGTGTGTGGGTGTGTGGTAGTGAGGGGGGGGGGTGTAGGTGTTTGTGCGGGGTGCATGCGTGCGTGTGCATGCGTGCGTGCCTGTAGGCGTGCGTGCACGCGTATGTGTGCACACGTGTGTGTATGTGTGCGCGTGTGGGGACGATCGGAGTAGGTGCATTGGTGTGTGTGGGTGGGTGGATATTGTCGGGTGAATCGCTCCTTTTTTTTTTTTTATATGCTCACCCTTGTGCGCCCCCCCCCCTACCCCCACCCCCCCCCAAATCCCCCTTTCCAATACCTACAGACCAGAAAACCACTTGCCAAGTCTACCAGTGTATAACAGCCTCGCGGTAACCCACAACAGGACTCCCTGCCCTGCCATGATTAGTCACTGCCATGATATGTAGAAGTCTCGGCTTTGACTGAGTGTGTGCATATACTTTTAACCTCTGACTTAATTCATTGCTTGCCTGATCACACAGCGCCACACAGAGCGAAGATCAACGTCCTAAACACACACACACACACACACACACACACAACACACACACACACACACACACACACACACACACACACCTCACCTCCCCGCCCCCACCTCACCTCCTTCCCCTCCCATCCTTTCCCTCCACACACAACGGTGGTGCCCAAGAACCCCTCGGTACTGTAGTTTCTGATCTGAATTCAGCGCGGAATAACAGTAGAGGAAAAATTTAAACTTAAACCACTGTCGCTTTAACTCCATTGCCCATCAAACCACGCAGCTTTTGAATACACTGCTCTGGTGACAACAGGGCTTAGCCATCAAATGGAGGCAGAAACTGCTGAGCGCTCAAGGAAAAAATCCAAACCAATGAACAGAAAAAAAATGGTCTAATACAGGAACTGAACGCTATTGGAGTAAAACCCAAACTCACAACAACATAATACCTTAGTCTAGCCGAGAATGTTTAACATCAAGAGCAGAAAAACCACTTGGTTGATGATGGCTTACCAATGCTCCAAAGAAACGAGACTCAGAGACTTTTACCGGGAGATTCTGTGGAATTTATACCCCCCCCCCCCCCCCCCCCCCCCCCCCCCCCCCCAGAAAAAAAAAAAAGAAAAAAATGAAAGAAAGAAAGAAAGAAACAAACAGACAAACTTTCCTTCAAACAATGATTAAAGTGGTGAGTGACATATTCCCATCCACCCACAACCATCCCCCTCCCTCTCCCTCACCCCCCCCCCCCCCCCCCCCCCAAAAAAAAAAAAAAAAAATCTTTCCTTCAAAAAATGAAAAAAAGTTAAGAGTATGGTGAACAAAAACAAATTGATTTTATTCAGCGTTTTCCTTTTCTACTGTCGAACAGTCCGCGATTTGTGGGGGAGTGGGGAGGGGGAGAGGGGAGAATATTGAAACCTTTCATTCAAGTAAAACTTGTTGAAATTTTTCAAAAATTAGTATGCTATTCGCAATCAGGCAGAAACAAGAACGCGGTATACTTGATCACAAAATCCCGATCCCGAAAATGCAAATTAATATTTTTTTTTTTTTAAAAAAGGGAAAAAAGGACAGATATTTCACCCCCTAAGAGTTCTGTTTAAGTGGAACATATCATGAAATAATATTCAAGGACAAAGAGAGACTGTTTGAAATGCAGCACAATAGTCAATGAATAAAACTGAGCGTAAAACAATAAAAACTCTCTCTCTCTCTGTCTCTCTGGTCTCTCTGTCTCTCTCTCTCCTCTCTCTCTCTCTCTCTCTTAGCTTGTGTGTACAACCGGGGTAGTTAAACAGATTATTTTAGGTGCCCGAGAGGCGTAAAACAAGGATGTCTCCTAAGTCCATTATTGTTTTCATTTTTTATCAACGAATTAGCTATTGAAGTGTCCGAAATAGGCAAACACTTTATCCAACTCAGCCCTGGTGCAGTAAAATTATTTCTTTTATTGTTTGCGAATGATGTTATCTTATTGTCAGAGTCTATTGTTGGACTCCAGAACCAGTTAAATGGCCTTAAAAGGGAAGCTGACAGATTACACTTGACAGTTAACCTTGAAAAAAAAACATAATAGTATTTAGATTGGGGGGCTACTTAGCTACAAGAGAAAGATGGTTCTATAGAAAATGATCAAATTGCTGTAACTAATTCTTACCAATACTTAGGAATGTCCTTCACAACTAAACTGAGTATACATGCTGCCTTGTCCGATGTTGGTAGGAAAGGAAGAAGAGGTACTGTAGAAATAATCAAAACATTGAAGAAACTAGGCTCAATAGAGCCGAGTCGGTTCTGGAAACTGTTCGATTCTCAGATTGAACCAATCCTACCATATGCTGCTGAAGTATAGGGGATTAGAGGAAGAAGAAGGGAAACGAATCGAAGCAGCACATACATTTGCTATTAAAAGATTCCTTAATGTCCCCATACATGCCTCAAATAAAAAAGCATACGGACAAACAGGTAGATCCACCCTTCATGTAAGAACTTCTGTGAAATGTATAAAATATTGGATGACACTGATGAATTCACCTATGACAAGAATATGCAGACAGGTCTACGAAATGCTTTTGTCGTTGCCTGAATCGGGACATTTTTAGTGGGTATCAAATATTCACAAAATGTTGACCATAAATGGATTCGGAATAGTATGGTTAAACCAAGGGGTGGGTCATGAACACAGTTTTATTTCTTTATTTAAAGACAGGATTATCGCATGTGGTAAACAAAAGTGGCACTCTGAGTTAGAAAATAATGATAGATATAGATGGTACCATACCTTTAAGGATATATTCCAAGCAGAGAAATGTTAAAACATGTATAAGGAACTATTAGCACAGAATTAATTTGACAAGATTTCGGTTAAGAGTAAGTGGTCTAAAAAATTGTAAAAGATGGTTCCTAAATGCTTTAATTAATCAGGAAGATACCAGCTGCCCATGTTGCGACAATGAGTGTGAAGACGAGGTGCATTTCTTTTTTATTTTACTGTGAAGCTTATAAGCAAAAAATCGAAAGAACTGTTCCTGATCAGTATTGTTTTCTGGAGTTCCAAATAAAATTAGTGTAGCGAATATTCTTTCAAATGATAATCCCAATAGGTTACAAGAATTAGCTGGATATATCGCTCATTCCACGCAAACTAGGCCAAAAAAATGAATGCTCCTAATGAGATATGACAATTAATTTGCAGAACAAAATGATATGTCCGGGATTGTGAGTGGATGTGTACTTGCGTGAATAATGTGCATGTATTGTGCTTTTGTATGTAAACAATATCGATCGCAAGAGGTAATATTTTGCTTTATTTATTTGTTTCTGTGTATGTACCCCTTCAGTGAGGGGTCTTGCCTTAAATTGAATAAACTTTGTCATCATTGTCGTTGTCTCTCTCATCTCTCTCTCTCTCTCTCATCTTCTCTCTCCTCTCGTCCTCTCTCTCTAAAACTCTCTGTCTCGTCATTGTCTCTCTCTCTCTCTCTCCTCTCCTCTCTCTCTCTCTCTCTCTCCTCTCTCTCTCTCTCTCTCCACGCACGCACGCACACACGCGAGCAAGAGGGCACACACACACACACACACACACACGCGTGCACACACACACACAGACACACAACACACACACATACACACACACACACACACGCACACACACACGCACACACACACACACACGCACACACACACACCACACACTCACACACTCACTCACTCACTCACTTGAGTATATATCTAGACACTTGCGCGCGCGCGCGCGCGTGCACACACACACACACACACACACACACACACACACACACACACACACACACACACACACACACACCGTAAGGAAACACGTGCGCGCGCTCGTGCACACACACACACACACACACACACACACACACACACACACACACACACACACACACACACACACAAACATACACACACACACACACACGCGCGCACGCGCTCGCGCGCGCACACACACACACGTGCGCGAGCGCGCAGACGCAGGAACGTGTGCACGCGCCGCACACTCATGCGCACGCACACGGGAGCTAAAAAGAAAAAAATGTATACAGTGTTTTTTGTTCTGTTGACTGTATCTTGCTTATACACCATGCTTTATTACGATGGTCGGACGGAGCCGCCTCGCAGTGGGCGGATGTGATCAAAAAGTGTTTCCCGTTGGTCACAAGGACTCAAAACCATTTGGGACCTGTCTTTACTGTTGGCAACACAATGTGTTAGTGGGATGCGAGGTGGAGACTGAGGCGGATATAGAGCTTTTGTGTGGTGATTTTACTGAGGTCAGTCGATATGATTTTGAGAGGAGAGAGAGAGAGAGAGAGAGAGAGAGAGAGAGAGAGAGAGAGAGGAAGGAAGGAAGAAGGAGAAGAGAGAGAGAGAGAGAGAGAGAGAGAGAGAGAGAGAGAGAGAGAGAGAGAGAGGAGAGTTGACCATTTCAGTGTTGGTGCACGTACGTTCATGCGCGCATGCATACATGAATGCATGTGTGTGTGTGTGTGTGTGTGTGGGTGGTGTGTGTGTGTGTGTGTGTGTGTGTGTGCGTGTGTGCGTGCGCGCGCGCGCATGTGTGTGTGCGTGTGTATGTGTGTGTGTGTGCTGTGCATGTGTGTGTGTTTGACTGGGGGGGGGGGGGGGGGGGGGGGGGGGGCTGGTGAGTAGGGGGTGTGTATGTAGTCAGATAGAATTGAGCATATGGCACATGTGATTCATTTTCGATGAATATGTGGAACCATTTACCGATTATTAGGGGGGGTTTTTGTTGTTTTTTTTTTACATGTTCTTAAGTGTGTCTCCTGTTTAATGGGTTTCGGTTGGTTTGTTGGTTTGGCTGGTTTTGTTTTTTTTTTTGTAATTGTTAACTTGCGATGTCAATGTTTCTGATAGTGGATACGATTTGGAATCAGTTCCTGATGAGGTTTGGAGTGTGCAGGACATAATTGGACTTCTCTTTGGTATAATTATAGGTATGCATTACTACACTTTTTTGTGTATGCAAACTTTGCTTCGCTTTTCCCTCATTTTTTTTTTCCAGATCTACTTCAGTAAGGCTAACAATCGAAGGGATGAAGTTTATGGGCAGTTGATTGCTTGCAGACGTATCAAACTAGTAGCCTCTCTCTCTCTCTCTCTCTCTCTCTCTCGCGCGCGCGCGCGCGCTCGCTCTCGCTCGCTCGCTCGCTCTGTTATATTCAAGCGTTCCATAAAAAAAAAGCTGCCTGATTTATTTGATTGACAGGTTTGTTGATCAACGTGAATGGTTTGGGAATGATCGATCGACAGGCATTCAACAATTTTGTTTTTCCTTCTTCTTCCCCCCCGCCTGCGACCCCTTTCCCTCTCTCTCTCTCTCTCTCTCTCTCTCTGCCCCACGTTGATGTTGTTTGTTTGTTTGTTTTTTTCGGGGTGGGGGTGGTGGTGGTGGGGGGGGGTTATAGGTATTGCCTTAATTATTGACCTCTTTGGTTGAACTATTCAAAATGCGTGAGGTCGAAAGAAACAGTAGTCAAAGTGATGAGCACGAGTCAAACACCAGACCGTTTGACTGAAGTAATATGTTGTTGTTGTGTTGTTGTTGTTGTGTTGTTTTGTATTTTAAATGTTTGTTTTTCAGTTTATTGAAGGATCTCGTTCTCAGCTGGTTTCTTAGTCATTCGATGGAAGAGTCGTTCTCTCTCTCTCTCTCTCTCATCTCTCTCTCTCTCCTCTCTCCGCTCTATATATCTCTCTCTCCATATCTCTATATATATAGTATATATACATATATATATATATATATATATATATTTTTTTTTTTGTGAGTGGTTGCTTAAACCACTGATCACTTCACCATTTTCAGAACCAGAGAAACTCGCTTAAGCAAACCATTTTCTTTATATCTTGAAGAAACATGGTTCGTTGATTCGAAAAAAAAAATGTCGGATGATGTGTAATTGACCGGTGGATTACTTTATTTAAATCAGTAATGACCGATTTGATACTGTTAACTTATTTCATTGGATAGCTCATTAAAGAACTGGTTGATTGCATACTGTTCTAAAACGTTTTTACTGTTGTTGCTTTTTTTTTTTTCAAGGGTTAATTGAATCATTGATAACTTGATGAATGTGTTTTGGCCATAGACAATAGAGTTGCTAATTTCATTTCTTGATGAAGATAGATTGATTAATTAACTGACCTTTTTCGACGAATCAGTCATCATTTGATGAGCAGGACAATTCATTCGAAAGTTCACGTAAAGTCCTCCAGCGGTGTTCACTGTTGAGATCTAGACTTAAAGACACCCCTCCCCCCCCCCCCCCCCCCCCCCCCCCCCCCCCCCCCCTCGTTTATTTTCAAGATATCCAGTTAACCATTGTCCTTTTTTACTTATTGAGAGTGAGCGGTGGGCGTGAGTGGATAGGGGAGGGGCTCGGGTTTGGGTTGGGGTTGGGGGGGGGAGGTGTGGATGGAGTGTTGATGTATATGTGCGTTGGGGAGTGGTGTCGGAGGTAAATAAACAAAGAAAGAGGTCTTAAGTAGTAGAATTTGGCCATTAGTTTTTTTTTTTTTTTTCATTCTTCCTTTCATTCCAATTCTGTTCATTTCAAGGTTCAGAACTGAAGTTATTCTGATTCCTGACTTTTTTTTTTTTTTTTTGTCCCCACTTTCTGCAAAATTCTTAAAGTATTTAGTTTCAGATGATCTTTATTCCACGCCCATCTCTAACTCGATCTTTATCGTTTCCCACGACAACATCAGCACTTGCACACACATACACAAAAAATAGAAAAGACAAGAAAAAGAAGATAATGCTCATTTAATAAACAGAATCACTTGACAAAAAAGAACAAAGTAAAATATGATTCGATGAAACTTAATCAAAAAACAGAACAATTAGTTTTTCATTCCGAGATAAAATTATGGAACGTACTTTGTTTCATTGATACACGATTGAGGACAGCGGAGAATTCTATCTATCTAATGATAAAGTTCGGTGAAATCTCCAGCTCTATGCATGAATGCAGGAGAAAAAAAAAAACCACAAGTATCACGGTTAGGAAGCAAGAATATTCCAATGTTAAATATATATCAAATGTGAAATCAAAATGAAATCTACAGCAGTTCTAAATACTGGCAGTCTGATTCACTCACAATCTAAAGAATGTGAATCGATCAATTATTCTTTTAAAAAAAAAAAAAAAAAAAAAAAAAAAAAAAAAAAAGAACGATAACCTCTTAAACAGACTCGCGAAGATAAAAACCCTTAAGTTTGTTGTTTACCTTTCGCGGTTGTTTTTTTTTTTTTTTTTTTGCTTGTTTTTTCCCCCCCCTGCACCTCCCCCCCCCCCCCCCCCCCCCCCCCCCCCCCCCCCCCCCCCCCAACGCGTCCATCCAACGACGGCCCCTATGATTTCGCCGATACTGGTGACTCCGATAGAATCAAACCAAGGCCAGAGACGTGGTGAGGACAGTATCCAAACAGGAGTCATTACCAGAACAGGGTATGAAGGGCCACCGAATTTGAAACTGTTTAGTGGTGATGAGAAGGATAAAGATGCAAAACATTTCTATTCCGGTCTGAAAATGGATGACAGGGTTGTACTCTACACTTCCTTCCATAAGATATCATGATGTCAGCTACGCCCATGAGATACAGAGACTAACGTGTTGGTTCGGAATTTTGTGCATCAAAAATACTGCTAAAAAGCCTACTAAAAATTCAAAGGTGCGGAAATTTGTGCATCAAAAATACTGCTAAAAAGCCTATATTAAAAAATTCAAAGGTGCTCAACCCCTTGGGGAGCAACATCTGTTTAAAATAAGGTATTAAAGGAAGTTTCAAAACGTATATAGATATATATATAATATAATATAATATATATATATATATATATATATATATATAATAATATAATATATATATATATATATATATATATATATGTGAGTAGGATGGAAATTCGGTTTCTGGTTAGTATACATCTGTAAGCTGTTTTCATTCTCCAGATTCGGATTCGGATTTCATTGGATGCTGTGGGCACGGACGATCCCTGACCGGGTTCTGTGGGATCGCCTTGGCTACGCCTTGGCTACATTCGATGTGACACTGAAAATGATGGACAGGAAGCACGTGCGCGCACGCCTGTGCTGTCACCTGGTCATTGGAGTAATCTCTCTACCGTGGGTAAGTACATCCACCCCTCTCTCTCTCTCTCTCTCTCTCCTCTCTCTCTCTCTCTCTCTCTCTCTCTCTCTCTCTGAGTGTGTGTGTGTGTGTGTGTGTGTGTGTGTGTGGTGTGTGTGTGTGTGTTTGTGTGTGTGTATGTATGTGAGCGTCTCTCTCTCTCTCTCTCTCTCTCTCTCTCTCTCTCTCTCTCTCTCTCTCTGATCATAATAGCGTGAATGTGTCAGAAAGAATTGAATCTGATCATTTGCCGTAGAAATGATAAATTCATTCCAGTAAGGATAATACGATCTGTACAAAAGATAACAATCATTTTCAGATTTTCAAAACATCTCTCTCTCTCTCTCTCACACACACACACACACCACACACACACACACACACCACACACACACACCACACACACACACTCAGATCAGAGAGAGAGAGAGAGAGATGTCTCTCTCTCTCTCTCTCTCTCTCTCTCTCTATATCGCTCTATATCTTTATAAATATATATATATATAAATATATATATATATATATATATATATATTATTCTGATCCTTCAAAAAATCTGTCCGTTTATTCTGGAGCAACTTTGTGCATTTGCTTCTTCTAGTCCTTCAAACATTATGTCCATTTATCCCGGCCCAGCTTTATCCAGGTCTACACAGCTACCCTCAGTTCGTGAAAGAGATTCACCCGAAAACTGCTTTTTTAAAAAAATCATGTGACTTGATCCTATTCATATATTTTTCTCTGTAACGTAGTAAAGTGAGAAAAACTGAGACTGCAAATGCAGACTGCGCGCTATAATATAAAAAACGAGAGAGAGAGAGAGGGAGGGGGGGAGGGGGGAGGGAGAAGAAAACCTTGGCAGTTGTCCCAGGCGATGTTATGTAGGAAACAACACTTCGCTGAATAAACGAAAACGTGTGTAGACAAAAAAAAACAAACAAACAAACAAACAAACAAAATTATGTATGATGAATCAGCTACCGTGGTGAAGTGATTAGAGTCGCTTACTCCCGGCTGGGAGGTCGGGATTCGATTCCCGTTAGAAGCAGTTATTTGTCGGATTTTTCTGCCTCGACCGGCTCCTACCCAGAGTTCAGTTGTTACGGGAAGACTGGGATCAAACATTTTAAGTTTCATCCACTTAATAGATGCGTCAAATTTCCGAACCAACACGTTAGTCTCTGTATCTCTTGGGCGTAGCTGACATCATGATATCTTACGGAAGTGAGTGTAGAGTACAACCCTGTCATCCATTTTCAGACCGGAATAGAAATGTTTTGCA
>JADBJO010000902.1:117500-125000 GCA_016801955.1 Conus betulinus | reverse complement strand
TATGTTAGATCAGAACAGGCGCCACTGAACACCACTGAAGTGACTCGGCGGCAGTGCAGTGTCTCCTCCGGTGGGTTGCCTCTTGACGACTTGACATTGACTGCTCCCTGTGGATTGCCAGTGCCGGGGCTGCGGCGGGGCCGACGGGTCGTGGCTGTGGACAGGGTGTCGGAATGAGCGGCGTGGGTGCACTGCCTTGAGGTGGCGCAGAGGTTGGGACAGCAAAATAAATAAATAAATAAATAAATATAGATGGTTGTCTGTAATATTTAGGCGGAATGAACTCATCTCTAAGACCACTCAAGGCAGTACACTGTAATACAAAATGAACTTCATCTTCATATGCATTTTTGCACACACATGAGATCAGAGTTGTAATGTTGTCTATAGCGAAAATGATGAACAAAGATATCTGATATTCCCAGTCTAAATCTTGTCATTATAAATTTCAGATGTCTGTTCATTTCATTGACAAATAAGTCGGAATATGATCCAAGGAGTTATGCTGTCTATACAAATCAAATCTACTACTATCATTTATGTGGGAATTCCATTCTTGCCATCTACTGTCAACCAGTCTTGTACGAACCATTTCGGATAAAAAAGTCGGTTCATCTCCTACACCCTGATTTAACCAGGCATATCCAAAGCCTAATTCATATAACGTAATTCTCAACTTTGTTGCCCAGTTTGGTTTTCCCCTAGCATCCAAATTACACACACATGTTATAAGCTTTCTTTGGTAACCTAGAATCGTTCATTTTTATCAGTTTCAACCAGTAACGAATACATCTAACTGCAGAATTCAGATATATTCGATACCTTCGATAATATTAGTTTCCCCATAAATCAAATCATTAGATGTTTGTAGTGAAACCCCAAGAAATCTCTTTTTAAAGCAAACAAATGTACTTTCTCACAATTCACTGCAGCTTTATCCAGACCCCAGATTTCAGCACCATATTGGACAATGGGTTGGATTTGGGAGTCAAATAGTTTTACAAAAATTTCAAATGACTGATTCCCAGACTTGATAATTTCCTCATTATACACAAAGCAACATGTTTTTGCTTTGCTTGCTAGATTTTTACTAGCAAAGTTAAAACTGAATTTGGTTGAAAAATAAATTCCTAAATATTTGTAGACATTCACGACTGGCAAAGGTATTCCATTATAAAATTCCAATGTTCTCTTGCACCTAAATAGCCACCTTTCCTGAATACAATTATATTGCTTTTCTGCATATTCACTGTCAGTTGTAGAGAGAGAGAAGCAGCATGCCATAAATTATTCAATTGTGTTTGTAAACCACCAATAACTGTTTCAGACAACAAAACACATATATCATCTGCCAGAAGAAGTATAAACAATTCTAAAAAAGTCGTCTGTGAACTGGGCTCCATGCCTCCCATTATCTATAACTTTAACTGTTAATTCGTTAATGAATAAAGAGAATAGGACTACACATTTAAATTGAAATGAGAGAGAGAGAGAGAGAGAGAGAGAGAGAGAGAGATGAGTGTGTGTGTGTGTGTGTGTGTGTGTGTGTGTGTGTGTGTGTGTGTGTGTGTGTGTGTGTGTGTCTCCTGCATATATTTTAGATATAAGCTTGTGAAAACCTGTGTAGCGCTCAGGTGCCTATGATGCTACGGTAGGCGCCATAGGAGATTATCGATCATGATTATTGTTATTTTATGTTGGTTACAGATCCTGGTCCCTTCATGATATTCGGTGGCGTCGGTTTATTTGGCGTAGAACCGTTGAAAGAAAATCTCTCCTGTACGTTGGTGTGGAAGAGGGATCTCTCTACAGTCTGGGACGTAGACTATGATCGTGTGAACAACCAGTTATATTGGAGTTCTGACGGTATGGTTTACAGAGTTAACTTAGGCGGATCCATCACCAATCTATCTTTTTCAGGTAACTGTACTCGTGTGTGTGTGTGTGTGTGTGTGTGTGTGTGTGTGTGTGTGTGTGTGTGTGTGTGTGTGTCTTTAATTTAACGTCTTTTCACCATTGGTGATATTAGACGGAGGTAAAAAAAAAATTGAAAAAAAAAAGGAAGGGGATGGGGATATTGGAGAGTGGGAAAGTGTGTGTGTGTGTGTGTGTGTGTGTGTGTGTGTGCGTGCGTGCGTGTGCGTGCGTGCGTGCGTGCGTGCGTGCGTGCGTGTGTGTGTGTGTGTGTGTTTGTGTGTGTGTGTGTGTGTGTGTGTGTGTGTGTGTGTGTGTGTGTGTGTGTGAGTACAACACTATGTTAATCTGACAGTAAATGGTGTCAGTCAGTCAGTCAGTGTGTGTGTGAGTGTGTGTGTGTGTGTGTGTGTGTGTGTGTGTGTGTGTGTGTGTGTGTGTGTGTGTGTGTGTGTGTGTGTGAGTGTGTGTGTGTGTGTGTGTGTGTGTGCCCCCTTTAATTTAACGTCTTTTCACCATTGGTGATATTAGACGGAGGTTAAAAAAAAAAAATTGAAACTCGGCTGCCTGTCACCGAACCGGTAGGACGTGTTCCCGCTGCTCTCCGCGCACGAGTCAAACGAAGCTTTTCGTTTTTCTTTTTTGAAGTTCAGCTAACTGGCGGCTTCTTCTCTCCTTAGGAGTTTAGGGCTGCAAAAAAGATATGGCTTTCATATGTGCGGCTCCATGGTCAAAATTTGAAATTTGAAAAGCGAATTTTCTGTCCTCCATTATACTTCAAGCACGATATTGAAGATGAACTAATACATCCCGGTTCACCGACAAGCGAGCAGTGGATGTGTGCGCGACAACAACTGTGCAACGTGAATTGTCAGGAAAGTGTTGTGTGTAAACAGTAGAATGTGTCTTTCTTTTTTCTTTGTTTTTTTTTTTTAAAGAATATTATTCATGTAAGTACTAAGCAGTGATGACAAGTACAATCTCCAAATATATCAGTGGTAGAGGAGGAGGTGAGAGACAGCAAAAGTGATAGCCCGGTCTCAAGCGGTAGCCCTCTTAGTTCTATTAGTCCTGAAGACCGGAAAAAAACAGAGATAGGAACGTGATCCAGAATCTGATGAGGAAATGTCGCTCACTACTCTGCAAGAGATTAACGAAAAACTAGAATCGGTGGCTTCAGCTAAAGACGGTATTAGACAAATTAGACATGATATAGACACATTCAACAAGTCTTTACTTGCAAAAATGGAAAAAACGTGAAAGTTCAGTCTTCGACTTAGAAACAGAAAGAGATCAACTAAACAATGAAATAGTAAAGCTTAAAGAGGACAATCTAACTTTGAAAGTGAACTGGATCAAGTTCAGTTCAGTTCAGTTCACTTGGGACTTCAGATAACCTCACAGCTTTTAGTGTCCCAATCATCTTATTTATATAATAAACAGTGGTTGCATAATGATCAAGAAAAGAAAAATAAAAACATCAAGGTGACACTGAATGACCATGAGCAGTATGGTCGTTCATGGAATGTTCGTGTATACGGGATCAAAGAAGCAGGGCAAGGCCAGACCGAGACAGCAGAGGACTGTATCAAGAAATGTACGGACATCTTTACTCGTCAAGTTGGTGTTCCAGTTTCCCCGTCTGACATTGAAATCGCACACCGTACAGGCAGGCCTGGTGCGAACGGAAAACCTCGTCCTGTGATCTTCCGTTTCTTCTCCAGACAGAAAAAAAAAGGCGCAGTGTTGACCTCTAGGAGAAAACTGAAGAATTCGGATGTGTCGATTAACGAGGACCTTACTAAACAAAATGACTTTCTGTTGAAAAAAGGCCAACGAACATTCCGCTTGTTTAACTGCCTGGTCTTCAAATGGAACGATTGTGGCCAAGATGAAAAAGGGAAAGCTGTTGAAGGTTGACTTAGACTCGAACATTGATGAACAGTTTCTGAAAGCAATGAATCATTAATTGGGACATGGCTCTTTTTTTTTTTCTCCTTTTGCGTCCTTTTGGGTTTTTTGTTTTGATGTCATTTGACTTACCTTTTTCAAAGAAGTTTTTTTTTTTTTTCCTATACTGTGACCCACTTCTCTAGCCGTCTCTCTCTCTCTCTCTCTCTCTCTCTCTCTCTCTCTCTCTCGCCCTCGACCTCTCTTTCTCTCTCTCCCTCTGGGACTCCTCCTCCCCCACACGCGCGCGTGCTTGCGCGCGGACACACATACACGCGCGCGCTCTCATTCATTCTTCTCATAAGGTCCCACTTGCATTCAGTCACACAAATCCCTTGACTCAGTCTCCATCAACACATCTACACACGCGCGCGAGCGCGAGCGCGCGTGCATATACGTGTTTACCGATATGAAACAGAATCTGAATTATTTGCTTTTCAAAAGTGTGGGACTATGTGTGTGCTGATGCCGGAGCTATGTGGCGATGCTGGGATTACGGTGGGTCGCATGTGTGCAGGTTGGTAACATCCGCAACATTACGAAGAAACTCATGTTCACGTTTTGACTGTCACTGTGACGGTAGTACCCTGTACCCCCCATTATCCCTCGTTGTCCGCGTTCCTCCTCCTTCCTCCAGACTGTAGAGAGAGGGGAGTGGAGGAGAGAGAGAGAGAGAGGTCAACGATAAGAGATGACTGAACTGTGGATGTATAAGGTGATACTTCCACACCTTTTTTTTTTTTCTCTTGTGTATGTGCTGATGAAGCAAAAATGATGTGTAAACCCATGTATTTCATCTTGATTTAGACACGTTTCCTCCAGTTCCCGGTCCTTTTATGCATATGTCATTCATTTAATCGCCCTTCCTCTTCCCTCCTCTCTCTCTCTCTCTCTCTCTCTCTCTCTCTCTCTGCCCCACTCTTCGCCTGCTCCTCTCGCTGACCCGTCTGTCCTGTCCCTGTTTCCATTCCCGCCCTGGAAAAATGCAATAGCGGTACTATTGTTTGCTCTGTTCAATCTATGTTTACGCCACATAATTTGTTATGCTTTGACTATGCACACGGTTTTGTGTGTGCTTTGATTCTGTTCACAAAACTACGGAACATGGTACTCCTCTATGATCGTGCCCACAATTTTTTTTTTTTTTTTTTTTTTTGCTTTGTTTTTGAAAAGAGAGAGCTCCGGTTACCTTATATTACAATCTTTCCCTTGCTCACTCTTGGCCATTTCGTTGTTTTTCGGGCCGAGGTGCGGGGGAAGGGGGGGGGGGGGATCCGGGGCAGATGGGCACTGGAGAGAACACAAACGCGCAGGCGCATGAGCGTGAGCGGCGCTCGCGCGCGCGTGTGTGAGCGCGCACTCACACACACACACACACACACGCATGTTCCGTACCTTGAATCCGTATCTGAATATTGTGACGTTACCAAAACTGTCGCATATAGTTTAGAAGGCTGCTTTGTTATACTTTTCAGTCCAGGTATATTTCTTACTTGAAGAAGATGAGATGCATTGCTATGCATTAATATGTTCTAAAAGGATATTGACTGTACCAGCAACCCCCCCCCCCCTCTCTCTCTCTCTCTCTCTCCCCTCCCCCCCCCCCCCCCCCCCCCCTTCTCCTCCTCCTCCTCCTCCTCTATCTTCTTCTCCTATCGTCGAATCAGTTGTTTTGTTATATGATTAATTTGAAGGTATGCAGTTTTCAGGACTGAAGATGATGTGGAAGATGTGGAAGATGATGTGATTTGACAGCGATGGCTGTAGTGAGCTCACATTAGTAATAGCGCTCAGAGGGGCCATTGTGGCTGTTCCTGTGCTACCATCGAACCACAGATACTGACACCAACTGATACGTGTCTCAGTTTACATATATATATTCCATGCATTGTCATCCACGAGTTTTTTTTTTTTCCTCACATCTTTTGACCAAATATGTCTGCTTATTTATAAAAATGTTTCCAACCCTGAAAATATGTTACTTTTGCATTTACTAGCATAAAATATGTTTGAGTTCTTTAGTCACGATTATGCGCGGTTGCACATGTTTGTACAAACAAAAAAAAAAAGAAAGAAAATCAGGGAATGACACATTTCATTGCATTGTGACCCTCTCCCCCTCTCTCTCTCTCTCCCCCCCCCCCCCTCTCTCCCCTCGTCTCTCTCTCTCTCTTCCTGGCCCCTCGTCTCGCTTGTTATTTAAAAAAAAAAAAAAAAAAAGGGGGGGGGGGGGGGGGGGGGGGGGGGAAGGGGAAAGAGGAAAGAAAAAAAAATCTGTGTATGTATGATTACATATTCTTTGCTACTGATGTTCTTGGACTTGTCTCAGTCCCAAGCCCCTGTATGACCCTTAGTGGTCGTTTTTGTTTGTTTGTTTGTTTGTTTGTTTTTTTGTTTTTTTTCGTTTTTGGTTTTGTTTTGTTTTGTTTTGTTTTAATTTGTTTTGTTTTTTTCTTTTTGTCGACACGCACTCCAATGCTCGCTTGTGCCTAGTCAAGCGATTTTCTACACGTTTCCATTTTTTGTTGTTTGCAAGATTATTGTACATGATGTTTGCCCTACTCCGTCTTCGTTATGTGTTCGTTGATTCACCAGGATATGATGATTTGCCTTACTAAGGGAGTCATTTCATTGTCTTTATGGTTTATTCACTTTGTATTCTTTGCATTGATTGGGTGTTTTCTTTCTATTTGGATTGTGTTATTGTTTGACGGTAAAAATGTAACGTTTGTGTTATTTAAAAACAATGTCTTCATTAAAATTTACTTAGGACATGGATAGTAGTATATCAGTTCTTTCAGTAAATTGTCAAGGGCTACACAATCCGCAGAAAAGACAGGATGTTTTTCCATTATTTAAGAAATAAGAAATATTCTGTCTATTTTTTACAATATACGCATTTGGAGAAAAAGATGGAAGATTATGTTTTAGCGGAATGGGGATATCGTTTTTTGTTTGTTTGTTTTTTTTTTTTTCAAAACATACATCAAACTCAAGAGGGGTTGCAATACTGTTTAACAATAATTTGGAATTTAAAGTCAAACGTGTAATGATATACAATTGGAAATATGTCATGGTATTGATTGAAATGCATAAAAGCAATTCCTTTTTGATAACATATATGGCCCTAACAGAAATGATCCTGGGTTTTTTATCAAAACTGAAAGAAAAGATTGATGGGTTTTAATACTGAAAATATAATACTACTTTTAAATGTTGTATATGAAATTGAATCGTCATGCATAGCAAATCGGATTCAATCAGCACTACCAAACATTTTTAAACGAAGACCAAACAGGGCTTATTAAAAACAGATATATTGGTGATAATTTACGACTGATTTATGATACTTTTGCTTGTTTGGATGAACATCACTTACCTGGGTTGTTATTAAACATAGATTCGAAAAAGCTTTTGATTCTGTAAATTGGGAATCCATGTTTAAAGTACTAGAGGTTTTTGTTTATAAAATGATGTACATGCAAATGGATAAGGACTTTTTTTTTATAAAAACGTTAAGTCGTGTGTCATCGCAAATGGTCAGGTCTCAAACTGGTAAGAGGCTGTAGACAAGGGGACCCGATTTCTCCCTACTTGTTTGTGTCATGTGTAGAAATACTAGCAACAATGATCAGG
>JADBJO010000902.1:110000-112500 GCA_016801955.1 Conus betulinus | reverse complement strand
AATGACAGTGATGCTGATGATGGTGTTGTGATGGCTGTAATGACAGTGATGGTGATGATGGTATGGTGATGGCTGTACTCACAGTGATGGGTGATGATGGTATGGTGATAGCTGTACTCACAGTGATAGTGATGATGGTACGGTGATGGCTGTACTGACAGTGATGGTGATGATGGCATGGTGATTGGCTGTACTCACAGTGATGGTGATGATGGCATGGTGATGGCTGTACTCACAGTGATGGTGATGATGGTAAGGCAAGGTAAAAAATCTTAAATCAGATGAAAAATGTTGATCTCTCTTTCAGAAACTCAAAGATCACATCAGACGGGGCATCTCTGAACAGGGTTTTTCATGGAATCTGCTGTACAGTGTTTATGTCTCACATCGTGCAAGTCCCAACACTCTAAAAGAATATGTTTCACTGTGAGTGGAACATGACATGGAATGCACACCACGGAGCTTCTTCACCTTTTAAAAGATAAGAATGGGTATAAAACGAGCGGCCTGTGCGCAAGCGGCACAAGACTGTTTCGTCTTTACGACCGCCTCGTGAACATGGTAAAAACTCTTTCAGGTTTGGACGGATTTAAATAGTTTGTTATCCGTCTGCAAAGGTCCATTCCTCTTGCCAGAGGTCTTTGACATAATCATTAACTTGGGTGTTTATTTTTTTTTTTCTGTGCACGGGACAGACATATTAGACAGTTTCTCTGTTGTGGCATTCTTGGCCAAAACGATCAGCCATTTCATTCCCTCCGATGCCTATATAACCCAAGCCAGAACGATGTTGTGACCTTCCGCTTTCAACGTAGTAAAAAGCTTTTACAAAAGTGTAGAAGTTCGGGATGATGGAGGTTACGGCCAGCTATGGCCTTCAAAGCTGACAGCGAATCAGACAAAATCAGAAAGTACTGGACTGAGAGATTATCTTCGATGGTAGGGTGGTGGCTGTACTCACAGTGATGGTGATGATGCTGTGGTGATTGCTGTAATGACAGTGATGGTGATGTTCAATGTAATCTTTGTATAGACAGAAATGGTGGTGTTGATATGATAATTGCCGTAAATACAGTGATTGTTATGACAATGCGATAATGGCTGCAAAGACAAAGATCGTGATGATAAGATGGTGATGGAAACAATGACAATGATTGTAAGATAGTATGATGATGGCTGCAATGACTTGAGATGTTACGATGGTGTGGTAATGGCTGTTTTGACAATGATCGCAATGGTGGTGAAGGAATGGCGGTGATAATAGTAATAGTGATGATGATGATGATGATGATGATGATGATGATGATGATGATCATGATGATGATGCGGTGATGGCTATACTTATGGAGATGGTGTTGATGGTATGGAGATGGGTGTAACTAAAATGATGAGGAAGATGGCACATAATGACTGCGATGACTGAGATGTCATGATGGCGTGGTGATAGCTGTCATGACTGTGATTATAATGGTGTGGTGATGGCTGTGCTGACAGCGATGGTGATGATGGCGTGGTGATAGCTGCTATGACTGTGATTATAATGGTGTGATGGTGGCCGCAGAGATAGTTACTATGCCACGGTGATGGCTGTAATGACAATGGCAATGATGATTGTAATAGGATGACTGCACTGACAGTCATGACGATAACACACACACACACACACACACACACACACACACACACACACACACACACACACACACACACACACACACACACACACACACACACACACACACACACACACACACACACACACACACACACACACCTTCACCCCCCTCCCCCCCTTCCCCCCCCCCTCCCCCTCCCTGCGCACGCTCGCGTGCACGCACGCACGTACGCACACACGGCCGACGGCATTAAGCACAAACAAAATATCTCTCTGACTGTCCAATCTCTAACTGCTTCAGTTTCCTAGTATATATGTATTACAGATATTGTATGTCTTCACAGACTAACTTGTGCGTGTGCATACATTGTTCTGCTAAGATACTGCCGCAGATATACACAGTAGACATACTATAGAGGTTATGTATGCAGTTTTGCCCGTAGATTCAGAATCTGAAAAAAAGTCACAGCTCCCACATAGGCCGTAGGGCAGTGAACTGTGAGAGATTTCACCGCATGTAAGACACGACATGGGAGAAGACGGAGCCTGGTGACCATTTACTGCTAGATCGATAGAGAAGGTTTTCAAGACTTCCAACCTCCCCACCCCATCCCCCTCCACCTTCCCACATCCCCGAGTGTCTGGAACTTACATCCTCTGTCAAACGTTCTGAACATTTGACCATGGGTCCCTGTAAATGTGTATTACAGTACACTGCTTTCTCTGAGACCTCGTTGACTCTACCTTTGCGTGTGGAACTCAAGATAATTTTGTAGATGATCGGATCGGTTCCTAATCATGTCATTGTCTGATGGTTTTCAGTGACTGCTATGTACTTGAACTGATCGTTTTTTGTTTGTTGTTTTTTTTACAGCGTCGTGTTTT
>JADBJO010000902.1:97500-107500 GCA_016801955.1 Conus betulinus | reverse complement strand
GGGGGGGGGGGGGGGCGGAGATCTCTCTCTCCCCTCCCCTCTCTCTCTCTCCACCCTCCCCCACTGTACTGTATGGAACACTGAAAAACGGCTGGCTTATAGTAATTCTTTCTCTGGATGCATCTGGGACTGAAAATGAAAAAAAAAAAAAAAAGAAAAGAAAGAAAAATAATACTCATGCATATACTCGACGTGTTATATACTCGCTGTGTTATTGTCAGTTACTACAGCGGTTGATATCAAGACCATATATATATATAGTGTTCGAAATCGCAGACAAGGTGTAAAAGTATGAAACATTGTTTGCGGATGCAATGGATCAGATTATACAAAGGGAATATAGATATCTATACTATGCGTGCATGAATGCCTAACTCTGTGTGTGTGTGTGTGTGTGTGTGTGTGTGTGTGTGTGTGTGTGTGTGTGTGTGTGTGTGTGTGCTCGCGTGCTTAATTACCTTCTATCTACTTATTTATTTATCTGCTTATTTATTCATTTAGTCTTTTATTTACTTATTAATTTATTCATTCATTTATCTATTCGTGTAATTTTCTTACCGTGCGTTTGTGGCCAGCTTTGTAATTTATGAAGGTAGGCAAACAGTTTGGCGGATTGTTCATCCGGCTTTTCTTTTTCTCTGCGATATGTTCTAAGCTCACTGTCTTTTGGAAGAGTTTTGAATTATGCGGAGTTCATCATAAGCCTTTGAAGTCACAAATGAAGTTCAATGTGAATCCAAAAAGTATGATTGAACTGATTTGAACGGAACTGAATTTTTTTTTTATTCGGCTTTTATTCATATCTTGCTATGTATAGTTTTACGTTGGTAGCTCCTCAATTTCTTCAAAATTCGATTGCTTTTTATTTAGCAAAAAATGATTCACTCGCGATTGGACCAAAAATATCTTGGAAATGTGTGTAGGAGTCGGCAATGCAAACAGTAATAGACTTGCTACATGTTGTTCTAGTCGCAAAACGTTTGCTCTCGAAAGCTGCATTTCATTTTATCAGGGAAGTATTGTTTATAGGTGCCTTTTCTTTCATTCTAAATCAGCCTGATACGCAAATGATGATATCGGGTGATACTAGGTATGTACATGATACAGATATTCCGTTGAGTATGTTTAAGTCATAGTAAGTATATCATGTATGTACCCAGTATCTCTTTGTCATGGCATGTCTGCTGGGAAATGTGAACACGTAAATACACAAAGCACCCAACACTGAGTTCGTGAAAACAAAGGGTTTAAAAGGTTTCATGCGTGTACGTGCGTGCGTGCGTGCGCGCGCGCGTATGTATGTGATGTACTAATGATCGGATCATTTTTTGATTGATTTTACAGCGTAATCTGCGAAATCAAGCAGATGGACTTGCATAATAACAAAACCAAATCATGGTGCCGATTTAACAGACTATCTGGGCACTTCACGTCCATCCAGACAACGATGTAGGTAAGCCAATGCGTGTACCGCGAGTGCGCGCTTGCACGCCCTTGTACGTGTGTGTGTGTGTGTGTGTGTGTGTGTGTGTGTGTGTGTGTGTGTGTGTGTGTGTGTGTGTGTGTGTGTGTGTGTGTGTGTGTGTGTTGGTAAATTTTGACATAATGCTTTTCGTTAAGTGCAATTTACATAATGCTTTTCGTTAAGTGCAATGTTGTTTGGTTGTTGTCGTCGTCGTTGTTTGTTTGTTCCGGCTGTCTTAGCTCAGTTTTTCTGTTTTTATCTAGTGTATGGTATGTTCATCTTGTTTGCTGTTGTTGTTTCTGAGGGCATGGTATATATAAAAAAAAAAGCTTTCAGTTTATTCATGTTGCCTTCTATAATACATATTCTTACACGTATTCCGAATAAAGTTATCTGTATTCGTATTTGTACTCTCTCTCTCTCTCTCTCTCTCTCTCTCTCTCTCTCTCTCTCTCTCTCTCTCTCTCTCTCTCTCAGTATGTGAGCTCGCGCGTGAGCGCGCGCGCGCGCGCGCGCGCGTGTGTGTGTGTGTGTGTGTGTGTGTGTGTGTGTGTGTGTGTGTGTGTACAAGACATGATTGACGTATTTACAAGTGACACACAATGACTCTGCAAATTCGCTGACAAAACACAAGTACCTTCAAAACAAGCAAAAAAAATATGTTAAACTCGGGATCAACCGAACAAAGGTAGAAGACACTACGGAGAAATCAACGCAGGAAAAAAATTGTTAGAGAATCCCCTAGACTGATCCACTGGTGAGTTAATCCAAATTATGGACAAATATGTTTATACATAAGCAAAAATTGTTGTAAAAAAATGGCTACTTTACCATCATGCCCGAGACACATTGTTAGATTAATTCATGAATTAAGGCTGAATACATGGAACACTAAATATTCTCATGGTATTACTTGTGTCTGCAGAGAAAACATGTCTGTGCATCGTCTTTTGTTTGACTGCTCAGTGTTGACCTCGCTGTGTTAGGAGAAAGGTATTGAGATGAAGAAATGTGATGATATCAATACTGTCTGGTATGGTCCATGAGCTGCTGAAACTGTCATGGTTATTTCCCAATCACAGGTTGTAAAATGTTTATAAAGATCAACAATGTTGTGTACCACTAGGGTATTTCACTTACCTGAATATGCCCAAATCAGATGTGGGTTTGAAAGCACTTACACGGATGATAAGCTGAGTGTGGAGGGGTTTTGTTTTTTAATTAAATGTCTAATATCATCTGACGATGAAAAGACATTGATTAAACCACTGAACAGAACTGAACTGTTAACGCAAGCGTTCGTAGAGAAGTACCCTTAGACCAGTGTTTCGGCGCTAAACTTCTTTTTAAGGGGAAACCGCTTATCCAGATCATGAGTTTTGGATGTTCTCATGCTGCAAGCAATATTCTGGAGTTGTCAAGATTGCAGCCTGCAAGTAAAGGATGGTTTAGGCATCTCAGCACGACAAAGTCTAGAGACGGACACCTACTTGCCATGAGCTAAGAAATTAAAGCCTTTTGAAATTCGCTTTCCATCCTCTTTGATCAGGTCCAGATGGAACCATTTTTAGTTGCGTCTGACATTGCTTTAGTGTTTCGCGTTCTCCGAGAACTGTATAATGGCATCACAGGCTGCTGGCCGTACAACGCGCCTTGTGGCGAGATCGGCTCGGAAGCTATTTGCTGCTCATATCTTCCTGTTTCATCACACACTCTCCTTTTGTCTTTATGTTTTTTTGCCATTTTTCTCACATTTCGCTATCATCTGCTCATGTTTTGTTTTTTTCTTTTTTTTTTTGTCATTAGCTCCTGTAATCATGTCTCATTATTTTCAGCTGATGTTTTCATGTCGACATCAGTATCAACAGCTCATATTTCCATGGAAAGTTAGACTTTGGGCTTTGTTTCGTATCTGCTTTTGTTCAAGGCTAACTATGTAGATTATGATGTAATCTGGCGCATACTTTTTCTGCTGCTTTTTCAGTGTACCCATTTGCATGTGACTGATATGTGTGCGATAATTTATCTTCTGAGATAATAAAGTCGATTTGATTTGAATTGATATGATTCATTTCAACACACTACACATTTGAAACGAGTTCGAAAGGATTGAAAACCAAAATTGCATGTGACTGATATGTGTGCGATAATTTCTCTTCTGAGATAATAAAGTCGATTTGATTTGATTTGATATGATTCATTTCAACACACTACATTTGAAACGAGTTCGAAAGGATTGAAAACCAAAATTGCATGTGATGATTGTGTGCGATAATTTCTCTTCTGAGATAATAAAGTCGATTTGATTTGATTTGATATGATTCATTTCAACACACTACATTTGAAACGAGTTCGAAAGGATTGAAAACCAAAATAATCACAGCTTAATAATAATAATAAAAACATAATACTGCTGTTCATATGAAAGCTTGATTTTTCACTGGAATGAAACATCAATTACTCGCATTTTTTTGTTTGTTTTGTTTGTTTGTTTATCACTGGGCGAAACTGTCCAATGGACATTCTCATCAGCTCTGAAAAAGTCTTCTCGTTCCAGATACAATCACCCAAGTATCTGGTCTCATCTTTTAATTTAAAGCACCTGTTGTATTTGTAGCGGGAAGGCAAAAGGAAGAGCTGTGATGTGCAGATTACACATGTTTGCATCCATTGACCATGCTGCTCATCCAAAAAATGAACCACCTTCGAACACATCACTGACTGTCCATAGAATTCTCGCGGCCATTTCCACATAGGCATACTGAATGTGTGACATAAGACACGTATGGTGTGAGTTGATACAGCTTGTGTGTGTGTGTATGTGTGTGTGTGTGTGTGTGTGTGTGGGTGTCGGCAATTTACTTTCCCAGTTCCAAACAACTGCACCATGAACAACGGTGGCTGTTCCCATATCTGCATACCAACGCCCAGCAAGGGGAAGAAATGTCTGTGTCCGGATGGTCTGGCCTTGCAAGATGACGACATAACCCTGTGGTGTGTTGTTTTTTCTGTTTTCATTAATGTTTCATTCTTTACCTTCTCTCTACCCGCCTAGTTGTCCCTTATTGAGCTTTTCTCTTGTTCTACCCATTGCCCCTCTGTTTACCTCTGTCTGTCTGTCGGTCGGTCTGTCAGTCTGTCTCAGTCTGACTGTCTGTCTGTCTGTCTGTCTGTCTGTCTGTCGTCTGTCTCTCTCTCTCTCTCTCTCTCTCTCTCTCTCTCTCTCTCTCTCTCTCTCTCTCTCTCTCTCAATTTCATGCTCAAAACTCTATAAGGTTGCGCTCCACCGTTATTTATCAGTTTAGCTATTGTCTATGATTTTCACCTTGTGCATAAACTTATTCTCCCTCTGCCCCAAAACGATCGTTTCAAATCAAATGGCATTTGTTCTGGTGGATTCTTGTTGACCACAATCTTTGCTAATTTTTAAAAGAAAAAAAAAAAGCATTGCGCCTAACGAAAGAGACAGTCAAACAGAGTGGATAAGTCGCAACTTAAATGTTTTAAATTGTAAAGTCCAAGTGCTGAAAAGAAAGAAGGCATTCCACATGCGGCAACAATCCGAGTGTAACACTGCGGTATCAAATTCTTGTTTTTGTTCTGTAACTTAAACAGATGTCAAACGGTTTTAATTAACAGTGGTCACAGTTACCAACACACCTGTTTTTGTCATATCAGAGTTTGGTTGAATTAAATAGTGCTTAAATCATTGCAGACACTATCAAAATGGTGTTGTTGAAAGAGCAGATAAGCAGTGAAGCGATGAAATGACGTAATAAGTGGTGACCAAAAAAAAAATTTGGAAAATTTGCTAGCCAACTGTCTGAACATTGCTCCAGGTATAGAAACCTAAGCGCTGAGCTAATGCAAGAGATCTCTAGAATTCTTTGTACTGAAATTTACTTCTTTCAATTACGGCGGGCATGGACATTTCACACACAAAAAAAAACATCAGTTTGTTCTTTTATTCAGTGATACCGTCTGCACAATCAATGCATGAATATATAGGTGTTGCCATCATAATTGCCTTCAGTGAAACAAGCAGTTATGATTCTACGAGTCATTGACTGAGCTTAGCGACTAGTGCATAGTTCAAAAGTATGGGTGCCCTCACAGACAAATCTAGTCACCGGTTTAGATCTTATTCAGAGATAGCTACAGCACCCGCGGCTTGGTATGCCATACACATCACAGCACCTCTAGTGGAGGCCCACGTGCTGATTCACTTCTGTGGATCTGCCTGTGGTACTGGAGAAAGGCTGACGTATGAACTGCCATGAAAGATCAACAGTGCGTTCATGGAATGCCTTGCCTTAAAAAAGATTCACCTCAGTTGGTGATATTACAGTCAATGGTTCAAGACATCCATCTATTAAGAATTTGTAGTAACTACTAGAAAACCAAAGATCGTGATTTTCGTTTTGTGGAAGGCAAAACGACAGGCGGACAGGTTGATCTGCTTTCATGAATGATTACTTGAAAAGCAGTGAATGATTACCTTCAGAAATGTTAATAAAATCGTTTCAGCAGATGATAAGTACATCCATTTCATTCACAGGAATAGCTGAATTATTAACCATCTTGAAACTGAAGGCTTCTGTCCAACAACTTTTCAGAATGTTCTGATGATACATAATGCAGGGCTCAAAATACCAACCCGTCCGATTGTTCTTGACAAATCGAACTTCCGGCGGACAACTGGAACTTGTCTCTTCATTTGTCCGACGGGCAACCAGGTTTTTTTTTTTTTAATGGCATTAGTGAAAGGACGGCTAAGAAGTAAGCTTCAGCGTAGACCGATCGCCTTTTCATCTTTCGCTTTTCACTTTCACCCCTTTACTATACCACTCTACCCTCCCCCTGCCAGCCCGCTTTTGACCCCTTCCCTTCTTCTCTCCTCTCTCTCCTCCTCCGGTGGATTTATCTCGGAATGTGTGTGTGCTGAAAAGGTAGAGAGTAACAGAGAAGACAGAGATGTTACCATCTTACTTCAGTCCAGGAAATGTGTGATGATGAAAACATGACAGTCTTTTTCTTTCTTGTCTTATATACTCATAAACTCAACAGGAAACCTTTCCTTTTCTCCTTATGCCCTGGTGAACGAATAAATAGTATTACATCACAAAATATCTGTGTTAGCCTCAATTACGCATGCGCAGAACATACCGTTATTAAATTATGTCTGCTGACTTGTCAGTGCACTACTAGTTGTTACTGTTACCGTCCTTTACTTGTCGGATTTGGTTGGGAAGGGATGAGAATGTGAGTTTAAAAAAAAAAAAAGAAAAAAAAAAAAAAAAAAAAACAGGGGAGGACGATTACATTTTCTTTACTGCACATTCCCAAGATAACTAAAAAACTGCTTCTAGCCCTGAAATCCTTACTGTATTTTACCGGGTCAGATCATGGTATGACAATTGTTGATGTTGTCTATAAGTCGTTAATATTGGAAGATACTACATGAACTTGAAAAATGAAAAATATCAAATTTGCTTTGGGGAGAATTGGATTTGCTTTCTCGTTGTTCGCTTGTCTGTCTGTTTGTTTGAAATTATCCAAGAACGATTGTTTCAATACTAGTGTTATCAAAATGAGCAACCACACCAAACGCCCCACAGAACTGGTAATATCAGAGAGTTTGAAATACCAAAATCACTTACTGTTCATGAGTATGGAAGTGGTAAGGAAGTATATGAGCTCTTTACTCTGTAAAGTTTGAAACCTTGCCAGAAAGAGGACTGAAATACCTGCAGATCTTCTCAGAGCAAGACCCAAGTGTTTGCCACCTCAGTTCCCTCCGCGATCCCACCTCTATTCCTATCCCGGGGGGTCAAATCCTCTATCCCTATCCTCCATTTTCCGCATGTTGCAATTCCCTATAGGGGACACTGCGTGTTAACAGTTAGTTTGTGTTCGGTCAAAATGATTTTGAGGTGCTGTTGTTGAATTCTGTACCGGGTGTATCGCACTGTGTGTCACTGAGCCATGTCCATTTGCAGGTTCAAGCACGCCACCTTCTGAATCCACGAAAACCAAAGACTTGAAAAGACTCGCACAGGTGGGTAATGATTTGTAGTGACCTGTGAATGTAAAGTTGGAGGTAGATGTCTCTAAAATGTGAATGGCAAAAGCTGGCTCTAATCCATCATAAAATCATATCCACACAGGGGAAGAATGATCCTGGTCATAGGTTCAAAGTCCTAAGTCTTAGCGTATTCACAATACAATTGTCACATGTTCGTTAGAACAGTCCAGAAATGAAGGCATGTCCTTCAGCTGTAACAAACCTTATAGACTAGCCTCTTTCGTCCTCCTTCCTGTTATTTTCTGAATATTAAAGCGAAATGTTGAGAGTCAGGGCATATCCCTTTAAGCATTGAAAAGACATTAAGTATTCAGAGCATTATTCCAAGACCTAAGAAGAGCAATATTCCAAGACCTAAGATATGCACCCAGTCAAAAGGCATAGAATATTATAGAAATTCTGGAGGACTACGAATTATAGCTTGATGTGTATAAGGTTTTACTAACAGATCCAGAACCTTTTGGAAATTTATTGCAATTATTCAGAAGGTTTTTAGCTTTCTAAGAAACTTCCATATTCTGTAGAACTTTTGAGTATACGTCATCAAGTTGGCTAAATGAAAGTGACAAAAGTAAATCTTTAACACATCATCCATATAGTCATTGAAAATGGAATCTGTCACACAATGTGTAAAATATATGCATATTTCAGGCATTTCATACGAGTAGAATGCTGAAAAAGTGTATTGGATCCATAAATTAACATGTGATAATTCAGTCCTTGTAATCACAGATTTCATTTTATTGCATGTCATTGTTTGAGCAAAAAGTAGATTCAGTTAATGCCAAAGCTGACAAATAGTTTATGTAACCAGTGATCATCACAATCTTTTAAGCTTTTTGTAGAAGACATTACATCTCCGGTAATTTTTCAATTATTACTTTTTCAGTTGATCGTTACACGACAAACTATTCTAAGACTAGTTTCTGTCTATCCGCGTATGTCACAGTCAAAAGACTGTTCAAAACTGGTACAGAATTCTGTGCCTTCTATTGTACACACGATAATCTGACTTCCTTTGTGCCTTAAGTTTAGTTAAAACACAAAGAGTGGTGACTCCTCATCCGACTTTGTTTATGGACTTGCACAGTCAACACACTGAGAATTAATGGTACTACTTTGAAATCCGTTAAAATCTTTTTTGTCATATAAGCGTTATTGCTATAGTATAAACGCCGGTGTTAGTTACATTTTGCTGCTACAGTGGAAACCACTGATTTGTTCTTGCCCTTTGTTTAACATTTATACAAAGAGCTGCATGAGTCGTAACAGAGGACATGGTTGCATCCTTTTTCTGCACAGTCCAAAACTCTACATTGATTTCAACAATATTTCCATGGTAGTGTCTACGGATTCATGCTGTTTAGAGGTGTGGAGGTATGCACGATCGTACTCCAGAACAGTACACATTACCACACAGAAGAACACATTTTCATACTGAAAGAGACTTTGAGAAAACTTGCCGGTCCAAACAATCACTTTTTTTTCTACTTGGCGTAAACGACACCCTCTGCCGTTAGGATACCTAACCAAAATGAAAATCCAAAGAAAAGGGAGCTCATTCCAGTCCATCGACTTGCCTCAGTTGTTCCCCCCAGTTTACTCTTCCTGGCCTCCTGTGAATGACTGTATCAGTTGCTTTGACCGAGTTTAAATTCAGTTCTGCATTTTTCCACGATAGAAGAGGAGGAGGGGGGGGGGGGGGGGGGGGGGGGGGGGAGGATATTTTTTTATGTGGACAGATTTTTTTTTTTTTTTTTTTTTTTGTAAAAGTTTACTTCGTCTGCTTTTTTGTTTTACCTATGTGTCCAAAGACACCAGATCGCTGAAAACAAAAGGAAAGACAAAACTGCTCACCTTACGATGACTTGAGCTGCCACTGACGCGTAATGCTACTCTGAATCAGTGCCCGTACAAAGCTGCCCCTGTAAGAACTGGGTGGCTCCCGGGGTAAGCGCAAGGACAGTGTAGTTATCTCCCCTGATGATAGTAGCGCTCAAACAGATCATTGAGTCACCCCAGTTTTTTTCCCACGCAAAGTTTAAACTCAAGTCAACAAGACATTTTCCCCCGATAAGATGTACAACTGACAAGATGGATGTCAAAATAACATTATGAGTTATCTTTCCTTGAAAATTGGAATAAGTCAGTGTCAACGATTCAGCCCAATTGTAAGTTTTCGCCTTAAAATGTAAATGGTTATCACCAAAGATGTCTCCCCCGGAACATTAGACCTCAGTAAACATGGCGGCATGAAGTAGAGATGCAGTCCCCTCCCATCCACTGTAAGTCTAAGAGAAGTAGTAAAGGTATGAGCGTACTCTCATCAAATTCGTTCACCTTCACACTATCGTTTTAGGAGAGAAGGGATGTGTAGGAATTAGGAGAGAAAAGGGAATGCCAAGGTATTCTGTCACCAGAGGGCTGCTTAGCTGATTCAGTAGGTGCAG
>JADBJO010000902.1:65000-92500 GCA_016801955.1 Conus betulinus | reverse complement strand
TCAATAATTAGGGAGACAGGTCAAAGTTATGGTTTGTTAATGTTTTCTGTAATCAGGGAAATACATCAACTGGCATGGGTAAAAGATAAATAATTATAGTTGATAGTGCTTCCTATAAACAGGACAACAATGTAAATGTTGTGGTATTTTCTAATATTATGGTGATTGTTCTTCTTCTTCTTTCTTCTTCTTCTTCTTCTTCTGCGTTCCCTGGTCATGCTGGTCAGATAGAAATCCGGTAGCTTGGGCAAAATCAGCAGTCCGTCGGAGTGAGTCCGCCGTTCCCAACAGCTTTTCTTGGAGTTCCACTGCACCGAGCCAAAACTCATGCCGCAGGCTGTTGACGTGGGACAGGACTGAAGTATGTGGGCTGGGTTTTGTTGGTCAGTACCACATGGGCACTCACCTGTGTGCGATATATTCAGGCGATAGAGGTGCGAGAGCAACTGACAATGTCCAGTTCTTAGTCTGAAGATGGCGACTTGTTGGGCACGTTCAATATGGTGAATGTCATCCTTCTCTACCTCCACCTGTAGTCTTTCTCTCCATGCTGTCCTGAAATGGCTGCGGATGATGGTCTTCGCTTCCCTGTAGGATACAGCATGGGCTATTTGGTCTCGTTGGCTGCCCGCCTTGGAGAGTATGTCCGCCTCTTCATTTCCTACAATACCACAGTGGGAGGGAATCCACTGCAGGACTGGTGTTGTCTTCCTGCTCAAGGTGTGCAGTTCCTGTATGATTTCCTGTAGGATCTGCTCTCTTTCTCTCCTCTGGAGGCTTTGAAGGACGGCTCGGCAATCAGTAAGGAACACCCCGTCTGAGTTGGTAAGATGTCCCTTTTCATTTAGTATCTGTACAGCAGTAAGAAGGGCACATGGTTCTGCTCTATACTTAGTTGAGAAGCTACCCGTGGCTACAGACTTGCTGATGGAACTGCCATCTGGGAACTTGAGGAAAACACCGCCTCTCCCATTTCTTACAGCTTTATGGTGATTGTTAAATTATTGTGGTTTGATTATGTTTTCAGTCATAAAGGAGATCGGTCAAATGTAATGGTCTGATGATGATTTCTATGATTAAGGACATATTTCAAACGTTATGGTTTGATGACGGTTTTATACACACACACACACACGCGCGCGCGCGCGCGCGCACACACACACACACGCACGCACGCACGCACGCACGCATATATATATATATATATATATATATATATATATATATATATATATTACATGGACTAGTCGCTGTTATGATTGGATGATGTTTTCTATGATTAGGGAAACAGAAGATATATTTTCAAGATTTCTTTTAAAGGAGGATAAATCAGAAACAGGGCTGGGCTTGTGTTTGCTTTATATGGTTAGGGAGACAGGTCAACAGTTACGATTTTGATAGCGTTTCCATGGATGTTCAAGAGGTCAAAGGTTTGGGTTAGGTTTTAATGATGTTTTCTGTGATCAGAAAGATAGCTCTATAATAAGGTTTTTATGATGTCCCATACCATTAGAGGGATTGTTGTATTGTTGGTAGAAGGTGTTTAAGGCTTTCGAAGTGACGGTATTCAGTCTTGGTGACAGACAGGATAGTTTGTTATTCTAAATCATTTGTTTTTATAGAATGATTAAAGCTGTGGAGGAGATATCAGACCAAATCAGCCTGAAGGACGGAGAGGTTCATCTGAAGACCAACGCCACCTTCATCCACATTCGGAACCTCACCACAGTCCCTGAGTCCTCGGACGTGAGTTTTCAGTTGCCGAACACCGAAGACCCGACTCATGGGAGCAGCCAGTCAAGTCCAGACGGATATGCTGAAGTTGTACTACCAGGAGAAGTTGCCGACCAAATAGTGAAAGGTAACCGTACACAAACTTGTTCACGTAACGAATTACAAGCCCTGTGATCATTTGTGATTTTGTGATGTCAACAAATAGTAGCGTTAATGCATAATTCCCCAAGGACAGTTTCAACCTGATGTTAAGCCACTTCAGTATCGATACGCATGAGCATTGTGTCGAGCAACTTGATCAAAATGCACAGAAAGCATAGATGATTTTGATTCGATAGTAGGACTTCTCATCTTGCGACTATGATCAGGAGAACTTCCCCATAGATGTACTTTCTGTTACTATGTTCTCTTTGTGTCACTGACCTGAATAAATAACTTTTTTTCTTGCATAAATGACGATTCAAAATACCTTATTGTCTCAGCAATGTTCATAGCAGCATCCTTGGCCATAGAGCGTAAGACCTTGAGGAGTAAGGGGAGAGACAATAGAGACGTCAGAGAACTTCACAGCTCTATGTCGTACGTCATTAATTTGTAACGAGCTAGATCTATACAGCTCTTTGTCAATAGACATGTACAATACATCTAGATCTCTACAGCTAAGTGGCTTCAGCAGTGTACAAGCAGCAAAATCTCCACAGTTCTCTGTCATTTGTCGTGTACAACAAGGCTAGGTCTTTACAGCTCTGTCGTTTGTCATGCACAAAAGAGCTAGATGTTCACAGCTCTGTGTCATTAGACGTGCACAACAGATCTAACTCATGATAATTTCATGTCAGAAGTCCTGTGTACAACAGAGCTAGATCCTCAGAGCTTTTTTTATCAATAGTCATATACAACACAACTAGTTCTCCACAAACTTTTGTCATTAGGCATGTAAAAAAAAGAGCAAAATGTTCACAGCTCTACATCCCTAGTCGTATAATAGAGAGCTAGATCTTCACGGCTCTCTGTCATAAATCATATACTACAGAGCTAGATCTTTACGGCTCTCCGTCATTAGTCATATACTACAGAGCTGAATCTTCACAGCCATGTCATTAGTCATATATCACAGAGCTAATTCTTCACAGCTGTCTGTCATTAGTCATATACCACAGAGCTAAATCTTCACAGCTATGCAATTAGTCATATACCACAGAGCTAGATCTTCACAGCTCTCTGTCGTTAGTCATATACCACAGAGCTAGATCTTCACGGCTGTCTGTCATTAGTCATGTACCACAGAGTTAGATCTTCACAGCTCTGTGACCATAGTCGTGTGCAATGGAGCTAGATTTTCACAGCTCTCCGTCCATGTACAGCAGAGCCAGATCGTCATAGCTGTGCCATTAGTCATGTGTTGCGGGTTTCTCTATCAATGGTTTTATATTTGCCTTTATGACATCTGCCAATCATTCTACTCTGCCGCATAGCGTTGGTCAAGGACTCAAGGTGGATTACACATACCAACGATAGGCATGCATTCTACGAGGAAAGGCTTCTATGTAACATTGCGTGCGTGTAGGGATTTCAGTCCTGCTGTTCTGAATGATCTTCAACGAACATGAATGATCGTCAACGGACTGCAGCAAAACCGTATAAAGACGGATATACCACTTGGCTGCCCCAAGACATTTCAAAATCGTTCATTTTGCCAGCTGCAGAGTGGCTAGAATGGCGGATCCCCGGATAGGAGTCGGGTACTCAATTCCCATCAGAGCCATTTATTTGTGGGGGTTTTCTGCTCCGACCAGTCTTAGCCAGAGCTGAGTTTGCTCTTGGCTCAGCTGGGAAAATGGGACCACACAATTCGAGTTTCATCCACTTAATGGATGTGTCTCTGAGCATGTCGCTCAAGTTTCCTTACAACACTGCAGATGTTGCATCTCTCGGGCCTGGCTGACCCCGGAACATTTTTGGACATGAAGTGTTGAGTGCAGCCTTGTCACGCTGCCTCAGATCAATATAGAAATTGGTAGCATTACAATTGTTATCCTCATTCCCATCTGTTTGTAGAAAACGTCTCAAATTCTGTGAACTTTCATGCTCGGTTCTCATGGTAACGTCAGTTTCGATTACCTGTCAGAGCAGTACAAATCCAAATAAAAACGTTGTTTCAGGCGTCTGTAGTGACATCAGACTGTTACAAAGCACAACGGGAAATATGTTGTTAAGACATTGTAGTAATGATATTAGATTGTTACAGAGAACAATGGGAAATATGTTGTTTAAGACATTGCAGTGATGATATTAGAGTGTTACCAATCACAAACAAAATCATGTTGTTCTGACTTGTTCGGTGGCGATATCAAAGAAATAATAGCAGCTATTTCTGTTCCAGAGTTTGCGGGTAGTGACATTAGAGTGTCAACTGGCGGATTCCTGGACACTGGTCTGTTCCGGGTGGGCAGGAAATCAGACGCACTTGGGACCGGCGACAACAGCACGGACACATCTGCAGAGGACAGGTCAAAGGATCAACTCAGCAGCAAAGTGGTATCCATGAGAATCACTGTGAATGGTCGGCCTATTACTGACCTGTCATCTTACGAGTCGGGTCAAGTGACCACAATCTTTCAGCTTGGACAGGTAATTTTGAGGAGATACGACGTAGATGTTAAAAGTGAGCTAGTTTGGGACCATGTGCAGGTTTTGGGCGGCTGCATGCTTCCAGACTTTTTGAAAATCCGATTGTGGATGACTGTGGGTGATCGTGGTTTTCAAACAGCAGTAATGTTTGAAGAGTCCGGGCGATGTGTGGATGTGCTCGTGTTGTTTGAAACGTTTGAGTAGGGATGGAGCTGTTAAGCTTTTCGTTACACTTGCCTGCCCAGATGTGTTCCTTGAACTACCTTGGCTTAAAGGCACCACTTACCAGCATGCAAACATGAAAGAGGGAACGAACGAAACCATAAAGAAGGCAGTAATCTTTTTCTTTGTTGTTGTTGTTGTTGTCTCAATTTCCGTGCCACCCCAATGCACCCATGCCACTCATTCCAGCTCCCCGAACTCAGCCACGGCCTGGCTTGTCCCAGCAGCGCCTGGCACCGGCAGTCCACAGGGCACAGTCCATGGCAAGTCGTCATGAGACAACCCACCAGAGGAGAGACTGCACTGCCGCTGAGTCAATTCAGTGGTGTTCAGTGGTGCTCGTTCTCATCCAACATACGCAGGACATTACCCACTAAGTCCTGCATTGACAACAATAATTGTATAGTCGCGGAGCCAGCGTGAGTGAGCTCTTTTTTTTTTTTTTGTAAGGCGTCAAGACGGCGGTGTTCTGAGACGAGGTAGCTTTTCTTGTGAATCTCGACATGATATACGTTAGTATAGCCTAGCTTTTCATTCATTGCAAGCTTTGTATTCATCTCTTCTGTTTCGTATTGCGAGGTGTACATACTATGACCAATTTTTGTATTTACCTCTCCTGCTGAGGTTGGTCACGATGAGCATAGTTTGCCAAGCTCCGTGTTCATCTTCTGTGTTGAGTTGCCGTCTTTACACAAAATGGAACCAAGATACTTGAAGGTGTCCTCCACTCCCTCCATTTCTCAAAGCTGACTTCCATTCTCTATGTTCTTGAAATTGTCTCAGCCCTGTCGCAAGTTGCTGCGTTTTGCTTTGTATCCTCCTACCACGTCGATATCATCAGTGAAATGTAGGTTTTGTCCCCATCAGTTCCCTTGCATATTTATTTTTTCATCCTGCACTCGAAATTACTGTTACCCAGAATTGCAGCACACCATGAACCAGAGATAATAGATGTGAAGAAACAATCATATATCCCAAAGTTTTCTTTGCAGGTCGGGTACACAACTTCGAGAAAGTAAGATGCCATAGTCTGTAGATCATACAGAACTCAAATATGACACCGGAAAAGATGATCCATCTTTTGTCAGCTGCAGCTTTATTCTCCTGTAAAGTTTTAGGCAGTGCTTTCGAGCATACTCATCTTGTGAACAGAAAAAGGCAAAGGGGGTTCTGCACACATAGCTTATCTACTAATGATTCCCTAGTATGAGCAGGGAGGGATGTGATTTTTTTTTTTTTGACAACAATTCTGGGGTGTTTCAGGATTTGCCCCTCTATGTCTTCAACGCAGCTGGAAGAAGCAGCCAGCTGTGTGTTCTGGGACTTCGACTTGGAGCAAGGATATGGAGGTTGGTCTCAAGAAGGCTGTCAGGTTAAAGACATCAGGCATGGGAAAGTCTACTGTACCTGTAATCATCTAACAAATTTCGCCGTCCTTATGGTTAGTTCTGCATGTGAATCTCTCTCCTCTCTCTCTCTCTCTCCCTCCCCCCCCCCCCCCCCCCCCCCCCCCCCCCCCCCCCCCCCTCTCTCTCTCTCTCCTCTCCCCCCCCCCCCCCCCCACCCCCCCCCCCCCCCCCCCCTCCCCCCCCCCCCCCCCCCCCCCCCCCCCCCCCCCCCCCCCATGTGTGTTTACGCATTGGTGTGTGTGTGTGTGTGTGTGTGTGTGTGTGTGTGTGTGTGTGTGTGTGTGTGTGTGTGCGCGCGTGAGTGTGTGTGTGTGTGTGTGTGTGTGTGTGCGCGCGCGCGCGCGCGCGTGAGTGTGTGTGTGTGTGTGTGTGTGTGTGTGTGTGTGTGTCTGTGTGTCTGTGTGGTGAGCGGGCGGGCGGGAAAAGGGGGATTGGGGGAAAGGAGTGGAAGGAAAGTGAATATTACACATTTGGAAAGACGCGAGTGGAACCACTGATATAAGTAGTTGTTGATAGTAAACGATAAGTAGATCGACGTTGAAAATTATTTAGTTGCTTTGTATTTACACTTTTATGTGACAAAATGTTATGAAATAATAATGATCACACTTAAATCTTCAGATACCTAATCTAAACAATTCTTATACAGATAGATAGTTGTCATGAAGATGGGTAAACAAGGCTACATGCATGTAAAGAAGTTCGTAACGGCTCGTTTCATAAGGTGTCATTTAAATCATCAGCTGAAAAACATCCAAGATACCTGAACGCATCCATAAATAGGAGGTGAACTTTACCGCTTTTCCAAGACATCGTACACATAGTGTGTAAATCCTCTAGAATGTCTTCAACTGCTAAATGAGGATAGTCTTCTGTTGGTCTAGAAAACAACTGCCTGTCATCTGGAAGAAGAAAACGCCGTAAGCACGTTACCAACTGCATCAGCAAGACATCTTGAACCCATCAAGTGGACGAGGAATATGTTCTCCTAGTAAAATCATCTGGAAAAAAAATTATCAGCCGAATGCAGAAATTTGTTTTCTGTTCACACAAAAAGCTTAATAAGTCAGCGATTGATGAGGAAGGTATTTTTGTCCCAGAAACCTGAAACATTACATCAGTCGGACGACGAAAGACGTCTGTAAGTTCAAGACACCCTAAAAATTTCATCACCTGAATGAGAGTCTTCTGGTGATCCAACTGACGATCTCAGCTCCGATGGTCTGCGCTAAACGAGAGGCACGCTTTCAAAAGAAATCGGATCAGTCTGGCCCAAGAGTAATCCAGTGACAAGTCGCGAAAAAGATTTAAGTCCAGGAGTTGAGCAAATGCACTTTGGCGATGAAGGGAGAGGACACAAGAAGGTTCGTAGCTCTGCACAGGAAAGAACCGAAAGGATTACAGGACAGACCGCATTTGACTCTGAGGACCGTAGCAGTTAAAACTGCCAAAGACAACAAAGAAAAGAAAATACTTGCTCACAAATCCGGGCTGACTGCCTTCCTGGTGCTGTGGCAGAACGAAAGAGGCGGGAAGTGAGAAGGAGCTTCCCTTTCGGGGGTGGTGTAATATCTTCCTGTTTATATGCTCTTAGGCTTATTGACCAAAAGGTCTGACTTTATCACACTCCATACTTTCTATCATTCGCGCCTTTCAATCAGCCGGTTTGGCGAGTTTTTCTTTCAGTATCTATAATTTGCTTTGCCACTACGTTTGCCCTGTCGAGTTTTTCTTTCAGTATTTATAATTTGCTTTGTCACTGTGTTTGTCCTGTCTTCCTGTCGAGGTTTTCTTTCAGTATTTATATTTTTGCTTTGTCACTGCGTTTGTCCTGTCGAGTTTCTCTTTCAGTATTCATAATTGGCTTTGTCACTGCGTTTGTCCCGTCGAATTTTTCTTTCAGTATTCATAATTTGCTTTGCCACTACCTTTGTCCTGTCATTCACGTGTGTCATTCGTTATGCAGCCTAGTAACCCATAGACGCCCACATTTGAAAGGTTAGAATCTTACCTGCTGAAATGATGGCCCTGAGTTCACACCACACGTGGAGTCGGATCTTTTTTTTACTGTTAGTATTATTTGTTTGTTTGTATTGATATGAAAACCCTCTCTCTCTCTACCCGGCAGTAAAGAGGTACCCGATACAGTTCAGTCGTCTTGAAATAGCTCCAACATATTCAGAAAATAAAGAAAACTGACACCAACCTCATCAAATAGACATTACTTGAGACTTCTTTAAAAAATCATAAGAAAAAATTACCAACCTTCCAAATCATAGAGACGTCTTTAAAGCAGTCGGAAACCTATGTAAACTGACACCGTTCTCCCGAATTACGAAGATTTAGGTTGCATGGTTTCCAACACAGTCAGGAAATTCTGCACATTTACACCAACCTTACTGATGGCTATACTTAAACGGTTACGTATGACGTTTAAACATGCTTTATACATGCTTTATGCATATCTTTAAAACAAAAAAAAGTGGTTAAAATTGCTCCACCGAAAGAACATAGACAAACGAATCACAAGACAAAACACGATGTGTGGTTTCGACATCTTAGGTCTTCGTCAGGAAAAACAGACAACACTTAGAACAACGAAAATGAAGAACGAGCAATCACTTATTTGTCAAATTTGGTGCAAGATGGGCGTTGAATCATGTTCTGTGCAAATTATTTTTCCCCTTTCCTAATGGTGATCGGTCGAGCTGACAACTAACGATTATTTTAACATTTTTATTATTAGAATGTCGGTAGGTTACCAACATAGCATGAAAGTTTTGCTGCGTACATTGAGAATATACCGTCTTTCTGTAGCTTCCATTTTTGCTGAAAAGTACATTTATAGGCAGTATGTCAATGAGTGTGTGTGTGGATTTCAGGATTTCTATGGACAAGGGTCAGATGACCATGACTCTGCTCTCGGCCTCATCCGTGATGATGGGACTGACGTTTTCCATCGGCAGTCTTTTTTCCTCACTCTTCTCTTCTTTGTGCTGGTCAAGTGAGTAGGACTTCTACATATGCAGTCTTTGCCTCACTCTTCTCTTCTTTGTGCTGGTCAAGTGAGTAGGACTTCTACATCTGCAGTCTTTTCCTCACTCTTGTCTGCGTTATGCTGGTCACGTGAGTAGGATTTCTATTTTACATCTCTAGTCTGTTCCTCTTCTTCTTACACAGATCGAGCGAAGTCGAACTTTTGTCTAGATCTGTGAACGTGTTTCTTTTTCTTTTCTTCTTCTTCTTCTTCTTCTTCTTCTCTTTCTCTCTCTCTCTCTCTCTCTCTCTCTCTCTCTCTCTCTCTCTCTCTCTCTCTCTCTCTCTCTCTCTCTCTCAGATATCACTGATGTATTCACGGATTAGAATATTTGCCTCTATATTTGCAGAGAATGATTTTATGCTTGCAGCTATATCTCACCATCTCCTCCATCAGTGAGAAACGTTCGCACCAGGAGCTAACGTAGGATGTTGAGCTGGACTGGTTGATAGGAGCGGAGTGAGAGATACACACGGTCGTAAATACATGTTAATGGGAGCTGTGATAATAACCATACTGCGACACTATATAGTCACACTCAACAGAATCGATTAATGCAATGATTAATGGGTGAATCAATTATAGCTGAACATGGAGATTTTAACAACCTCTCCTCTCTCTCTCTCTCTCTCTCTCTCTCTCTCTCTCTCTCTCTCTCTCTCTCTCTCTCTCTCTCTCTCTCTCTCTCTCAACAGGGAGCTGCGTCAGAGCCTTGTTCACCAGGCCGTGTCTCACATGGCACTGGCCCTCTTCCTCTCTTACGTCACCTTCCTGGCAGGCATCCAGAGAGTGGCGGACCGTGCGGGCTGTGTGGCGGTGGCCATGGTGCTGCACTACCTCATCCTGGCCTCCTTCCTGTGGATGCTGGCTCAGGGGGGGTCCTCTATTACGTCACCATAGTCAAGGGCAGATCACCTTCGGCTAAACGCTTCATTAGCGTGGCCGCTGTGTTGGCTTGGGGTGAGAGGTTGAGATATGCGTGTATGATAAGAATGGGGTTGATAAGGTGCGCGCGACAGGAAGAGGGCTGGTATGTTATTGTTGGAATGATTTGATTGGTGAAGAAGAAGGTAGAATGGGAGTAGTAAAGGGCGAGACAGGGGTAATAAGCATGATTAGGTTCTTTTTATGGGGTATTTCTTGGCGCTGTTCGGGTAAGTTGCGGGGTGAATAGGGTGGATGTGGAGCCGTAAAGAGGGGGCATAACTAACAGACCTGACTGAGTACTTCAGTTGGTGCGGTTGAAGCTGAGTAGGGGGTGCCGGTGGGGCATAGCAAAAGACAAAGTGTGAGTTCTGATCAAATGAAGTTATAAAAGATGGGAGGTACACAGCGACCACGGGGAATGTGGGGGAGGGGGGGGGGGGGGGGGGGAGAAAAGCGCGCGCGTGCGTCTGCGTTTATGTGCGCACTCACGCGCGTTCGCTCCCCCCCCCCCCCACATTCCCCGTGGTCGTTCCGTACCTGTGGTTACTCTGCATCTGTGTTTGTGTGTGTGTGTGTGTGTTTCGGGATGGGGGTGAAGAAGAGGATATGACCAGGAAATTTTCGTGAACACTGGTTATACTGATGAATTTAAGTAACCGGCGGCTGGGCGATGGTAAGAAGCAGAAGAGTATGGCTTATTGTATACCCACTGTTGAGGGATGGTTTATACTGTTGAGGGATGGTTTATACCGCTTCAAAGGTACAACAGATTTCTCGGTGCAAATTCAGTTATCGTCCCTGGGAAGAGCATACTGCCGCAGTATACGCTCTTAGTGTTCTCCTGTAACATAACAAATATTTACGCAACCAGCAATACGACGCATAAAAACTTACGGCCAAATGTGTCCCAATCCAGCAATAAACGGGTGCCTGACTCGGCTCAACGTAGGTTAAGCCGGCGCCCACAAAAACTTCTGTATTTGGTGTTGTGGAAATGGGTGAGATGCTAGACAGGACAGGATGTTCTCCATGTTGTGTTTTGTGCTGTTGCAATCGCATTATATGAGACGGGAAGGGAATGTTATAGGTGGTTATTTTGTGCTTTTGCCATGGGGACACGTGGCACAGAACCGAGAGTTCTGTGTGTGGTATCTAAGCTGTGGAAATGGGGTGAGATGCTGGACAAAGCAGGCAGGTCTGTAAATGGCGTTCGCGCTGTTGAAACGGGTTAAGTGAGGGACATGACAGGAAGGATTGTTTGTGGTGTTTGAGCTGTGTGCATGGCGAAATGTGGGACAGGACATCTGTATGTGGTCTTTCTGCTATGGCAGTGGATGAGATCTGAGACTGGAAGAACCACGTGTAGTGCCTGTGCTTTGGATGCATGCAAAATAACAGAATATCTAAGTTTTTTTGTTTAACTAAGGAAATTGCTATGTGTGTGTGTGTGTGTGTGTGTGTGTGTGTGTGTGTGTGTGTGTGTGTGTGTGTGTGTATGCATGCATGTAATTGCGTGCGTGCATGTATATGTGTGTGCGCGCACGTGTTTGTGTGTGTTGTGTGTGTGTGTGTGTGTGTGTGTGTGTGTGTGTGTGTGTGTGTGTGTAGGTCTGCCCATCATTCCGCTTGCCACTGTGTCGGCCATTGACGTGGAGCTGTACCGTGGAGGAAATCATTAGTGAGTGAATATTCAGGTTCCATAATTCCACAATTGTGACTATTTGGCTTTGTGTGTTTTGCATTTCACTGGCGATTCATTTTTGGCGGGGGGTGGGAGACAAGTGTAGGTTAACAATTCCTCCTCCTCACATAAATGACTTGGCAAAGATTAACAACAAAAACAAACGGGAGGATGAGAAGTTAAACATGAGAATTAATGATCAGGGAAACATAACATAAACGTATGATGCTTCTCTAGCAGCATATGGTGGACCATCTTGAAGGCAGAGCCATTCATATCACCTGCTCTGAGGACTTCCGTTCGCTGTATCGGACTAGTCAGGGAGGCACGGCTGATTGTGTCTGTGCTCCCTTGGCATCAAATGAAGATATGCCACAGTCTACAAAGTTATGATATTATCGCCACCAAGGGTTCCAAAATGGAATACAACCGTAGCCAGAGAGAGGTGGAAAAAAAAAAAACGAAAAGAAAGTGTGGTAAGGAAATAAGTTGCTAAGGTCACTATGTAAACAGTAAAAATGTGGGGGAGATAATCTTTGAGCCGTTGCTTGATGATACATTTAAGGATGCAAGGGAGGTCAAAAGGTGTCAACAGCCAGATTGATCAGCTCTGCTGTTAAATAACCCAAGCATTGTCAGTCACCTAAGTGCTTGTAGCAGCTAAGAATTGTGCAGAACAGCTTTTGCTTGGATCTCCTGATAGTTCGAATCTTTCACCGACTGACAAAACAATCAAATGTTGAACAATTTAGTAGTGGCGGGAAACAAGTGTAGGCTGACAATTCCTCTGTCGTTACATTTATGTTTCGGCAAAGATGAAAAAAAAAACGGGTGGCGGGGAAGACAAAAACGAGAATGAAAAAATTAGGAAAATGTATGATAAATATGAGATACTTCTCTAGCAGCACATGGGAACCATCACGTAACACTCTTGAAGGCAGAACCATTCATATCGCCTGCTCCGAGGCCTCTTGTTTGCTGGATCCTAGTCGTCAGGGAGGCAAGACTGATTGCGTTTTTGTGCTCCCTTGGCATCAGATGGAGAGATACTACAGACCACAATTCTGTGGAATTCTCACCACTAAGGGTTCAAATACAGAATCCAACGGCACCACAAAGCAGCCAGAGAAAAGAAAAGTGTGGCAAAGAAATAAGTTGCTGGAAAACTAAAAATCATTTGGTAAACAGTATAATGAGAGGATAATCTTTGAGCTGATGCTTGAGGATCCATTTAAGGATGCAAGGGAGGTCAACAGGAGTCAACAGTCAGAGTGGTCAGCTCTGCTGTTCAGTAACTCAAGCATTGTCAATCACATGAGTGAGACAGGACCTAAGAGATGTGCGGTACAGCCTCTCCTTCGATCTTCTAAGAGATGCAATCTCTTACTGATTGAGCAAACAATATGTCGAACAATTTAGTAGTGGGGGAAAACACGTGTAAGGACAAAGATTCCTCTGTCGTGACATTACCAATCTGGCAAAGATAGAATAAAACGGGTGGCGGGGAAGAAAAAAGTATGGGAATGAAATATCAGGGAAATATATAATAAATGTAAGAACTTTCTCTGGCAGCATACGGGGACCATCGTAACAATCTTGAAGGCAGATTAATTCATATTGCCTGCCTGAGATATATATATATATATATATATATATATATATATATATATATATATATATATATATATATATATATAGATAGAGAGAGAGAGAGAGAGAGAGAGAGAGAGAGAGAGAGAGATTTGTATATAAATGTATACATACGTATATATAAAGGAAGGGAAAAAACAAACGAACAATCTAAATGAGAAAAGAATGGGTAAGAAAAAAACGAAGGGTGAGGGTGCAACACGTGCACGTAAACAAGAAAAATGGCTGAACAAGGATTTGGAGGAGGTGGGTTTTAATGATCAGAGACAGGATCAAATAGAACACGTTAGGGTGCTTAGATTAAACATTCACTAACAGCAATGGGAATCTGTGAGTTCTAAGATACGACAAGAACAAAGAGCAAAATGAAAATGAATAAAATACTTCGGACAAAAAAAAAAATGCCGGTAGACAATTTCTCAGTCAGTACGGAAATGACTTAGCGGTTATTTCAAGAGGAGGGGATCGGGAAGTAGACGGGGGTATTTGATGGAAAGACGGTATGAAAAGGAGGGACGTGAAATATCAATGTCGCATCTTTCACTGACCGAATTGGGAGCATTTGAGTTCTGGAATGTGAACAGGAACAAGTCTTCATTCCCCCTCTGGTGTCGACTCATGTCACTTAGAGGAGAACTCTTCAGAAGACATGGCTGGCTGTGGTTGTGACGGTTCACTACCTATGATTTTGTGTTGTCCTCTACACCACGTGGAGAACATCACAACCCGTCGGATCTCCAAACAGTCCTTTCATTATCCTCAAACATAGCCTCAGATTGTTCTTTCATTTCATGACTTTTGGGGGCAACGTATTTTAGAACTTGAATTCTTCCATTTTCCCTTTTCTGTCCTCTTCATTGTCCTCTTCGGAAGTTGTTGCTAGTGATGTTCGCCCAGTCTTTCTGAAAATACCACAAAATGATGAGCAGATAGGCAGAGATGGGTAGACCAATAGCTACACAGGTACGTCAATGTTTATGGGAATTTGTATGGATAGAAAGACACATGGACTGGTCAACTGAGTCACTGAAGGTTGATCGATTCATCAAGCGACTGATTGATCAGTCGATTAACTGAATGCTTTACCTGTTAATGCATTGACTGTTTGCTTGAAACGATTGATTCATTCCTGAGGACATCTAAAAGTAGATTCCACACAGTCACACAATTACTTACTTAAAAATGTAAAAAGTCAGATTGTTTGTCATCCTTTAAATTCCACCACATGTCAGAGTCTGTTGGTTTTTTTTTTTAACCTTGACTGACCGATTGCTTGGCTGATGGGTTGAGTGAGGAACTGGCTGCTGAAATGACTTATGGATTGATTGATGGACTTGCCTGATGGATGGTTGATTGACGTTTTCAGCTGCTGGATGTCTTTGACACTGTTGTACTACGCTTTCCTGACGCCCATAGCTGTCGTCGTTGTCATCAACCTCGTCATCTACGTCCTGGTGATGGTGAGCATCTGTCGTGGACCACGCAGCGCCAGGGATCACAGCAACAACTTGGCCTTCAGTGCCCGTGTGTCCTTCAGCTGTTTCTGTGTGATGGGTAGGTCTCTTACAAACACACAAGCGCGCGTGCGCGCACACACGCCCACACACACACACACACACACACACACACACACACACACACACACACACACACACACACACACACACACACACACACACACACACACACACACTCACTCACACACACACACACACACACACACACACACACACACACACACACACACACCACACACACACACACAAGCACACACACACACACACACACACACACACACACACACACACACACACACACACACACACACACACACACACACACACACACACACACACACACACACGCACGCATACACACGCGCGCGCGCACGCAGAGAGAGAGAGAAAGAGAGAAGAGAGAGAGAGAGAGAGAGAGAGAGAGAGAGAAATACCCACAGTAACGTTTCTTGAGGCATGCCGAGTGCATTCAGACTGATTTGTGGTGTACCCAAAGAATCAAAATTGTTCTATGATTTCTGGTATAAAGCAATGGCAAGCCTAAGCCTGGTTTGACATAGTCAAAGAAATGATGATCGAAGTGTTGATGTTATGTGGAAAACGGTTTCTTCTTCTTTTTTTTTTTTCGTGTATTTGTTTCCAGAAAGACATTAATTTGAAGTGTTAGAATAAAGAAAATTCACACAATTCCTGCTACAAACATGTTTTTTTTCAATATTTCGAAATTATGATAGTGTCTACAAACAAAAACTCTTTGCTATCTAATGCTGTAAAGAAACATGTATAATGTTTAAATTGTGCTTCGTTTTGAACTTTCGATATCGACGTTTGGAGTTATAAGGGACATGTCTTCAACCAGATATTGGTATGTAGAGATTTGCAGTCTGTATAGTCTGTGGGGAAACACCCAGACATAATTTTTAAGTGTCACTGAATGATATGTAATCACTACAAAGATTGTTTTCAAAGCCTTTACAGTTAGAACAGATGCTTCGCTGCTTAGATATGGAACAGAGGTATAAATCCATAGTGTGCATAGAGACAACGTACATTGTACTGTAAACAGTCAATTATTGAAGAGTATCATTGATCTATGGTGTACATTGTACTGTAAACAGTCAATTATTGAAGAGTATCATAGATCTATGGGTGTACACAGGTTCTATGCCGCACATAGGTATAGAACAGAGGGACAGGTCCAATATTTGTAGTCATTAGAGACACTGGGCTGTGAATAGATAACCACAGAAGTGAAGATCCATTGTGTCTAATCACTACACGCACTGTACGATAATTATGCGTAGAACATAGGAGTAGATCCATTATGTGTAGTCACTACTGACACTCTCAGATAATTATGTCTAGAGCATAGGAGTAGATCCATTATGTGTAGTCACTACTGACACTCTCAGATAATTATGTCTAGAGCATGGGAGTAGATCCATTATGTGTAGTCACTACCGACACTGTGCAGTAATTGTATGCAGAACCGAAGTGTAGGTCCACGATGTGTAGTCACTATAGACACTATGCGGTAAATAGAGACAGAACTTGGCATAGATACATAGACACTATGCGGTAAATAGAGGCAGAACTTGGCATAGATACATAGACACTATGCGGTAAAACAGAGACAGAACTTGGCATGGATACATAGATAGACACTATGCGGTAAATAGAGGCAGAACTTGGCATAGATCCATAGATAGACACTATGCGGTAAATAGAGACAGAACTTGACTCTGATCCATAGATAGACACTGTGTAGTAAACAGAGACAGAACTTAGCACAGAGCCCTAGGTAGACACTATGCGGTAAATAGAGACAGAATTTAGCGCAGATCCATAGACAGACACTGTGCATGCAGTAAATAGCTATGGAACAGAGGTACCAGTCCATAGCCTACTCTGTGAACACAATATACAAGAAAGGTATAGACGCGTAGCGTACAGTCACTAAGGACACTTGGCTGTAAACAAAGTACATGGGTGTCAATCAAATGTGTGTGACCACAGCAAACACTGCCCTACAAAAGGACATAGACAAGAGGTGTAGATCTATGACCTGCTCAGTTACTTACAGGCACGGCGCTGTAAACATTCAGATACAGGACAAAGGTGCAGTCCACATCCTTATATAGATTACAGACACAGTGCTGCCTACAACCATGTATGAACAGAGATGTAGATCCTGGCATCAAGGCACTACGGACATTCAGGTGCAAACAGTCAAACATAGAACAGATATCATAAATCCGTTGTGCATCCAAGCCGGCTGTGACAATGAGTTAGTCAGTGAAAAAACAAACAAACAAACAAACAAACTCCGAAAAGGCATTAAAGAAGGGAATGCGAAATACAGTTATACAAACGATCCTTAAGCTTGGTCTCTACGTACGGAAACACATTGGCAGTGATCTAAACCTCCCCCCCCCCCCCCCCCCCCCCCCCCCCCCCCCCCCCCCTTCCCCTTGCCTCCCTGGTTTTTTGTCACCAGGTCTAAGCTGGGTCTTCGCCTTCTTGGCCGTGGAGGGTGCTCAGGCGGTGTTCCAGTACCTCTTCACGTTCAGCACCACCTTCACTGGGCTGTTCATCTTCCTCATGTACACGGCCCGTCACCCTGCCGTCAAGGCCTTTGGTATCCAGTGTGCGAACAGAATTCGCGGGGCTTCGGCCACACCTTCTTATCCTGACCTGGGCCAGGGCCCGGCTGTCCAGCACGTGGCGATGAGAAATGAAACTAATTATTGTATGAACGATGCACGTCTGAACTTCCATCAGTTCTCAAAAAGACCATCTTCAGTCACTCAGACGAAGATCTTGATCTCTCGGCTCATGTAAAGTTACAAAATACACGGACGCACGCACGCACGCACGCACGCACGCACACACACACACACACACACACACACACACACACACACACACACACACACACACACACACACACACACACACGCACGCGCGCACGCGCGCGCACACACACACACACACACACACACACACACACACACACACCGCCCCTCCCCCCCCCCCCCCCCACCCCACCCCACACACACACAACACACATACACGCAGACACACATTTGTTTTAGGGGGAGGGGGATGGGTTAGGGGTCAACTATGTTATAAAAAAAAACCGCCTGTCCTGAATTTATTCTCAATAATGGCCTTTATCTCTGATCGTCTGAAAAGTAGCCACTTTCATTGTTCCAGAGAAGATAATAGTGTATCTGCATCTACGAATCACGAAGTGACCAAGCCTTTTTTGAAACGGGCTACCATATTTTGTAATGACTGAATGTTGTTTACAAAATATGCACTATTTTACTGATGACTTTCAATGGGCTATGAATAAATTCTGGGACTGACAGCGAATAACCAGCGTTATTTACTCTGAGAGAGAAGTTCAGACACTGAATTTTTTTAACCTGTTTATTCTACTCCGGGCCGCAGGCTACTGAAACGCACAGGGGTTAGATATTCTACGCTACTTTCTACCGAAATATAAGAATTCCAACATCACACCAGTGCGTCTAGATTGTCACTGAAATGCAGTGTATTATTGATGCTCGGTTATGTGGGTCCCTAATAGTGAAACACAATTGTATGAGTCCTCATTTTCTTAGTCTTTAACTGTCAGCATTACATTAGTGTTACTGTTTTGTGTTCAAAGTTCCCTTATACTAGCATTTAGAATACTGATTCTTGTATTCTGAAATACAGTAAATGTAAAGGGCAGTGCCCTTGGTCCTGATGTTCCGAAATACAGCCACGTAATTGCTCATTGTGCCATGTCCCTACAGACTGAAAGAGTTATATTAATGCTCTCTGACCTCAATTCCTATAAACTGAAGAACGGTAACATTGTTGCGCCCAACATACTAAAATAGTCTAATTCCAAAACGCGGTGTCCTTGTTCCCGCATACTGAAATACAGTTATACAAACGATCCTTAAGCTTGGTCTCTACGTACAGAAACACAGTTACGTATATGTTCCGTGTTCTGCGTCCCATACATGCTGAGACACAATAATAATATCAATGTGCAGTGTTCAGGTTGCAGCATACTGAAATACAGTAATATTAATGCGTAGTGTTCTAGGTCCCTACGTACTAAAACAAATTTAAGATAATACTCATCGTTCTAGGTCTTTGCATTCTGAAAAAAAAAAATAGTAATGTTCATATCCTACGTTCTTACACAACGGAAATATTGACATCATGGTACATTGTGCCTACATCTTGAAATATGGTGATGTTTTAAGATCAATGTACTTCGTTCCTAATTTGTGAAATAAAGTAAAATCGTCAAGGTATTAAGTCCTAACGTATTGTAATAGAATAATGTTGATATTTAGTTTTTTAGGTCTGTACCTACTCAAATTTTTACTGGTATAACTGATGCTCGGAATTTTAGGTCTGTACATACTGAAATTAAATGCTCGGATATATATATATATATATATATATATATATATATATATATATATATATATATTTTATGATGCTCGGAGTTCGGGTTCGTATATACTGAAATTCAATGTTAATGTTAATGTTAAATGTAGTAGGTCCCATATATACTGAAATATAATCATTTTCGTGCTTAATGTTTGCCCATTCTTATTGAAGTAACTTACACTCATTCACTGTTTTCAATCCCCATATATTAAGATTAATATTTTAGGTCTCCTACACACTGAAATTAGTAATATTAATGTTCTAAGTCCCCTTCGTGGTCAATTCTGTAGTCCCTACGCACTGAAATACAGTAATCTTAATACTCTGCGATGATTTGTTCTGGTGTTACATTTATTAATGTGCTCTGTTTGTTAATCAGTTATGAGATGTTGAATGTGGAGGGGCGAGACATATAAACAGTAAATGAATAAAAATCAAAGACCGAAAGTTAAAAGGATAACTGGTACGTAGAAGGACGGAGGTCAGGGTAAAAATGGAAGGAAGAAGAATGGAAAGTCACACACACACACACACACACACACACACACACACACACACACACACACACACACACACGCGCGCGCGCGCGCGCGCGCGCGCGCACGCACGCAAAATGAAAGTTTGTAGACTGGAGATGTTGTAAAGAAAACAATTGTTTTTTTTTAACAATTTTGTCATGTTGTCTTCTACTCTACTTCAAAGAGAAAAGTGATAATTTTGTACTATAATCATTATCATTATTATCACCCGGTCAGGCTTAACCCGTTGAATACATCATTCCGTGTATGATTAGCTTGTATCAGTTTTTCGGATTTATTTTTGTTGATGTTGGAATGGAAGGTGGGGCCCAAGGGCCTGGTACGTCTCTCTCTCTCTCTCTCTCTCTCTCTCTCTCTCTCTCTCTCTCTCTCTCTCTCTCTCTCTCTCTCTAAGGAGGAGGTGGGTGATAGTATTTGACAGTTTTAATCGTAATATAAACCTGCACTTATGAAGTGATTTCAGGATGACATAAATTTGAATATTTTTGGTTGCCATTTGTTGTTGTTGTTGTTGTTGTTTTTTGTTTATTTTCAGCTGATAGTATGTCGTACAATTATAAATTGAATAGAATGTTATGTGGTTACAGTTGACAAAATGAACTTTAGTACATTGTCGTACAATCATAAATTGAATAAATTGTTATGTGGTTACAGTTGACAAAATGAACTTTTTAGTACATTTGATGTAGACCTGCATTTTCACAGATGTAAAACACAGATGTCTATGCAATGTCTATTTTATGTAAAAAGCCGTTGATACTGCCTAAGCGTTATTACATTCCCCTGTCAGTTTAGATTTACTTAGCTTTGGGGATGTAACAGTCAGTGTAAGGTTACAGTTAGAAATGTTGCCTCTTGATTTTGTAAATAGAACGTACCGATTACTCGTTACCTGTCTTCCATTAATTACCTCCCTTTTACGCTTATTTGAGCACTCTTCCGGTTTTTTTTTTTTCCCCTCGACAGTCATCTTTCTTTCTGTCTTTATTTCACCACAGCTTTTTTTTTTTTTTTTTTTTTTTTTTTTTTTTGTGCGTCGATTGGTGTTGTTGGGTTTCCTCCCTTTGCAACGGACCTCTTTCATTAGGTTTCACGGTTACCTGCCGTGACTGAGCGATTGGGTTTTAATTAAGCCTACATACAAGTCCTTGACGTGAGGCCTAGGCTTGCTACACTGTTGACATTTACCATCACCTGTCGTCACCCTGCTTCCTCTCCCCCCCCCCCCCACCCCCCCCCCCCCCCCCCCCCACCCGCTTAACCACTACCCATGCTCGTCCTACTCCTCAGCTACCCTCTGTCGTCGACTTGCTGCCAACATGGCCCTGATTCTTTTCTTTCGCGGGATTCGTTTACCATAGCGTCGGCTGGGAATATCACTATCATGCCCGTGCCCATTTTTTTTTTTCAAACTGAAAAAAAAATGATTCTTGTTTTGTTTTTTTGTTGTTTTTTTCATCCCCACGAGTGAGGTTTAATACTCAGGTGGATTTTCAAACACTCACTTCCCAGGTTTCGTCAGCTGACGGTGGTCGCTACCTGGTTTTAGAGCCCCCGCCCACTCTGCTCACAGTGGCAGGTGTATATGCTGGCTCTGTTGCGGCAGTGTACGCTAGTAGTGTGCGTCTCGTTCCCCTGAACTCAAGCAACCAGCTCCTCGGAGTCTCGGCCGGTCAGTGAGACCCAGTCTCTGGAAAAATGCCAGAGACGCAGAAGAGACCTGCTGCCGTCCCTGCAATAATGGCGTGGGTTTCAACCTGAAAAGGTAGGGAAGCTTGCTCCACCTTGCCCCCTCCCGCCTCTTCTGTCATCCCTCCACTCCTTCCCACTTCCCCCTCCATACGACAGCGGCGAAAGTCGTCCCCTTGGGGGAAAAAAAAAAACGTGCTTTGAGTTGGAGTCGCTTCCCCTGGCGGGTAAGAAGCCGTTCCCTAGACAACGGAGGATACAGGAACACACGTACGGTTTTAATGTCATACATCCAGCTATCATCCTGTACCCTGATCGCAGTGAAGGGACATAAACACGCTTGCCCGTGCAAGCGCCTGTTGTCATGGCCTGGATTACTCCCCTTTGCAATGATGCCACATTAGTGTCTCAATATGGTTTCTAACGGACCTTCCCTTCCCTTCAAGTGGTTTCCCTTTGCAGCAGCATAGACAGCCAAGCTTTCTGCTTTGTATCTTGACCAAGGTTCTCTTTTTCCTAATATTTCCCCCTGGGCCTGCTTTTCCCGTGCTAACAGGCAGTCACTTACTACCAGTGATATTATTTCATAACCGTCCCAGTTGGACAATGCTATCCCTCCGCACGCGTCTTCAGATCGTGGGGACCCGTAACAACGCAGTGACGCCTTTTGTCTTCGGTCTCTGCCCTGGGGTATATTGTACCAGAATCAACAGCCATTTCTCATGACATGCCCACCAGAATCAACAGCCGTTTCTCATTACATGCCCACCAGAATCAACAGCCGTCTCTCATTACATGCCCACCAGAATCAACAGCCGTTTCTCATTACATGCCACCCAGAATCAACAGCCGTTTCTCGTGACATGCCCACCAGAATCAACAGCCGTTTCTCGTGACATGCCCACCAGAATCACAGCCGTTTCTCATTACATGCCCACCAGAATCAACAGCCGTTTCTCATTACATGCCCACCAGAATCAACAGCCGTTTCTCATGACATGCCCACCAGAACCAACAGCCGTTTCTCATGACATGCCCACAGAACCAACAGCCGTTTCTCATGACATGCCCACCAGAATAAACAGCCGTTTCTCATGACATGCCCACCAGAATCAACAGCCGTTTCTCATTACATGCCCACCAGAATCAACAGCCATTTCTCATGACATGCCCACAAGAATCAACAGCCATTTTCTCATGACATGCCCATGGTTTCACTCCTTGATCATTCATCAAGACCTCCTGCCCCTAGGGCGCCTGTCCCCCTTCTCGCCCGCCCCCCCCCTACCCCCCCCCCCCCCCCCCCCCCCCCCCCCCCCCCCCCCCCGTTTTTCACCCATCCGTCGAAGACTTTCAGCGGTTGATCTAAGACCTTTTTCTACAATGAGATTCAGTGTATGCGCTGACTCATATCATGTCCTTAGCAGACATCACGGTTCTCCTGGCCTCTAGAATACCTTCCAAAGTGGGACAGCCAGTTCTCTCTGATAGGCTATGCCTTTCAACGATTGAGCATTGTCCTCCGCTATCATTATAGTCCCTCTTTGCGACTGATGCACATAAAAAGTGCAAGAGCAATTCATTGGCCACCCCCTCTCGGAGATAATGTCTGGCTCTCGCGCCAGCTTCTAAGGAATATTGGGTACCAGCGAACTGGTAAAACCGTAGAGTCTTCAGTGCTCCAGAAAATATCGCCTTATTCACCAGACCAAGCTACCTGGCTCCACCTCATTTAATGCTGTTCTTCCCACAGAGACCAAGTGCTTCACAGAGGTAATGCCTGCAGTCTGAGTTTGAAGAAACTGCGAGAAAGGTGTGGAATCTGCCTCTGTTATAAAGATAGTTCAGGCAGCATGGTCAAAACAGTAATGGGCTTGCGTCAAAGCAATGGCCCCTCGGCCGAGACAAGGACTGCATCTCTTCTGCCCTATCCCACGTTGCGCCTTGGTTATGTGGTGATTAACTTATTTTAGTACCTCCCTGGCGAGAATCTGTGTCTTACAGTTTCAGGTTTAACCGAGTTGTATTTCAACAGAATCCTGGACGGAGGCTGTTTTGGGCAAGCATTTGGCTCAAGCTCGTAGTCAGTGCAGCCTCTGTACATGTCTCCCCTCAAATGGCTCCCTTTTCGGTAGCCAGCACGTCCTGACAACGATCGGAAGTAGGCAACATCCCGCGTATACGCGTCCGGTGGGAAAGGACTTCAACCCAGGTCCGCCGAGCAGTCTGAGTAAAGAGTACCGGCAAACGGGTCGGTGGCGTCAGAGGAAGCTCAAGGTTGCAGGCAGAGGCTCCCCCTAGATCCAGTGCCCCATCCAAGGCGGCTTATCCCCAATGACTTAACCCCAACATCACTCTCTCGTTCCCCCTCACACACACACACACACACACACACACACACACACACACACACACACACACACACACACACACACACACACACGTCTTACTATTGGTATTCTCACTGGCCACCTTGTATCTTGGCTGGACCTGTCGGTGAGTGAATGGGTTCTGTAGGAGATTGGCTCGGGGTTCAGGCTTTCTTGGCTCTCCCGCAAGGTTCACGTGTTCTCTGTTTACATTGGCACCGTATCGTGAGGCTGGAACAGCATTGGATTAGAAGAGTTCCCTCACTTCTGAACATGTAAGCCATAGAAATATCTATTTAACGTGCTCAGGCATTTTCAGCTTCCAAACATCTTTTGCATGTCCCTCACCTTCATCCAAAATCAGGAAAAGTCCGCGTTCTAGGGAAACTCGGCACGGTCTGTAGTTTCTCGTCTGAGGAGCCTCCAGGCGGCGCAGCGCCGCTTGTCTCAGGACAGGACAGGATAAATACTCCGGACGGAATAGACCCTGTGCTTCTAGTCCCTTCCGTCGTTGTGGGAACATTGGTGCAGGGCTGACGTAGAAGTGTTTGTCACAATGTTCAACTCCAGCTCGTCAACAAACATGTCATTGGGGCCTGAACCTCATCCCTCGCAGTTACTCATCCTGAACGCTTCAAAGACATGCTGGACACTGCCAGTTGGAGGAATCCTACCAGCTTCATTCAATTTATGTGAGAGATTGCTAGTGTAGATGGCTCTCAGTACCTAACTTCCGCAGTGTTTTCTCGAGAAACAGTGTTTGCTTCCCTGAATGAATAGAAGGTAACCCCTTTTCGCGGTCACGCAACCCTGCTGTAATAATTTAAGGTATTGTAGTGTGATTAAAAGGATTTTGTCTCCTAAACTTCATGCAATATACTCACAGTTTTTAACGTAGGGACAATTCATGCCTCGCCATTTGCTTCTGTTTTATATATATATATATAAAGATGACTTGAATAACTTCTTGTATTTCTTGTATATGCTTTCAAAGATGGCGCTCTAAAAAGCACAACATGTAATGTAATTAGGGTAAGGTTTTAAATAACAGCAAGTATTTTCCTGTTCGTTCTACACGGATTAGCGTTGTTTGGCATAAGACCAGAATCGGCCTGCTGACTGTGCCTGCAGTAGTGAGTCATAGTAAGTGCGTTATATTATGAGGGACATTGGGGGGGGGGGGGGGGGGGGTATACAGAAGGAGTGGGGGAAGCAGAAGGGACCTTTCAGAGTACTCAATTGGCTTAGTATCAGTTATTTTGTTTAAGGCAGTCATCGTTCGCTTCACTCTTAGCTTCTTCTTGGTTTTGTTTTCTTTACTTTTGTGTGTGAGTGTGTGTGTGTGTGTGTGTGTGTGTGTGTGTGTGTGTGTGTGTGTGTGTGTGTGTGTTGTACATATTGCTTCATTTATTAAGTTGATGGATTCAACGATTCTTCTGGATTTGATCCTTATATTGCTTCGTTTCAGTATGACTGGAATAGACTGGAAACAAATGAACCAAGCTGGACTTGAATGAGATAGACTGGTGTTGAAGAGGATTAGGAGGACTGAAAAAAAAAGAGAATTGGTAATAAAGGATTGATTTGTCTAGGTTGTAATTGACATGACTAGATTGGATTGGACTTGGTTCTGGTTTATCTTGATGGAATAATGTTCACAACAAATAGTAAACTGTTTTTTTTTTTACTCTGTCTCAATATCCGTTGAAGCTTGCAGAATAAAATGTCACAGAAAACGTCTGACGTCTTCTGTTTACTCGTTTCGAAAGCGGAAGACCAAAGCGAGAAAAGGAAGGACTAAGTGTATGGATTCTTACAGTATGTGCATGTGAAAACTCAGTGAATACCTACCTTGTACCAGAATGCTTCACCTGACGTGAATTTGTAAAGGGAATATATCATTGTTCATTCACCTGATCAACATGTGGGACGGCTAGTGGTTTGAAACGTTTTTACCTTTCAATGAAGGTCTTAGTTAAAGATTTTTAGACGAGTTTTAAATTGGACAAAGTTTTGGTTTTAGATTCTTGTCATTGTTTTTTTTGTGTGTGTTTTTTTTTTAAGTTTGAGTTTTTAAGTGCACACGATTCTGAAAATGACTGAAACTTCCTCGGAACATGATTGAAACTAATCGTCACGGTCATCCTGTTTCCTCATGTGGGTGGATTCTGTGGCCGTCGTCACGGGAGGAAACTCTATCACATTTTTTCCTCGTTGTTGTCTCGCTGGCAACTTGCTCCAAGGTCATGGGGGTTGCCTGCTCGCCGTTAGGGGAGGGAACTGCGTGACCTCGTGTTGTTCCATCCCCTGCTAACCAGCAAGAAAGTTCACGTGATTCACCACAGCCCTGGTACACTGCGTAGGTCTTGTTCCCAACAAAAACGTTGGACTCTTCTATAGCTACGAAATGCATCGGTCAAAAGAAACTGAAATTATTTTTAAGCGCGACACAAAAATGATTTTTTTTGTGTGTGTGCATCGTTTTTTGATGAATGAGATATTCTTGTAATGTTACAATTTACTCCTGTCTGTAGTAGTAGTAGTAGTATAATAGTAGCGGTTAATTCGGCTTCATGCCATAGATGTTTACATTTCATAAAATGCACGCATCATACAACACAAGAAGTAAACAAGAACAGACAGCAATGCACAAAAGGCATGCCACAATCAAACGTTTACACCACATCCAACCGTACCACCGGCCATCTCATTCGCTCTGTCCACTCAAGTTCCACCTCTTAAATAAAATCAATCGTCAGTAGATTAAAGACCCATGCATCGCCGCATCCAAGCACATTTCACACTCCGAAACACCACCAGTGCTCAATTAATCGCTGAGAAGAGAAAAAATAGTTCTAAGGTGTGATTTGAAGGAGGCGGAGAGGCAGGGATTTGATTCCTAAGTTTAGGGGCTTGATAGGCATGGGGAGGTGGGGGGGGGGGGGGGTTTGTTAAACAACGGTTTTATTATAGGACAGAGGTACATTGCAAAAGACGAGTATTGAAGGGTGAGAGAGAGAGAGCAATGATGGAGTGATACAGGCATTACATCTGGAAAAGCAAAAAATGATAGAGAGAGAGAGAGAGAGAGAGAGAGAGAGAGAGAGAGAGAGAGAGAGAGAGAGAGAGCAATGATGGAGTGATACAGGCATTACATCTGGAAAAGCTAAAAATGAGAGAGAGAGAGAGAGAGAGAGAGAGAGAGAGAGAGAGAGAGAGAGCAATGATGGAGTGATACAGGCATTCAAAGTGGAAAAGCAAAAAATAAGAGCGAGAGATAGGTAAGGTAAGGAAAAGTTGCTTATAGTCCAGCCGACAGCGAAAGGCCATATCGGGGCTGTCATCGCGTTGAAGTCAACTCACTAGTCATGTTTCAATAAAAAAAAAAAAGTCATGCACACAACCCTTCGAAATGCACCTAAAACACACCAGAAGTTTTATTTTTTTTTAATCTTTCTTTTGTAAAATCTTAGATTAGATGAAAAATATATTAATCTCCCTCAGAAACTAAATATCACATCCAGGTAGGACATCTCTGAACAAAGTTTTCATGGAGTCTGCTGTAAAATGTTTTGTCTGACATCATGCGAGTCCCAGCACTAAAAGCATATGTTTCACTGTGAGTGGTACATAA
>JADBJO010000902.1:35000-40000 GCA_016801955.1 Conus betulinus | reverse complement strand
CTGATTTAATGTCCAACTTATGACGAACAGAACACAGTTAAAGAGAACAAGTTAAAATCACCAACCAGAACTTGAAGATTGTTTTCACCAACTGAATTCATTCAACGTTTCCTGTAAATTTTTCATGAACGACATCTTTTCTCTTGGGTTGTTGGGAGCATTATCCTTAACTGAAAACTACAAGAATCTATTGCATGCAGTTCTAATAATGACTCCCCATTCAAAATGTTTAGGGCTATCAAAATTACTTCTCCTTGACTTCTGTTGTGTGCGCCTTCGTTGTAAAGAATTCACCCCCCCACCACACACCTTCCTACCACCACCCCCCCCCCTCCACCCCACGCCACCCCCCCCCCCCCCCCTGCCCCCCCCCCCCCAGTTTGGCCCATATCACCACAGAGAGTCCACCCCCCACCCCCCCCCCCCCCTTGAGAGCCCCCCCCCCCCCATTTTTGAACCTTTTAGATAATGAAATACTTCAATATCGTTACAAGGATACCCTTTTTCTTCTTCCACCCTCCCTTCTTTTCCTTTCCCATCACGCCCTTGTTCTGGCAGTGGAGTTGTTAGCGAATTCAGTTAGCAAATTTAGCACCCATCTCTCTGGCATCAAAACAGTCCCAACCACTGTTCCCAGATAACTATATTTCCCTTTAAAAAAATCATGGGGCATGGTGGATTCCATACGATATAATGTATAAAGTGCTCCCAGATAAAAGAACCCCTTTCATTGAGATGGTCTCTATCTGTACAGTTGATCTGATTACCCCCCCCCCTTCAAATCCAAAACGGTTTACTCTTTCCCAGACCATTGAAAAACGAAAGCCTTACCCATGAGGCCATGACTAAGCGAACCAGACCTTCCTCAGTTGTCCATCCCATAACAGTACTTGCAGCTTCTTCACAAAAATGAAAGATATCCATAGCATTGTGATTTCAAGCCTAGCAGCAGTATGCTTATGAACATGAGATCACTGCGTAAATAGTATGATATCCCCTGAAATACATGTCCAAAGTTGTTGTAATAACCATGTATTATCTTAACCAGTTTCTATTATGTTCACTGCAAGCATTCCGGACTTCCAAATATGTGCATAAACAACATTAATTTCAACCATTGCATTCCCTGTGGAAGAAAAGATTCAACAAGTCAAAAATCTATCGAAAATTCAGTTTCTAATAAGTTCCCCAGCAAGTTGTGGCTGAAGGAGTACTAATGTCCATTAAATTATAGTACTTTTCCCCACTGTATGAAATACTGAATATACTGACAAGGATACCCTTTTTCTTCGTCAGCCCTTGTTCTGGCAGTGGAGTGTTAGCGATTAAAGTTACAATTAGCGCCATCTCTGGCATCAACGTCCCAACCACTGTTCCAGATAACAATATTCCTTTAAAAAAATCACGACTGGCAGACGATATAACTATATTTCTCAAAGATAAAAGATATTTCATTATGGTCAAATCTTTAGAGATCTTTACAACATTTCAAAGTTTCTCAGGTTAGAATGAAACAGACAGAAAACGAAAGCCTTACCCATGGAAAGGCAGATAAGAGAACCAGACCCTTTCCTTTCACAACAGTAGACAAAATGAAGATATTAGGCATTTGTTTCAAGCGTGATAGGATGCTTAGGAACATTGAAGATAACTGGAGTAATAGGATGTATCAAATGAATAAATGTAAAATTGTTGTAATAAATCATTTTACTTAGTCAGTTTCTTTATGTCATGCAATCTATAAGACTTCCAAAATATGTGCTAAACAAAATTAATTCAACACATTGCAAATTCCTGTGGAAGAAAAGATTCAACAAGGCAAAAGATTTCGAAAATTCAAAAGAAAAGTAATGGAAGCAAGTGTGGATGAAGGAGGACTTAATGTGATTAATTGAGTACTTTTCAAAACTGTTTGTACTTACGATGGACAGACAAATTCTTTAAAGCCACCGAAACAAGAAAATTGGGCATTAATACCCACATGGCATTTACAACACCTCGCTAAGAAAAGATACTTTTTGTATAAACTGCAGAGCCAAAGACCTAAAAGATTTTAGTTTAATCGGTAACGAATTCTAGAAAGACCTGTTAGCAGTTTATCTAAACCACAAAATATTGATAAAACTTAACGACATCGACAAAAGCAGTTTCCACAGTCAACAGCTTTTTGATAATAATTCAATTCGGTATAAAAAAAATCAGGTATCATATTTCAAAAAACTGGGTAAAGAATGGTGTTGAGCAAATGGAGGATATATTCATTAAAGCCAAAATGGACTACTGACTTTAGAAGAGATGCAGGGAATAGTTGGACAGAATAGAGCCCTTGCCCTTGTTACAGTACAATGCTTTGATTAACTCCATACCAGCTCAGTAGATCCAGTGGATCCAGTTAGGTGAAAGAGGATCTGGGACGCTCCCGTGTCTTGCCAGTATGTTAAGTACAAAGCCCAAGCAAACAAGGAAACTAGTTATGCCACATAAGGAAACTCAAACACCAACTGCGAGTGCCTTCTGGAACAGAAAATTTGGTATTGAATTAGACAAATCCACATGGTGTCGAGCTACAGACATAACAAAAGAGGTAAGACGTAGAGTTCTCCTTTGAAAAAATACTCCACAACATTTATCCCACTAATATCATGCTTAGTAAAATGAAAGTAGAAGACTCAAACAAATGCTCGTACTGTCCTGAAACTACTGATTTCATTGAACACTTTTTTTGCGCGAGTGTCCAATCGTTTACAACTTTTGGAGATTTATTGAGCAAAACTTTACTTGGAAACACACATGCTCATATTAAATTATCAACCACAGATGTATTGTTTGGCATCAATAGATCGATTGCTTTGAGGACAAATTATAAATGTATGAATCTTATCATATTATTGAGTAAAATGTGTATCAGTATTTTCAAGAAGACGAACACGGGTATCCCTCTGCTACTCATTTTTGAAAAAGGCTATGTCATCCCAAGAGGTTTAAAAGGAAAACTTCCCTAAGTAGGCAAGAGAGTGTAAGTCTCGTAGGGAATGCAAGTTATTCATGTACACGCATAATAATGTTTTTTTTTAAAGAAAAAAAAAAAAAGAGAGAGAAAGAGGAGAAGGGGGAAAAATATATACATCGCCCATGCGTTCAATATGAGAGAGGGCGGGGAGGGTGAGGTGGAATAGGGGAGGATCTCTGCAGAGAGAGTTACAGGGCTGGAGAAGGGTAAGGTCCGCAGATCCGGGGAGGGGGGTATTCGTTGGGAGAGGGGAAGGGGGGGGGGGAAGGTTGAAATGAAGGAAAACTCGTATGCCTTTTGTCTCGCTTCTTGGCTTTCCTGATGTCTTCCTTGCGGACCTTTTCTTTGCACTGTAAGGCAGCCAACTGGCGAGACGACATGTAATGTATGTCTAAATCCATCTCTACGACGCCGTCTTCGTCTGCCTGTCTGACTGTCGGTCTCTGTCCTCTGTCCCACTGTCGTTCTCTCTCTCTCTCTCTCTCTCTCTCTCTCTCTCTCTCTCTCTCTCTCTCTCTCTCTCTCTCTCTCTCTCTCTCTCTCTCTCTCTCTCTCTCTCTCTCTCTTGGTGGTGGTGGTGGGTTGCGTGAGGAGAGGTCACGCGTTTGGGTAGAGGGATGGAGAGGGATACGGGCAATTGGGACCAACGATATCCTTTCAGGCGTGTGTACATACGGGAGTGGAGAGAGGGGGAGGAGAGGGAGGGTGGGATAGACGGTGGGGGAGGGGGGAGAAAAAGGGAAAGAAGAAAAAAAAAAAAAACAGAGAAAAAAGACAACAAAAAAGTGGGGGGGGGGGGGGGGGGGGGGGGGGGGGAGGGGGGGGGGGGAAAGAAAGGGAAAGAAAAAACAGAGGAAAAAACAAAACAACACGCTCTTACGCCTATTGTCACGTGTCTTGGCTTTTCCCATGTCTTCCTTGTGACACGGGCACACTTGCCAAATAAATTCTAATAACTGGCATTAATCCTGTGTACCCACGTTGTGGCCGAGATTAAATAGGAAAAAAGAGTATACAGTACTTTTTAACATAATACACTCACATACCCATACACACACACACACCCCCTTGCGCATACCTTCATATGATACATACCATTAGTTCCCTAGTATTTTGGTATAAGGTGACCATTTTGTTAAGTACGTTGCATAATTCATCTCCATTAAGGACATATATTTCTCCATCTTATGTCTATAGTCCAGCTCCTTCAAAAATATGTTTATATTAGGTTTTGTTTTGTTAATTCTACATTTATACAAGAAATATTTTCCCATTAAAATTATCAGGTCTAGCATATCGTCGGTTTTTGTTTTCTCATCCGTACCAAATAATATAATCTCCACGTTAAGGGATAATCTTACACAGTGTGAACAGTTAACTTGCAGAACCCTTTCCAGGTCTTTCCAGAAAATACGGGTAAACTCACATTCCCACAGATAGTGGTTCATATCTTAATTTGGAACCATTTCAGTTTTGTTTCTTTAATTTTCTTAATCCTTTTCAGTACCTCTACCCAATCAATTGGTATATTAAGACATTGTTCCCACTTGATAAATGCACTAATGTTAAGAACCTCATTGGCTTCCACCACCATAATATCGTATAAGCACGTGATCCTTTATTAATACTACAAATTTTTTTGAAGTGCTAAAGTTTTATCATTACCAATGTTACTATCTAATTTCAATCTTCGTTTCTTTGTATAAGCTTTGATCGAATGCACGCAACTTAAATGAGTTAAAAAATTGATATGAAGGCCCATTTTCTCCGACAGTTCATGGCAACTTAGAAAGTTACCATCCTCATCAAGTAAATGTTTAACTAGAAATATATTGTTCTGCATCCATTTCTTGTAAAAGAACGGTTTTTCTCCTACTTTGAACTTTTCATTACAAAAAATAGGTTCAGCGGCTAAATCTGTACTCTCAGTTAATTCTACCTGTTTGCAGAATCTTTGATACGACTGAAAGACGCCTTTCCAAAATCTGTT
>JADBJO010000902.1:12500-30000 GCA_016801955.1 Conus betulinus | reverse complement strand
CTTTTTCAGTTGTTACTTTGTAGAGATGTTTACGTTATTTTGAATGGTGATTGAAACAGTAGTATATATTCACAAGAGATATCCGGAAATAATCATTCTGATAAACAGTATGACAGCCATCCTCTTAGTATTGACTGGCACTCTCAAGACTGCATTTTAAACAACTATGGAAAGATGTTACTGAATGTATGCACTGCTTTCGATCTGTGTATTCTTAATGGAGTGTGTAAAGGCGACCATGAAGGTTGCTACACATGCATTTCTGACTCTGAATGCAGTGTTGACGATTATTTCATATTTTATATTGTTTATCCTTTTGTTGGCTGATGATGTTATTTTAATGTCAGAAACTGTTATAGGTTTACAAACACAACTTAGTAGTTTACACCATGCTGCTAGATCTCTGCAGTTAACAGTGAATATGGATAAAAGCAATATTATAGTATTCTGTAAATGTGGATATTTAAGTGATCGAGAAAGATGGTTGTATGACGGTAATCGTATGCCAGTTGTCAAAGCCTACAGATATTTGAATACTTTATTTGAACTCGTTTGAGTTTTGTTGGTGTATGCAAAGATCTGTCAAGTAAGGCTAAAAATGTTTTAATTTGTATCATGAAAAAGTTGCATGTTCTACCTAATTCATCTTTTACATTATTTATCAGACTTTTTTAATACCCAGGTTCAGCCAATTGTACGATATGGCTCTGAGTTATGGGGATTAGATAAAGTGGCTACTTTCTGTGAATCGGTCCATGGTTTCACATTGAAGAAGTTTCTAGGTGTTGATAGACGTACTCCGAATGATCTTATTTATGACGAAACTGATCGATTTCCTATTTATATTGTCTCTGCCGTTTAATGTATCTGATACCGGCTGAAATTACTTTACATGGATGATACCAGAATACCCCGTAAAGCGTATAATTTGTTGTATGACTTAGGTACTAAAGGTGAAAGTAACTGGGTGACAAAAGTGCGACTCTGTTTGTTTGAATATGGATTTGGATTCGTCTGGTTGAACCAAGGAGTCGAGAATATAAAAGGCATTTTACAACTTTTTCGCTAGCGATTTGTGGACTGCACATGGCAGAAATGGTCTGATCATATTCATAATAGAGATAGGTTTGATTTTTTTGTAGGAATTTTTCATATCCTCGTAACTTGAAAACTTACTTGAACATAGATATAGGTAGGCACTTAAAGCAAGTAATAGCAAAATTTAGAATAGGAATTCCAGAATTAGCTTGCCATTATCTTAGATATCGAACGCATAATATTTGGAATTTGATGTGTCCTTTGTGTGTAGAGAGTCACAGGAAACAGACATACATTTTGTTCTATGCTGTCCAGCTCTCAGAAACATCAGAAAAAAGTTCATTAAGCCTAAATATTATAGACAGCCCTCTTTGTTTAAATTAAACCTACTTCTGTCTTCCACTTCTGAGGAAGTTGCTAAACATATTTCATTGTTTCTGTACAAAACCTTTAAACTAAGAGAAAGTGTTTCTTCTTGAACATGCGACAACGATTTGCTTTTTGTTTCATTACATATTATATGTGTTTGTCTCATTCGTGCCTCAGAAAACGCAAGTTATATGAATATCATTGACACACTCATTGATAAATGGTTGGGAAGAAGGCGAATGACTAAAAAAAGTGAATGAGAACAAGATCTTCTTTCATTGATAAAATAACTGTCTTCTACAAGATCCGTCAATGATAACAGTTGCAAGATGAAGATGACATGGATGTTCAATGTTGAGCTCTCCCCCACCCATCAAACCACCCTTCCCGGCCGTGCGGGCGCGCGCGCGCGCGTGTGTATGTGTGTGTGTGTGTGTGTGTGTGTGTGTGTGTGTGTGTGTGTGTGTGTGTGTGTTGTGTGTGTGTGTGTGTGTGTGTGTGTGTGTGTGTGTGTGTGTGTGTGTGTGGGTGTGTGTGTGTGTGTGTGTGTGTGTGTGTGTGTGTGTGTGTATGTGTGTGTGAGTGTGTGTGCGTGCGTGCGTGTGTGCATGCATGAGTGCGTGCGTGCCTCCGCGTTTATGTATGTGTGTGTGCCTATCTGTCTGTCTGCGTGCGTGCCTGTGTGTGTGTCTGTGTCTCTCTATTAAATTCCTACGTTATCATAGGTATGAATGAATAAATTCGTTAGAAAAGCGTAACAAATGCGCGCGAGCACGCACGGACGCGCATGGGGGGTTGAGAGAGAGAGAGAGAGAGAGAGAGAGAGAGAGAGAGAGAGAGAGAGAGAGAGAGAGAGAGAGAGAGAGAGAGAGAGAGCAGTCAGACCGACTGACAGACAGACAAAGAGACAGACAGAGAGGGAGACCTACAGAAACAAACACAGAAAGAGAATGAATGTCGTGTTTCTCTTCGCGGTCTCTTTCCAGAGACAATCTTCCAGAACTCCACAGATAATGTTTGTCAGTCGGTTGCTCTGCATCCTTTGCAGTAGCTGAGAAAAAAAAAAACAATAGACGGTGACTGGATATCCTGGTGACGCTGGAAACAAAACAATTCCTGCATGAGTAATCAAAGTGTTTCACAGGTCTTCATTCACATCGAACCATGCACAGAGAGACTCGCACGTGTGCCTAAACTACATTCTCCAACATCAAAGATCATAAACAGCAGTTTGTTTGCCTCATCACCAAAGATATCAGAAGCACCTCACCTAGGAAGACTCAGACCATGTGGGCTAATTCAGGGCTTGGAGAATTAACTGTGCATTCCGATATATTAACAATGTACGCACACATGCAAGGCATTTGAAACTACAATTGAAACATATTTTGAACAGTAAAAACCACCAACACCTAATAAGCAAATTGCAAATTTTCGTTTATTTATAAAACCTTTGTCAAGCATAAAAAAACCAAGGGCCCACTGAATGACAGCCCAAAGCACAATATTTATATTCTGAAACTGATCATGTCTTACTCCCAATTTACCTGAATTCTCACTCACTGCTCTAAAATCCTGACAAAAGCCCACCAGAATTAAAGAACGAAATGGTAGCAATGAGCTTCATGTGAAATAAAAACATAGGGCAGTCAGTCAAGACCCTAAAAGACAAACGGAAATGAGCTCAAGCTCACATTGGTGCCACTAAAGATACCCGACAATACCCCTCCCACTCCTCCATCATTTTCAAATGCATCTTTTGCTTACAATAAGGTAATGGAAAACACATTTCATGATTTTCACATACAAATGGCACTGTTGTATACACTCACATTACATTCAACTGAAACCTTAAAAGTCTTATCTATATACATTAAAAACATAAGCACATTTAGACTGATCAAAGACAAATCAAACAAAACATCACTTAATTCAGTGCTCTAACGCCTTTTTTTGATTACTATTCTTTCTCCCAGACAAACTGCTTTCTTCTTTGAGTATTTTTTTTTCTGACTGCACTGTGCAATGAACCGCACAGGAAACACATCTGTCTGCACTGGAATGATGACTGGAACTATTCGCCTTATGATGTTGCTTTGGATGCACATCGCCGGGAATTTCAAAACACAGCCGACCTCATCTTACAAATTGGCGTACCAATTATAGTGGTATATGGTATCTTTGGAAACGTTATGATCACAGTAATTATGTTCCGTCTTCCTGAATCCAATCTGAGTGATTTGTTCCTAGTTCTGGCTGGTCTGACCAGTTGGTGTTGCTAACAAATCCCTTACCTCAATGGCTGCATGCGCAGTTTGGTGTTCCATACATTCAAGACTTGGGTTCATGGCCCTGCAAATTGAAATACATGATGGCCTATTCGGCGTCTATTTTGTCATCCTGGATGCTTGTGGCTCTCACCATGCAAAGAGCAGCTTCTGTGTTGTGGCCACATCGTGTCAGAGTTGTGTGGACGAAGAGAACGTCGCGAGCGGTTGCTGGTACATTGACCTTCTTTATCGTTCTTATCCACTCTCACTTTCTATATGGATTGGACATTGACTCAGAACGATGTGAAGGCTTCCTAACGACATGCTGCTATGCGGCTAAATCAGACGCGTACTCCTGGTTTTTCTGGAGATTTGGACATGGGTAGACTTAACTAGTTTCTCCGTTCTACCTTTCATGGTTTGGCTGTCGGCGACAGCGTTCTCCTCAGGAAACTTGTGGGATCTGTCAGAACAGGCGCGCATCTTCCTGTGCAGCAGGTCGTTCAGGATTCCAGACGTCGCAAGGCGTCTTCCTCTGTTGTGACTGTGGTGACTCTAAGTATTTCTTTTCTTCTGCTGACAATACCTGTTACTATATGCACATCTCCGATTGAGTTTTTCGATGCCAATGACCCGTTCTCGTGGCAGAAATATATGATTTTTTTCAACGTCTGTCATGTTATGTGGTACTCCAACAGCGCGGTCAATTTCTACTTGTACTGCCTAACTGGTAGTAAGTTCAGAGCAGAGTTCTTTCATGTAATACAAAAGTGGTTCTGTACATTCCAGAAAAAGCAGAATATCAGCTCTGAGCACGGATCCAAGCAGTCATTTAACAAGTACTAATGTGGGCTTGGAAGCAAATGAATGACTCTGCAGGGGTAAGAAATGTCACAGATAATGAAAAGCAACCAGTGGTGATTCATAAGTTTCCAATGCAAAGAATGTTAGCATTTTCATATTATATTTACTTAGGTAAAAAAACACATCCAAAAAATGAGGCACGAAGAAATGATTGAGTGTACGGATTACTTTACAATGAAATGTATTAATGTCTTGATCAGGAATGCATTCATATAAACATGCACAGCTACATACAAACTTACATATATAGCGCATACATACTACGTATATACATACATACATACATACATACATACATATGGACAGACTGACAGACAGGCAGACAGACAGAGAATGTTGCTTATAACCCAACCTACCGCAAAGGGCCGTATCAGGGCTGCCACCTCGTTGAAATCAAGTCTGGTCAGATCAAATTAGGGAGAAAAAAAACATATACACACAACTCAATTCAATACAGTTTCTCAAAACACGCCGGAATTTTATTTAAATATTTCTCCCATAAAATCTGAGATTAGATCAAAATGTTGATAGCTTTCAGAAATCAAAAATCACATCAGGTTGGACATCTTTAAACACGATATTCATGGGTGTCTGCTGTAAGATAATTATGTCTGGAACCATGTTAGTTCGAAAACTCTATAAGGACAAATTTCACTGTGGGTGGTACATCAAATGGAACGCGCCACACAGCTTCTACACCTTTTCAAAAATAAGAATGTGTCTGAAAGCAGTGGCGTATGTGCGAACGGCACAAGACTTTCTTCTTTTAAGGCCGCCTGGGGAGCATAGTCAAGTTTTTGAAGGATTTCGAAGAATGCGTTATCTCCTCTAAGTTCCATTTCTCTTGCCAGAGTTCTTCGGCTTAAGCCTGAACTTTGGATTTCATATCGGTGTGAGGGGTAGAGATTCCGCTCAGCCCTCTACTCGTGGGCCATATTGGCAAGTTCATCAACAACTTCATTGCCGGCCGCGAATGCCCACCCAAGCAAAAACCCATGTTGTATCCATCAGATTTCAGAGAAATGTACAGTTCGAATAATTTCACCAGCTGAGGGTACTTGAGATTACGGCCAGAAATGGCCTCCAAAGCACAGATGGAGTGCGAAAGCATGAGGAAATAAGAACATGAAATGATTCACGATTCTGCGTTTCTTCCTTGCACATGCTTACACATATAACTACGCAAATTAATGCTTGTACACACACACAAACATATATATATATATATATATATCTGAACAATTAAGTAGTTGGGGAAAAAACAAGTGCAGGTTAACAATTCTTCCATCATTACCGTAATGATTTGGCAAAGATTTGAAATTGAGACGAAAAAAATTTGAAGATGAAGTAAATGGGAAAATGTATATCATAAATATGAAAACCCTTCGCTAGCTGCGAAAGGAAACTATCGCGATCCCTCTCGAAAACAGATCTATATGTATCGCCTGCTCCGAGGCCTTTCGTCCGCTGGATCGGACTCATCAGGGAGACACGGCTGACTGTCTCTGTGCTCTTGGCGTCAGATAGAGACACACCACAGTCCATAATTCTGTGGTGTTCCGACCGCCAAGGGTTCGAAAAAGAATCCAGCAGCTCCCGCAAAGCAGCCAGCGAAAGGTAGTAGAATTAAACAAAACGAAAGTGTGCAGAGGAAAAAAGTTGTTGAAAACTAAAAATATTACGCAAACAGTGTCAAATGTAAGGGACAATCTTTGAGCCTATGCTTGAGGATCCATTTAAGGATGCAAGGGAGATCAAAAGATACGGAACAGTCTGAGTGGTCAGCATATGCATACGTACGTACATACATACATACATACATACATACATACATACGCGCGCGCGCTCGCACACACACACACACACACACACACACACACACACACACACACACACACACACACACACACACACACACAGCTCATGGTATCCCCTACATGACTAATCGTGCCTTTCCTTTTGTTGGTAAGAACTTAAGAATTGTGTCATTTGGTTTGCCCCGAGTTCTGTTCCCCAAGTACAGAAAGAGGGCGTTTCTAAGCCGTCTGAACTGTCATGCTTCAGTGAAGTATTGACAGCTTCTGGTGAACTGCTTGTTTGCGAATATTTCCACCTTCTCTTTTTCCATGCTGTATCCGAGCATCCTTCGGCTTGCAGATGAAGGTGTGTTTTTTTTTTTAACCACCGTGTCAAAAGGAGCTGGCTTGGACTTTGGAACAGAGACTATGCTGGACCACAGTGTAATAGGCCTGTATTGACTGTAAGTGCAAAGTGGAATTACTGAGCTGCCAAACGAAGGAACAAACAAAACAAAAAGAAACACTACTACACGGTTCTAACTTTCAAATCTCCAGGCAAGACAAACAACATTCAAACCAATTGAAACGAATAATCACTTGTCGCTTCAATCCTATTGTAAATTGTGGCGTGGCTGAAAGACTGAAATTTCGGAATGGAAAGAGAGGAGGGATGCATGTCTATGTTCCCTCAGCTCTATGTTCCCTCAGCTCTATGTTCCCTCAGCTCTAGAGCTGACCCCGAGAGGAGAATATACTGATTAAAACGACATTGATAATTTAAAGGAGGAAAATATGGTGTTACACTCATATAAAAATAATAATAATGATGATGATGATAATAACATCAATAAACAACAACAAGAAGAACGATAAGGATGATGATAATGATGATGATGTAGCAGTAGTAGTAGTAACAGTAGTAGCGAGGAGAAGAAGAAAGAAGAAGAAGAAAAAAAAAAGAAGAAGAAGAAGAAGATGATGATGATGATGATGATGATGATGATGATGATGATGATGATGATGATGATGATGATGATTGTGAAATACCTATGGCGTGGATGAAAGACTAAAATTACGGAATAGAATGCGAAGAGGGAAGAGGCTTGAGGGGAAAAATCCGGATTAAAAGCAACAATATTTGTTACAGAAAAAATAAAGGAATTACACATGTACAATGATAACAATGAAGATGATGATGATGATGATGATGATGATGATGATGATGATGATGATCCTGATGATGATGATGATGATGAGGAGGAGGAGGAGGAGGAGGAGGAGGAGGAGGAGGAGGAGAGAACATAACTGATGACAGTACTGGGGCATTTGCAGTCGGTGACAAACCCAAGCATTTTACATGTTTGTGCTGGGAAATCTTCGTCAGAGCCGAATCTGGAAAGACAGAATAATTCAGAGTACAGAATTTTGTGTTTTGTGGATGAGTGGCGGGAAGATATGTAGTCCACGTATGAATGTGAGTCAGGGGGTTTACACGATGCTGATATTTTGAGCAGTCCATTTTTTTTAGGGAGATTAAGATGTCCAAGAGGTTAAGAGATTTTAAAATGGTATATGTACATTTGATAGATGAGTGAAAGGTTGCAAAAAAAAAAATGGGAAGTGGAGGAGGCCTTGTTCTGGCATGGATCTGGTTCCCAGCCCGTCGTTGATGTAGTTTGTAGAGCTCTGTATCAGGCCTGTGTAAGGAAGAAGTAGGTGGTGTTCCAAGTGTCCGATAGAAAGGCAGGCATAGGATGATCCAGTTTAGGCTATCATGTGACGCCACTAATTTGCAAGAAAGCGTGGTTGTTAAAAACTGAAACGTTTAAGGGTGGTGACTTATTCTGCAAATCTGGCCAGCGCGTTGCTGTGTGTGTGTGTGTGGGGGGGGGGATGTTGGTAGGCAGCCGTTTGTCGATAGAGAAACTAAGGGCTGTCAGTCCATCCGTGTAATCAGTGGAAGCGCAAAGTGAGACAACATGATGTGTTGAGAAGACGTTGGGCTGGAAAACGGGGTCTGTGTCGAATGCGTTGATCATGTTGAGTTGTGTCTTTAAGGTATATGGAGAGGTTTGCATTTGGGGTTGGTGATGTGAGTAAGTGTACTGTGAGATGTGTTTTGCAGGACAGTTGCAAGCAGAGACAGTAGGTCTGTCGGGTGTGTCAGCTTTGGGTATTTCAGGAAGTAAGTAGAAAGTGAAATGTTTGTGTCTGACATGACGAGGAGTTGGCAGTCTTTGGTAAGTTGTTTTGTTTGATTTCCTGGTTGACTGTAGTTGAAGAAGGTGGGAGGTGGAAGGGGGGGGGGGGGGGGGGGGGGTGTTGAGGGAGAGGCGTTGTGGGTTGCGTGTAGAAATTGGTGTCAGACAGTTGCCTGTGTTTTTTCTGCACAGCTGTTTAACTCACTCCCTACTAACCACTGCGATCGCAGTGGTCACGTGCACAACACTTGCCTACGATCCACTGCGATCGCAGGATCTGATCTTTGGATTCTTTTAGCTCAATGACGTCAACTTTTGTACGAAAATAGAGCTGCTGGCTCTCAACTTTGACCTTTCGCCTACTTGCATACCAAACTATTTTGGGTTCTCTGCAGTGGTACGGCAGAGAGAGTTTTGATTTCGTACTCACTGGTTTTGCCTGAATTTGCAAAACAACAACGGCGGCGCCCAGTTCGACACGCGCTGAACAAAGGCAGACATGTCGGCGTTTTATGGTGCAAGAAGTTTTAGAGTTGGTGCAAACGGCTGGGTCAGACGAAGAGTATGAGGAAGACAGTGAGAGTGATATAGTGCTGGAGAAGAGGAGGGTGGCGAGTCTGGGAGCAATAGTGAGACTGATGTGGAAGAAGGGGAGGGGGTGGGGGTGGGTCTGAAAATAGCTCCAGTGACGAAAGTGCTGGTATTGAAGGGGGAGAAGTGACTGCAGTTGAGATTCTGGAATTTCTGAGGAAGGAGATCAGATAAGATAAGATAATGTTGCTTATAGCCCAGCCGACCGCACAGGGCCATATCAAGGCTGTCACCACGTTAAAATCAACTCACAGGTCATTCATTCACACAATTCTTTAAAATGCATCGTCTGAAAACTCAACCAAAATTTTGTTAAAAATCTTTCCACTGTAAAATCTCAGATCCGATGAAAAATGTAACCTCTTTCAAGAACTCAAAGATCGCGTCAGGCGGAACATCTCTGAACAAGATTTTCATGGAATCCGCTGTAAAATGTTTGTGTCTCACATCGTGCAAGTCCCAACATTCTAAAAGAATGTTTCACTTTGAGTGGCACATGACATCGAATGCACCACGGAGCTTTCACTCTTTAAAAGGTAGGAATGGGTAAATACGAATGGCCAGTGTGCAGCTGGCACAGAACTGTTTCTTCTTTATGACCACCAGATGAAGATGAGAGGAACTCCTTAAAGTTTGGACGGATCTGAAAGAGTTTGTTATCCGTCTGCATATTCCAATCCTCCTGCCAGAGGTCTCCGACATAATTGTTCATTCTGGGTTTCAGATCTGAGCAGGGGATATATATGTTGGACATTTTCTCTCTTGTGGCATTCTTGGCCAAACGATCAACCATTTCGTTCCCTCTGATGCCAACATGACCAGGAACCCAAGCCAGAAGAATGTTGTAACCTCCACTTTCAACTTGGTAAAAAGTTCAAAGAAGTGTAAAAGTTGTGGATGCTGAAGGTTGCGGCCAGCTATGGCCTCCAAAGCTGACAGCGATTCCGACAGAACCAGAAAGTCCCTCTTCATAGACTGCGAGATTATCCTCAGTGCCAGAACCAGAGCTTTAACTTCAGCAGAGTAAGCAGAAGCATCTGAAGGAATATGTTCTAACAGTATTTGAGAAGGAGCACCAGGGCAGTAGGCTGCACAGGCCACTCCATCTTCAGACTTGGAACCGTCAGTAAAAATTTTCTGATAGGATGGGAATTTTGAACAGAAGTCAGCATACAACGCCTTGTATGCCAGAGAGCTGGTGGACTCTTTACGAAAAGCTGCAAGATCAAAACGAATCGCTGGTGTGAAAAAAAGGTCCACGGAAGCTGATCTGGAAACTTTGAAAAATCGGACACAACTCCTAGGTCTAGACCTGCATTCCACGCGTGAGGCTGCATACGAAGACCAAACGGCGGAATACAGTTAGGGTTGTTTTCGAATTTGCTTTGGAACTGAGGGTCAAAGACACAGTCATAGGCAGGGTTTTCCGGTTCAGAGAACAGTCTGATATAAATAATTCAAAGATAGATAGTTTCAGCCTGCCTGCGGTTGGACAGTGAGGGTTCACCTGCCTCTGCGTACAAGCTGTACACAGGGGTGGTTGCGGAATGCTCCAAGACAGAGACGAGCCCTTGATGGTGAATTGGGTCCCAAAGTTTTAGATAAGACGGTCTTGCAGAGCCGTACACAGCACAACCATAGTCCAGTTTGGAACGGACCAAGGCTCTGTAGAGGTGCAGCAAAGTTTTCTTATCAGCGCCCCAGTCAGTGTGCGGTACGACCCGCAGAATATTCAGAGCTTTCTGGCAAGAAGTTTTGAGGTTCTAATGTGGCAGGAGAAAGTTGAGTTTTTGGTCAAAATAAACTCCTAAGAATTTGGCTTCTTTGACAGATGGAATGGGAGACTTCCCTATTTTGACTTCAGGATCTGGAAAAAAACTGACAAAAATTATGGAAGTGAATGCACTGTGTCTTTGTAGGAGAAAAAGTGAAGCCGTTTTCATCCCACTGATGAATTTTATCCACACAAAAGCTGGAGCCTGCGCTGGACACTCGGGTACAAGCTTCCAGTTGCGTAGACAGCAAAATCATCCACAAACAATGAGCAGTCTGAACCCTGTTGAACTGACTTGACAATGTTGTTAATCTTGATGCTGAAGAGGGCAGGAGACAGTATGCTCCCTTGTGGAACACCCAACTCCTGCTCATGAATAACAGAGAGAGAGTGGTGCCAACCCAGACCTGAAACTGTTGGTCTGCCAAAACATTTTGAATGAAAAGTGGAAGATGACCCCAAAAACCAAGCTCATGGAGATCATGAAGAATTCCAGATTTCCAGTGGTATCGTAGGCTTTCTCCAAGTCGAAGAAAATTGCCACTGCGTGTTGTTTGTTCAGAAAGGCGTTCTGAAGCGTAGATTCCAGACGGATCAAATGGTCCACTGTAGTATGATGTTTACGGAAACCATACTGTTCTTTCGCCAGAAGGCCGTCGGTTTCAAGTTTCCACATGAGTCGAGCATTGACTATTTTCTCCATCAATTGACAGACACAGCTGGTCAAAGCTATTGGACGGTAGTTTGACGGGTTAGAGAGATCTTTTCCAGGTTTGGGAATAGGAATGATGAGGGCTTTTCGCCAAGATGGTTGAAAGAATCCAGTAATCCATACATGGCTGAATACATGTAGCAGGATGTTCAGACCTTTATGCGGAAGATGTTTCAAAAGTTTATAATGGATTTCATCTATACCTGGAGAGGAATCATTGCAAGAAAGTAAGGCGGATTTCAATTCGTTTAAAGTGAAAGGAAGATTGTAGTCTTCCAAGTTGTCTGACGAAAAGTTGCAGGGTGGTTTTTCTTTAAGGGCTTTGTTTTTGACAAAACTGGCTGATTTGTTAGAAGAGGAGGAATTTTTTTCAATGGTTGAAGCAAGCAGATTAGCAACTGCTTTTTTCTCTGTTATTAAAGAATTAGAAAAACTTGAGATGGTTCACAGTGGGCCAGGTGTTCTTCCCTTTAATTTTCTTCATGATTTTCCACACTTTTTTCTTCGATGTTTTGGATGTGAGACTTGAGCAAAACTGTCTCCAAGATGAACGTTTACTGGTCTTGTATATGTGTTTGGGTTTGGCTCTCAGTTTCTGATGCGCTCGGACGTTGGGCATCGAGTCTGCAAGAGACCCGACATTGAGCTCTTTTACGGGTTTTGTTAATTTCTTTGCATTCAGAATTGAACCAAGGAACTTTTGGCATTAGGGGCTTCTTGGAAGATGTATGGATGGTTGACTTTGCGTAATTCAGTATGAAATCTGAAAGACTTCCTGCCGGATCTTCACTTTGCAGGATCTGTCCCTCTCCCAGATCCATAAGAAATTTAGTGGCAAAGAGGTCCCAATCTGCTGTGTTGAAATTGAGGCGTTCTGGTAAAGACTCACTCTCTGCATTCGTGCACTGAAGCAACACAGGAAAGTGGTCACTGCCATGCAGGTCCTCATCAACCTCCCAAACAAAATCCAAGAACAAAGATGGGTCACAGACAGAAAGATTCAAACAAGTTGTGGTGCCATTAGCGGAGTGAAAGTATGTGGGCGATTCTCCATTCAAAACACACAAATCAAGCTCCAAAAACACTTCCTCTAAAAACAGACCCCTTGGTGAAGATCTCTCACTTCCCATGAGGTGAGTGACCATTCAGATCACCCAACAACAGGAAGGGTCTGGGAAGCTGCTCCAAGAGCGAAATGAGGTCCCGTTTGGTGACGCAGATATTTGGAGACAGATACAAGCTGCAGATAGTAATTGTTTTGGGGAGAGTAACCCGAGCTGCCACTGCCTGAAGTGGAGTATTCAGAGCAACTGGGCTGTACAGAACAGAATTATGAATGAATAAGGCTACCCCACCAGAAACGCCATGTTCAACAGATTGTGCAGGTAGATTTAGAAAGCTGTAGCCAGAAAGTGAAAAAATTTTTGTCAGACTTCAGAAGAGTTTCTTGAAGGGCAACTAGCATCGGCCTAGCTTCACAGCACACGAGCTGCAATTCTTCGAAGTTGGATGACAGTCCCCTAATATTCTATTGTATGATTGAATCCATTGTGGATGAGTCCATCATAAAAGAGATATGGTGAAGAAAAATAAATCTTGTAACACTTCACCAGCAAGTTCCTTTCATTCCATGTCAACATCCTCTAGATCCGAGAGAACTGCAAATCAATTGGTGTTTCTCTCCGCTTTTTTCTCTCGGTCTGATAAAATATTCGGCGCTTTCTTTTTAGGCGGCGACTTGGTCTTTCCTCCAGAACCGCCAGCTCCCTTGTTGACAGCTGTAGGGTGCCCTTTGGAAGATTTTGAGGGGGTGGTCTCGTCTTGCACTTCAACAACTTCCACTCTCTGCTGCCCTGAAGGGCCTGTAGGTCTTTTGCCCCCTGATGGTCTGGGGGCAGGAGTGGGCTTCGAAGACTGAATCATATCCGAAGGCGATGGCTGCTGGGGTTTCATCGCATGCAGTAGTTCTGCCTGAGGCTACAGACTTGGTTTCTGGCTCCCTCTCTCTCGGCAAACGAGGATTTGACCATCTGCACGCCAATGCTGACTGTTGTTGGCTTCCTTACTGCAGCTGCAAACGAGAGCCCAGCAGTTGGTTGACTTTTCATAGCAATCTTTTTCGCCTCAAAAAAAACGGGATTCGCTGTTCAGTCTTTATTCTCTGAATTTCCTTTCCTTTTAACCAGTAGGCAGGTCTTTGACGATGATGGGTGCTTGCCTCCACAGCTGGCACAGAGTGGTGGACTGTCACACACACCCTGGTGGACTGGCTGGCAGCAGGTACCACACACCTCTTCTTCCGTACATCTGTCCCTCACATGGCCGTACCTCTGGCACTTGAAACAGCGCAGAGGGGACGGATGTACAGTGACACTGAAACTCTCAGGTAGCCCACCGTAATCGACTCCGGGAGAGAAGTAGAGCAGAAGGTCAAGAAAAGGGTGTCAGTCGGAACTCTGTCATTGCCTTTGCGCACAAGCATACGATGAACGTGGGTCACTCCTTGCGATGCCAGTTCTGACTTGATTTCAGCTTCCGACACTCCTCTCAGATCTCTGCACCGGATTACTCCTTCGAAGAGTTGAGAGATTTGTGTGGAGACACCCTGATTAGTCGGTCAACCAACGTTGTCGATTTCAACAGCATCTCTGAGTGCAGCTTGGAAGAGCACTCAACAAGAAGTGACCTGTTCCTCAATATCTTGACGCTCTTTGGCTTCCCGCTGAGGCCATTGATTCCTTCGCGCAATCGCAAAAGGGAGTCAGGCCCGACAGAGGTCTATCCTCAACTGCTCCCTTCACAATCAACCAGCTGGGCCAGACGCCTGAAAGGGCTCTCGTCTCATGCTCCGAATCCGTGTCCGTATCCGTTTCCGAATCCTGCCTTTGTCTTTTTTTGTGTGTTTTTTTGGTGCCATGCTGTATTCATTAAAATTCTCTCTCTCGATTCCCACCCGCCACCGAGTCCTACAAGGGGGATGCCCATTTTATTCGGAATTCCAGTATATCAGGGCACCAGGACTTCAAAAGAGATATACACAGGCCTGGCTGAAAGCGTCCCTGCCACAGAAGCTCCCAAACTCGTTAGACCCGAGCTGCCGCCTTCTAGCCTGAGCTAGGGGATGCACGCGACCAGCCGCTTGATCGAAGTGGGCCACTTCGACCACCTGTCTAGAGGAAGTCCAGGCCAAAGAGGTGTGTTGACTTGATGCACCGCAGTCACATCATCAGCGGTCTCAACCTCCAGGATCCTATTCTCCCCCATCACAGGACGCACCGCACAGCAAACACGGTGGGCCTCAAGAAGACTACAGAGAAAAGAAGAGTGTGGGGAAGACTTGAAGGGGAGATGAAGATAGAAAAGAGCCAAATAAGAAGGCAGAAGATAAAAGGAAAAAGGAAAAAGGTGGTTACTATAGTCTGGATCCTCACCCTTAGGCTATCTGACATGGGAGGCCCTACCAGGGGCATCAACTCCTTACCACGTTATGCTTAGGTCAGACAGCCACTGGACATTTCAGGCCTAGAAGCATTTTAAAAACTAGCCTGTCTTCAAGTATTGATGCCCCAGCCAGCAAAGCCTAAAGGATCACGGGACCGTGCAAGCCCTCCGACCACGACAAGGTTGCAACTCCCGGAGGGTTCTGAGGAAGGAATGGCACCAGGATTTTCTATGTTTCCGTGCATCCCTGAATACTTTGATCAACAGACAGAGGGACTTCATTTGCCAAACATGGCAGGCCACGCCCCTCTTGATTTTTTCGATCTGATATTCGACAGGGACTTTCTGAACCTTATTGTGAGGGAGACCAGCCGCTATGCTCAAGAAAACATCGCAGCCAGAGGTGTGTTACCTCCTAAGAGTACTTTTCGCCAGTGGAAAAACATCACAGTGAAGGACTTGACTGGGTTTTTTTTTTTTTTTTTTCCATCTTGGTGCACATGGGACTGTTGCACAAACCTGAAGTGTCAGACTACTGGTCGACTAATCCTATTCAGCAATCTTCATTCGCACCACCTATACTAAGCAGGGACAGGTTTCAGCTCATCTTGGCAATGCTGCATGTTAGCAACAATGCAGAGTTCATTCAAAGGGGCACACCAGGCCACGACCCACTGCATAAGATCAAGCCAGTCTACATCCATCTCCACCGCAAGTTCAAGGAACTTTATGTGCCTGGGGAGAATGTTGGCATTGATGAGGCTATGTGTCCTTGGAGGGGAAAGGTGGCCTTCCGTGTGTACATGAAGGACAAGCCTGTTCGTCGGGGCATAAAGCTGTATGAACTCTGCGAGTCCAATTCAGCTTTTGTATACGACTTTGAGATCTTTGCAGCTGACCCTGAGATTAGCAATAAAACCTGTAGATGTAGTCATGAGGCTGTCAGAACTACGACTGAACAAAGGACGCACCATTTAAGTCGACAACTACTACTGCTGCCCAGAACTTGCTGAACAACTTGCTGGAAAGGACACACACTGTGTGGGAACAGTACGTGCCAACCGCCAAGGTCTGCCAAAGCAGGAACTTCAAGTACCTGTCCAGCGTGGCGCAGTTCGAGCATTCCGACAAGGTATGTTTATATATTGTTGTATACTTGTGCTCTTTTTGTTGATTTGTTCATTTCATAATTTTTTTGGATACATTATGAATTATTTCTTTTATTGTATTTACAATTGTTTTTTTTCTTATTACTGATTAGTTTATTTTATTTTAGGTATTTTGTTTACTTAAACATTTTTTTTTTATAGAATACTGTAATGTAACTGAAGGGGCCAATAACTGAATTCTGTGTATATGTATATGTATATATATATATATATATATATATATATATATATATATATATATATATATAAACAAAAGGGTCTACCCATCACATTTGGCATGTTTCTATGTCTTCAGCTGTGTGAACATTGACATTTTCTGATGCGGAGCATTATAGTAAATGATAGAACCTGCTGACTTGATATTGAACTGAGGATTATGTATTGTCTCTTTCAGAATTTCTAATTTACCAGTGTGCTTCATAGACCATGATACTGCTAATATTACCTTTGATTTTTCATGATTGTCTATCCAAAAGCTTATATGATGAGGACTTACGTGGGTTTTTTGCATCAATAAATATTATAAATGAAAACTTCACACAGACAAGACATTTTTTTGTCTGACACCTTCTTGATGATTTCTGTTGTAGGTGGAGTCAGTGTCCTCAAGTGGATGGACAAGAAACCTGTCCACTTGATCACAACAAAGATGGACCCAAGGGAGATACAGGAGGTGGTGTCACGCAGTGGGAGAAAAAAACAAGCCGGTGGCAGACCAGGACTATATCCAGAACATGGCGGGTGTCGACATAAGCGATCAGGTGATGGCATACATGCCGATGAAAAGAAAAACCCCTGAAATGGTGGAAGAAACTTTTCTTCCATCTATTCACGCTGTCTCTGATCCAGGCCCACATTCTGCACGACAAATTTCACAACAATGGGGGGCAGCGCAAGTTTTTCCCTCAAGAAGTTTGTGATGGCTGTGGGTATGGGTCTTTCAGAAAGATTTCACAGCTCTCCCGCTGCTGAACCTGCCCCAGTCCTGCTGATGCTCCTGCCCCTGCTCCTGCTCCTGCTCCTGGCCCTGCTCCTGCACCTGCTCCTGGCCCTGCTCCTGGCCCTGCTCCTGCACCTGCATCTGCTCCTGGCCCTGCTGCTGATCCTACCGCTGGTCCTGCTGCGCCTGTCGTCGACCCTGCTGCTGTGCCTGCTGTTCCACCAAGACATGCTCCTGCTCCTTCCATGCCTGTGCCGGAGACCCCGCCTGGCTGGTGGACATTATTCCATTCCGATTGGCCAATATGCAAATGGTAGGACCAAGTTCCGGGA
>JADBJO010000902.1:0-10000 GCA_016801955.1 Conus betulinus | reverse complement strand
CACCATCCTTTCACCCCTACTCCCCTTTGCCTCTGCGTTTAAGTGCAATTGTTGAATTATTAGTGGTTCATTTGAATTTATTATGAATATCAATAATTTTTCACTGTTTGTTTCTTTCGGTCATCTAATAACAGAAAGAACCGATTTGCTTCATCAGTTGAGCTTTTCTTGAATATGTATTAACTCCTCTTACAGGTAAAATGTCATTTGTATTTATGGTTACAACGCAAAAAGTATGTTCATTCCTTACACTTCTCGATTTGAATCTTCACGCGTCCCAGTCCCATCCCTTGTCTACGCGCAGCCGGGTTTATGAACACAATCCTCATGACCAGCGATATCTCAGCTCGAGTTGGTAGATCTCACCCCCACCCTCACCCCTTCGCCTCCCTCAAATTTCCTTTTCCCTGGAACGAATTTTCATTGATATGAGTATATCTATATATACACCTTCTCTTGTGTATTTTCATACTATGTCTAGACCCCAGATTTCTGATCCGTACAGAAGCATTGGCTGCACTCTGGCATCAAAAAGTAGACTGGATGTCTCGATTGTATAGTCATGTAGAGGTAGCCCAATAACCACCTTGTTACCCTCTGCAGCCAGAGGATGAGACACCCAGTTTTGTGGAAAAGTTTAGTCCTAAATACTTGTGCGTACTGGAAGGAGACAAGGTCTGACCAGAGCATTGGGCTAACCGCGTAGTGATATCTGCAAAGTCGTAGCCACGAGACCCTCTTCTTCTATTTTTTCATCTTAGTCAATTCATTTATCCATCAGCTTAAAATTATGCGTAGTGTGGTCTCAAAACTTAGCGGATGTGATGTAGCGTATATGGACCAGTCTGCACGCAGTGACGCCTCCTTGGTGAAACTGAAACTGAAACCGGAAGGAGACAGAGAGGGAGGGCGGAGTACGTTGTCGGATCGCAGTGCGGTTTGAGGAATGATCCAAGAAAGGCCAAAACAGCAATTATCCAGGAAAGGGCAAAAAGCGCATCAACTGGCAGTTCTAAATCTACATTTTGCCTGTGACCTTTTGGATGTAAGGTCCTTGATGACTGGCCGCGTGATTACGTCATACTCAATATTTGAAACCTGAAAGAGCATGAAGAAAAAGGGACCGTATTTCTCCATTACGACTCGCCAAAATAGGAAATATCGGTGATCTCTGGTTTCTTGGACATGTTGGTCTAACATTGGACTAAGCCCATTCTGGTAGCCACACCCCTTACTGTCAGTTCAGTATGATTTCTCCCTGCCCCATCCCTCCCCTTTCCTCCTCCCCCCCCCCCCCCCCCCCCCCCCCCCCCCCCCCCCCCCCCCCCCCTTTTTTTTTTTTGTTCGTTTTTCTGCTCCGTACATTTCACGCTCCTATCTTTTTTGTTTGTTTGTTTTGTATCACTGTCCCATCTTATGTGCCACCTCAATGGCAGTGCACCCACGTCGTTCATTCGGACACCCTGTCCACAGCAACAGCCCGGTCAGTTCCGCCGCAGCCCCCGCACCGACAAATCCACAGGGAGCAGTGTCAAGTTGTCAAGAGACAACCCACCGGGGGAGACACTGCACTGCTGCCGAGTCACTTCGGGTGGTGTTCAGAGGCGCCTGTTCTGATCCAACATACGCAGGACGCCACCCACTAAGCCTCCTACTGAGGACAATAGCAGTCACGTAGCCGACGTGAGTGAGCTCTTCCACCGGAGGGCGCCACCACGTCTGTCCAACGGCAGCCCCTATGGACTCGTCGATATCGGTGACACCGACCGAATCAAACCAAAGCCACAGACGTGAAGAGGACATAGAAACTGAGGTCACCATGAGAGCAGGGCATGAAGGGCCACAGAATTTGAGACTATATTTTTATGCTGATTTTGATGAGAATGAGGATGATGAAGATGGTGCTACGGATTTCCATTCCGGTCTGAGACTGCATGACAGAGCTGTACTTAACGCTTCCTTTCATGATATATCCCGGCGTCAACCAGGTCCGCGAGATACAGACACCTGCACTGTTGGTCAGGAAATTTGAGCAACAACTCTCAAAGACGCGTCCATCAAATGGACGACACTCGACTGTATGGTCCCAGTCTTCCCAACTGAGCCCGTAGAAAACTCACCTCAGGGTAGGAGCCGGTCGAGACAGAAAAAAATTGGGAAGGACGAACTTTCGGGCTGTTTATCCTGGCATAAGAAATGTCTCTCTCAGACAGAACTTGCTGGTGGGGACGATCACAACCCCTCCACTCTCCTCTCAACCTTATACGCAGTTGTAGTTGAGGGAAACGGGGCTCGGCGATCCGAGTGCTGACATACGCTTTTTGATTGGCCAGTGTGTGTGTGTGTGTGTGTGTGTGTGTGTGTGTGTGTGTGTGTGTGTGTGTGAAGGAAGGACCACCCCCCATCCAAGCCATTTTACTATAAATATCCCTGAATTATATTTCACTTTGATTGTCTTTTTTTTACTGTTTAAAACAATCATACGTTTTGTGATATGATTTTTTGGTATTGAAATTTTGTTCTCTTTTATTCTGTACTTGTTTTAAATAGGGGAATGTTATGTTTTTATAGTTAAAATGTTTATATAAGTCTGTTTCCAATTTTCACACCTCTATGAATTCTCTCTCTCTCTCTCTCTCTCTCTCTCTCTCTCTCTCTCTCCTCTCTCTCTCTCTCTCTCTCTCTCTCTCTCTCTCTCTCTTCACTTCAAACATCTCAGTTAGCAGTAAATCTTTTATTCCTGATTTGAGTTTAACTCTGCAGGTTGTTTTTTATAGTTTAAGTAATTATACATTTTGCTATTCTTGGTCTTTTGAATGGTGCTATTGTTTTTTTATGCTTAAATTTGAGCTTAAATTTGAGCGTTCTGTTGAACAGTTGGAGTGTTTATTTAAGTGTGGTGTTAATATTGCATTTGTGATGGTGATGTGTGCGCCTGTGCCTCTGTGTGTGTATGTGCGTGTGTGTGTGTGTGTGTGTGTGTGTGTGTGTGTGTGTGTGCGTGCGTGCGTGCGTGCGTGCGTGCGTGTGTGCGTGCTGTGCTGTGTGTGTGTGTGTGTGTGTGTGTGTGTGTGTGTGTGTGTGTGTGTGATTCTGTTTTGGGCGGGGTGTGTGCTTGTTATTCTGTATTGGTGTGGTGTGTGTGTCTATGCGGTGGTGGGAGGCAGTGGGGGAGGGGGTGGTAGGATGGTGCGTGAATGTGTTACTATTCATATATATATATATTCATATATATATATATATATATATATATATATATATATATAGATATATGACAGACTGATACATGATGGATAATGAATTGACAAGGAACGACCATGCACAGTGGAAAGAATGGAATATTTTTAATGATATGCATGTTTATGATTTGTTATGATATGTGAATTTTGATGATGACGCCACAAACAAATTTTCCTTGTATTTTATGAGGACAAATAAAATATCGTGTATCGTGATGAAGGGTAGAGCCGTTTCCTGAAGTTGCCATTCCCTGATGTTGAAGAAAGATATTCAAAACACATAACACACTTTTTATGTATGATTCTAACCAATGCATGACCTCTGTTAAAAAAAACTTTCCTGATGTAAATATTTTGTGCATGACAAAAACTTCAACGAACTAGGAGAGCTGGTCCTCCCCCACCTCCCAAGTCCGAGGTCTCCCTTGTCGTTGTCGCCTCCCGCCTCCCACATCTCTCCTCTTTTTTTCATGTATTATAAATGTACTCAAATCTTCCTACAAACGGTGCAGCCTTACACATATGTACATTTTTTACATATTGTACATTTTAGTTCTTTCCACCGACTCTTGATCTTAACAGTGTGACCTCGGTTTAAAACATTTTGATAGAGAATATCTAGAAAACATGGGATTTTTTTTTTTTTTTTTTTTTTTTTGTTTGTCTGTCGGCCTTTTCCCTCTGTGTGCGTTTTCGGACTCACACGGTCAAGCCGAGGCACGAGAATCAAGAGTTTTGAAACTGATTTTATCCTTTTTTTCAAAATCTGCATTATGTATTATCAGTTCGTCTATATCCACAATAACCCCTGTTTGAAAAGATACTCTATCCACGGAAGATGCCTTGAATCATTTGAGGTTTTCTTTTAGTCAGTAGATTATCTTTTCTTACTGGAGCAATACAGCCCTTAATTCAACACCAAGAACTTCATACACCCACATAAACTTGCAAATTTGTCATATCCGACAGATCTTAAATTCATAATAGGTTATTTTACATGCCTAGAACTGAAATTTAACAAAACTTTAATGATTTGAAATGTTAATGTTTTGTTAAGAATCCTAACGATTTGACGTGTGTCCTGAATGACCTCTTTGTAATCACTGTTACTTTTGCATTGAATATGGATCTTAACTAGGAGTCACCTAACAGTGATTTACATGTGATTGCAGCGCGGCACATTCTCTCAGTGAACTCAGCAGTTCCTTTGAAGTTTCACCAGGTCATTGATTTCTTCCAAATGATAGGCCAGTTAGTCTGTCAAACGGCGAATAATTTCCAATGATTATGTCTTGTCATAAGTTATTGTTTCGGGTCGTTTAAAGGCTCGGTATTTTTTTTTCGGTTTACTCCTTAGTGTCTTTCTGGCTCCATTCGCCAAGGACTGAACCAAGATATGCGATTTTTACTGTCGCCTGCCTTTCCTTGTGTGTGTGTGTGTGTGTGTGTGTGTGTGTGTGTGTGTGTGTGTGTGTGTGTGTGTGTGTGTGTGTGTGTGTGTGTGTGTGTGTGTGTGTGTGTGTGTGTGTGTGGTGTGTGTGTGTGTGTGTGTGTGTGTGTGTGAGTGTCCATGTCGCCCCTGGGCTGTCAACCTGTAACTGGTGGTTTCCCTGGGCTGCAGTCCCCTTCATAGCGTATCCTCTAGCTCTGGGCTGTCATCAGGGACACACCAGGAACGGGACTACAACACCGGGGGGACACGGGAACGGATCACAGCCCAGGAAACACACCGGGAAGGACACGACGACAGCCCAAGGGATACACCAGGATCGGAGCCACAGGCCAGGGGACACACCGGGAACGAGACGACAGTGCAGGGGACACACCGGGAACGACATAACAGCCCAGGGGACACGCCAGGATTGGGACCACAGCCAGTGAGACCCACCGGTAACAGGACCACAGCCCGTGGACACACCGGGAATGAGACGACGGCCCAGAGACACCAAGAACACGTCTACAGGGCAGGGGATACATGAAAAATGACAGGTACGTGCGTCCACCACCACCCCCCCCCCCCACCCCCCACCCCCCCACACCCCCACACACACACACACATACACATTTTGTCTGTTCAAACCAGGTCCTAATTAGTCATCTGCAAGTGTGTGTGTGTGTGTGTGTGTGTGTGTGTGTGTGTGTGTGTGTGTGTGTGTGTGTGTGTGTGTGGTGTGTGTGTGTGTGTGTGTGTGTGTGTGTGTGTGTGTGTGTGTGTGTGTGTGCATGTGAGTGTGTGTGCGTGTGTGAGTGTGAGTGCATGTGTGTGTGTGTGTGTGTGTGTGTGTGTGTGTGTGTGTGTGTGTGTGTGTGTGTTCGTGTGTGTGTGCTTGACAGAAAGAGAGAGAGTGTGTGTGTGTGTGTGTGTGTGTGTGTGTGTGTGTGTGTGTGTGTGTGTGTGTGAGAGAGAGAGAGAGAGTGTGTGTGTGTGTGTGTGTGTGTGTGTGTGTGTGTGTGTGTCACTGGGGGCTGCAGTCCTGTCCCGTGTGTCCCCTGGGCTGTGGGCCCGTTCCTGGTGTGTCCCATGGCCTGTGGTCCCGTTCCTGGTGTGTTCCCTGGGTTGTGGTCACGTTCCTAGTGTGCCCACTGGGCTGTGTTCCCGTTCCTCGTGAGTACCCTGGGCTGTGGGCCCGTTCATGGTGTGCCCTTCAAGCTGTGCTGTGGTGTGTTCCCGTTCTATCCCCTGGGCTGTGGGCCCATTCCTGGTGTGTCCCGGGGCTGTGGGCCTGTTCCTGGTGTGTCCCCTCGGCTCTGGTCCGTTGCTGGTGTGGTCCCCTGGGCTGTGGTCCCATTAATGTGTGTGTCCCTTGGACTGTGTTCCCGTTCCCGGTGTGTCCTCTGGGCTGTGGTCCAGGTCCTGGTGTGTCCCCTGGGCTGTGGACCCATTCCGGGAGTTTTCGGGTTGTGGACACTGGTGTGTCCCCCCTGACCAGTGGTCCCCTTCCCGGTGTGTCTCCAGGGCTGTGAACCCATTCCCGGTGTGTTCCCCCTGGGCTATAGTCCCGATGTTGGTGTGTCCCCTGGGCTGGGCCCGTTCCTGGTTTGTCCCCTGGGCTATGAACCCGTTCCCGTGTGTCCCTCTGGGCTGTGGACCCGTTCCTGGTTTGTCCCGTGGGCTGTGGGACCCCGTTCCCGGTGTGTCCTCTGGGCTGTGGACCCGTTTCTGGTTTGTCCCGTGGGCTGTGGGCCCGTTCCCGGTGTTTCCCCCGGACTGGGCCCGTTCCTCCTGTGTGTCCCCTGGGCTGTGGACCGGTTCCCGGTGAATCCTCTGGGTTGTGGGCCCGTTCATGGTGTGTCCCCAGGGCTGTGGACCCATTTCAGGTGTTTTTCCCCAGGCTGTGGACCCCCTATCCTGGTGTGTCCCCCTGACCTGTGGTCCCATTCCTGGCGTGTCCCTTGGGCTATGGGCCCGTTTCTGGTGTGTCCCCAGGGCTGTGGACCCCGTTCCCAGTGTGTCCTGTGGGCTGTAGTCCCGTTCCTGGTGTGCCCCCTGGGCTGTGGTCCCGTTTCTGGTGTGTCCCCTCCCGTTTCTGGCGTGTCCCCTGGGCTGTGCTCCCGTTAATGGTGTGTCCCTTGGGCTGTGGGCCCGTTCCCAGTGTGTACACTGGTTCTATGGAAACCGCTCCTGGTGTATCCTCTGGGCTGCAGTCCCGTTCCTGGTTTGTCCGCCATGCTGTGGTCCCGTTCCTGGTGTGTCCCCCAGGCTGTGGGCCCGGTCCTGGTGTGTCGTCAGGGCTGTGGTTCCTGGTGTGTCCCCCAGGCTGTGGCCCGTTCCTGGTGTGTCCCTGGGCTGTTATACCGATCATTGTGTGATCCCTGGGCTGTAGTCCCGTTCCCGGTGTGTCCCCTGGGCTAGCGAATTTCGTCCTGGTGTGTCCCCTGGGGTGTGGGCCCGTTTTCCGCTGTGTCCCTTGGGCTGCGGGTCCGTTCCTGGTGTGTCCCCCTGGGCTGTGGGCCTGTTCACGGGGTGTCCCCTGGGCTGTGGGCCCATTCCTGGTGTGTCCCGAAGGCTGTGGGCATGTTCCTGGTGTGTCCCCTGGAGTGGGCCTGTTCCTGGTGTGTCGCCTAGGCTGTGGACCCGTTCCCAGGGTGTCCCCTGGGCGCGGGCCCGTTCCTGGTGTGTCCCCAGGGTTGCGGGCCCGTTCCAGGGGTATCCCCTGAGCTGCAGTCCCGTTCCTGGTGTGTGCCCTGGGCTTTGGTCCCCCTCCCTGGTGTGTCCCCTGGGCTGTGGACCCGTTTCCGGGTGTGTCCCCTTGGGCTGTGGTCACGTTCCTGGTGTGTCCCCTGGGCTGTGGGCCCGTTCCCCCTGGTGGGTCCCTGGGCCGCGGTTTTCGTTCCTGGTGTGTCCCCTGGGCTGTGGTTTCGTTCCTGGTGTGTCTCCTTTGGCTGTGGTCCCGTTTATGGGTGTCCCCTGGGCTGTGGTCACGTTCCTGGTGTGTCCCCTGGGCTTTGGTCCCGTTCCTGGTGTGTACCTTTGTCTTTAGGCCCTGTTCCTGGTGTGTCCCATGGGCCGCGGGCCCGTTCCTCGTGTGTCCTGTGCGCTGTGGGCCCGTTCCCGGTGTGTCCCCATGTCTGGGCCCATTCCTGGTGTCTCCCCTGGGCTGTGGATCCGTTCCCCGTGTGTCCTCTGGGCTGTGGGCCCTTTCCTGGTGTGTCCCAGGGCTGTGGGACCCATTCCGGGTGTTTTCATGTATCCCCTGCCCTTTAGACCTGCTTTTGGTGTCACCTCTGGGCTGTCGTCTCTCATTCCTGGTGTGTCGCCTGGGCTGTGGTCCCCGTTCCCGTGTGGATACCCTGGGCTCCGGGCCCGTTCTTGGTGTGTCCCCTGGGTTATTGTCCGTTCCCAGTGTGTCCCCTGGGATGTGGTCCCGTTTTTGGTGTGTCCCCTTGGCTTTTTGGCCCGTTCCTGGTGTGTCCTCCTGGCTGTGGTCCCTTTTCCGTTGTGTGTCTCTGGGCTCTGGGCCTGTTCCTGGTGTGTCCCCTGGGTTGTGAACCGTTCCTGTTTTGTTTCCTGGGCTGTGGACCGCTCTTGTTGTGTCCTATGGGCTGGGGTCCATTTCCGGTGTATTCCCTGGGCTGTGGGCCCGTTCCTGGTGTGTCTGTTGGGCTGTGGTCCCCCGTTCCCGGTGTATCCTCTGAGCTGCGGACCCGTTCCTGGTGTGTTCCAGGGCTGTGGACGCATTCCTGGTGTGTCCCCTGGGCTGTGGACCCGTTCCTGGTGTATCCCCTGGGCTTTGTGCCCGTTTCCGGTGTGTCTCCTGGGCTGTCACTTGCTGTGGTGCTGAGGTCTGTGGGAGATCTGTCCTGGGGTGCTATCAGGCAGTGACTTTGTTCTTCGAGTATGTGAGGAGTTTGGTTTTCAGTTAGTCGTTGGCGTGTTTTGCTGAGACCTCTAGATTCCTCTGATTCACAGTCCGTCGTGGAATGGTGGGGACCTTCTGGAAGCAGGAACCAAGGTGTTCGGTGCCTTCTTTGATTGTATCTGTCTGTGGGATACAGCAGGGGATGTTCAAACGCTTCGATGTTCAGGTGGTTGTCATCTTGGATGGTGGGTCGTAGGGACGGGAGGTCTTGTCTAGAGCGATGATGGTGGTTTGGCTTTAATTGCTTGTAGGTTCATATACTATTCATGTGCATCATTTTGTTGCTGACAAGGCTGAAGATGTGCAGGTCGCTATGTTGTTGAACTTTGTATGGGTAAGGAACATGTCGTTTGCGTAACTGGAAACACAGCAAGAGGTGTGTTTCAAGTGTGCTGTATCCACATCACGAGGTCCGGGTGGATCCGCGGTTTTTTCCATGAGTATGATGTGTGGTCACATCAGCTTCATGGGGCACTCCTTTAGGGTGCTTGTCAATGTGGACACCACAGAGCTGTGGTGCTTGGAGCATAAAGTCACTGCCCTTCCTGTAGGACGCATGGCTGCTCTGATTCCCACTGTCAGGTGTCTGAAACAAAGGTTGAGAAAAGTGGTACCAGAGGGGATGCCCCAGGAAAGTGTATTAGTCCTGAGGTGTTTCCTTAGTGATCACCTGGTATACTGAGTATCCCTTGTTGTGCAGAGAACCTGTCTGGGTAATCGAATCAACATATGACTCGTACAGAGCCTGTTGAACTAGTGCCACATTCACGTGTTCAGTGAATCTGAAGCTAGTTCCACCAGACCTCGCCGTTGATGTGCACTCACAAGGGTTCTTGGAAATGCCCATGGAAGTGTACGAAACTGTGTGCGGCGCTTGCGGCCACACTGTGTGTTTTTATCCATACAGATCATTCAACGACGTACCTGCATGTCTTTAGTTCTGTTAGTCACGGGATGATGTGCTGGATCAGTTTATGAGCTGGGGGCTCTTAACGGCCTGACCAGAGAAATACATAGATGCATGTACCTGTACATGTATTTATTCATATCTCTGGTATCACCAATGGTATTCATTCTGGACGGCCTCCTATACCAGTGATTCATCAGTCAAGGTGGTACTTCCTGAGTGATCAGAGATGCTGATCATCTTCAGCTGTGTTTCATTGAGAGATGCAGTTAGAGGAGTTACCGTTCGTTCTGGGATCTGTTTGCAAAGGATCTTCGTTTTTTTCAGAACAGACCATGAAGCAAGAGAATTGGAGGCATCGGTAAACTGGTCAGCTTCCAGCTGCGGACCAGACTGCTCATGTGTCAGGAGAATGCAATCACTTGACAAGAGCAGTAAATCCACTGCTGCTCTTGCCTGAAAGTTCCTGAAGCATAACTTCTCTCGGATTTTGG
>JADBJO010000901.1:522500-534764 GCA_016801955.1 Conus betulinus | reverse complement strand
AATATCGTACAAACAGAGGCACGTGGTGGAATTAATTAGCAAATTTTAAAAGGTTGCACGGGAGATGGTGCTTGTTCTAAGATTAACTCAGCGCAACTCTTTTCTAGGGTTCAGTTCGCGTGTCTCTCCGACAGATTAAACAAACATCACGTTTATTGATGTCATCTCTCCAATATTACTCTTTCCTTCGCTCCTCATCCTGACTACTCCTAAATGTTGGCAATATGTCGAGCCAGCGGTCCAGGTGAATGCTTGCCCTCACTGTTGTTGGTATACTCACCAGAGACTGCCCTGCCATGGAGAGTCATTGTCGTAGTATTCAGCATGCCTGTTCTGATTTAACATAGACCGGAACGCCATCTGCTATGACTACTTTATGGATATGCTGGGTCGTTTCTTACAGCAAATACTGAATTTGTCCGACTTCCGCTCCTGAAGATCGTGAAGCAGAAAGGGTTTCCCCTTTTCTGTAACTCTTTTCACTCTTTTGGTCAATATTCTGAATTCAGTTTTCTCTGTAAGACTTTGTTCTTGAGTGTTGCTTTATTGTTTTGTGTACAATTTTGCACTCTGGGATGTAGCGTTGCTAGATCAAGTTCCGCTTATGGTTTGGTCTTAGCGAAGGTGGTTGGTAACGAGATCGATAACCAAGGGAAAAAGAACGCTAGCTGCCCACGGTTTTTGGTTAACTAGGAATTTTTGTTGGTTGAAACAAAAAAAACTTGGTCTAACTAAATTTTCTTTGTTGTTGTGGGAAATAAAAATGTCAAGAGTGAAGCAAAAACGTTCGTATTCCCTACTTGTGTGGGTAATTGTTACATAATTCCTCATGGCTCCCGTGTTGCGATTTGATTTTTAGAGACACGAGACGTTCTTCGGACGAGAACTCTGCACATACGTCGGACGGGCTTTTAGCACAAACAGATTCAGCAACCACGATGTATGATCAGCGTCTACAAAGACATTCTTGCCAGAGGATAAATTAGTTGAGTCGCGAAGCAGGGAATGATGGCCTTTCGCCCCTCCTTCTGGAACACACACACACACACACACTACACACACACGCTAAACTTCTCCTAATGACTTCACGAATCTGATGATCCCCACTACGCTTTGACGCCACATCCCCCCCCCCCCCCCCCCCCCCCCCCCCCCGTAGGTAAGAAACCTCAAAGGGAGATCACACACGGATTTCTTGCTGAGTGTGGGCCCTGACGGTCCCACACAGCGTGGGATAAGGTCTCCATATTGAGAAGAGGTTTGTTCGCAAAAGGAGATGACAAGCATGCGGTAATTCAAGCTGAACTGCAGACGAAAGGTTCACTGGAAGCGCTGAACGAAGGAAGGAAACCCATTTCAAAAACAAAAAAGGTTTTGCGACTTCTTGTTCAATTTATTTCACGGTCGAGTGGCTTGGGGCTTTGTTCTGTCTTTTGGATAGTTGAGGAGGCTGAGGACGATTGAAGCTATTGGACTGTTGCGTTTGGTAGTCAAAGAGGGTGCACCGCAGAGCTGCAGTAGATCGGACTATCTCTGGGCTGTTCACCACAGCACGAACGGGCCTATTGAAATCGTGAATCTTGAATTTTCAGTTTTGAAATACCATTCATTTCCTAGCGTCAATCTTGTCCCATTTGGAAAAAAGAAAGAAATATCTCAAGACAGAAATGGGATTTCAACGTAGCAGTGTGTAACACTCCTCTGTCGGTCTCGTACCGTCTGTCTCGGCGTCTCTCTCCAATCTCCTCTTCTCTCTCCTCGTCTTCTCTCACTCACCTCTCGTCCTCGCTCTCCTCCATCTATCGGATCTCTCCCTCCACTCCTCCACAACCCCGCCCCCCCCTCTCCACAGAGTCCCCCTCCCCCCCCACCACCCTCCTCCCCTTCCCGTCTCCCCAAACTCAAATCCACCTCCCCCCCCGATCCCTGACCCGATCTCGCCCGCCCCTTCCGCACCCCCCACCCCGCCCCCCCCTCTCCCCCCACCCGCCCCCCCCTCTCTTCCTCATCTCTCCCACCCCCCCTCTAATCCTCCCTCCCGTGACATTTCATAAGTTCTATACGAAGTGCGGGCGACGATGTAATGAAAACGATGAGCACTGGTACTGACCGGGATCGAATCGTGAACCTCTCCAACCAATCATTGAGTGGCTGTCTACACCACCGGTTGCCCCGCTGAGCTGGAAATAAATATGTTTCACGTACTCCCCCCAAAATCGGAGTATGGCTGTCTTCATGGTGGATATTAAAAAATAAACTGTTCATAATTATCTCACACAAAAACTCCACTAGATGTGGAAGGGATGGGGCGGGAATTAGCCTTGCATGTGACCTCAACAAAAAAAACCAGGTGTTTCACGCGCTAAGGATCAGCCTTTCGTACGTAGAAAATAAGGAAAGAAAAAAAATGTGTGAACGTAGTTGTACACAAGCAGTAAATAATGGGAAATCATTGAAAAGTACATGGATGCCCTGAAATAGAAGACAGAAACGGGATACAAGTGTGGAGAGAACTTAAACCACTGAGAACATGAAGGACAGAGCGCATGAGGGAGCTTTACTGGGGTGAATGGAGGGGGGTTGTAGGGGTGCGGGTGACTGGAGCATCGTATGATCGGTTATTATGCTGAAGGACAGGGAGTGGAGAAGACTTATAGAGTTATGGAAGATGTTGAACTGGGTAATTAAGCTGAACCGGACGACTTATTTCCGTTTCAGAACATAATACTGTTTTCCCTAAGGGGAAATAATTTTTTTAGCCATTGTTCATTGCTTATAACGACATAATCGTATTATCATCATTATAATTAGCGTTATTATTATCCCATTATCATCATCAGCATTAGGTGGTTGTATAGCCAGCAGCATCCTCAGTAAGTAGTAGCTATGCAGCATAGCAGTGGGTAAGACACCATATGTATTATGTAGGGCATAACTGATCCTCATACCTCCCTCGGACAGTTAGTGTCATCATATCATTATCATAGACTTATCATATTGTTTAGTATTATTAGTATTATTATAGTATATATTAGTGAGTATTATGATGTACTATATAGTTGCCCCCTATGGTTTTGTTGTGGTTCTTCTTCTTAAATATTATTCTTTATAGGATCGAGTAGGAAGGCAAAAATCCCCAGCGTTCCATTGCGGGAAGTTGTGTTTCCCTTTGCATGAAAGATATACTGTAGTACATATTCTTCAATTCTTATCAGTACAACGTTTGCAGTGTTCATGTGCACTGGCACATAATATACAAACTAATGTCAATAATGTCCAGCACCCCTGATTCACTTTTTGCCGCCAGCGTGTGTTGTGCGTGTGGGTGTGTGTGTGTGTGTGTGTGGTGTGTGTGTGGGTGTGTGTGTGTGTGTGTGATGTGTGTGTGGTGGGAAGAAACTGTAACACACTTTAGAGATGAGCGATGGGAGACAACCAACAAAACACTGATATTGATTTGTAGCCCGCCGCCCCCACCTCTCTCTCTCTTTCTTGTCTGTTTGTCTTCTGTCTTCCTCTCGCCTTTCCTCTCTAGGGGACTCGCTCCCCTCTCCTCTCTCCCTCCCCCTTCGTGCTCTGCCGTCTTCTCCAGAAGCCTCTCTCCTCTCTAACTCTTTCTTGTTACTTCAGCTTGCCATTGTCTTGAGGGGAATAGTTGGAGCCATACCCACCATAAAACCGTTTTCGTTGAACCCCCCCCGCCCCTCCCCCCCCCCCCCCCCCCAAAAAATCCTTTTTGGTTGTTTGGTTCCTTCTGTTTCTTTATTTATGGTCAAGTGAAAACGTGTGATACAAATAGCCGATCGCATTTCAGCTACCATAATCTTTACCTTCCTACACACAGATCACACACACACACACGCGCGCGCGCGCGTCGCGTTGCTAGCGCGCACGCGCCACACGACCAGGCACTTGCACTGAACGCACGCACGCACGCGCGCCGCATAATCTACGGACGCACGTACGCACATATACGAAGTAACGCCCACTGTACACAATATATCGCAACATTCTCTCAAGCCTTTTGGCGTCGCCTCCCCCGCCCCCCCCCCCTCTCCCGCTGCCCCCCTCCTCAACAACTCTCTCTCTGGCTCTCTCTCATCTCTCTCACTCTCATGTTTGTCTCTCTCTACACTCTCCGTCTCACTCCCCTCCTGTCTCTCTGTCTCTCACACATCACTGTGTGTCTCTCTTCTGTCCTCGGCCTGCTCTGTCGCTGCTCTCTCCCTCCCCCTCTCTCTCTCTGTCCGCTCTCTCTCTGTCTCTCCTGTCTCCTGCGTCTCCCTTCTCTTCTGCCCTTTAAGACGTCTCTCAGAACGCTAGAAAACAGTCTCTCTCTCTTCTCTCTCTTTCTCTCCCTCCCCATTTCCTGGTTCCAGCTAGGATCCTTTCCTCCCTTCCTCTTCTCTCACCTGGGGCTCTGGTTCTACAAACAGTGACACTAGCGTTTTTCATTATTAAAAAATCAGAGGTCGAAATCGCATGGCGTTTTTAAAATTCTGGTGTGGCCGACTCTCGTAGCCAATGTCGTCAAGGGGCTAAGTATTTCCCCGGCCGGTCCCTTCCAAAAAGACAATCTGATGTTTAAATCACAGATACGAAAAGGAAGTCTCCGCTCTCGTCCCTCTCCCCGCCCTCTCTCCCCCCTCTGGGGGGGGGTGCTCCTCTCTCTCTGCGCTCTCGGCTCTCGTCATCTCTGTGTCTCCATGGGCGGGGGTCTCTCGCTCTCGATCTCTCATCTCGCTCTCTCTCTCTTGTGTGTGTGTGGTGTGTGTGGTGTTGTGTGTAGTGTGTGTGTGTGCTTGTGTGTGTGGTTGTTTGTGCGTGATGCGTTGTGTTTTTGTTTGTGGATTTGGGTGTGTTTTCGGCGTCTTTCTGCTGTCCGCCTGTGTTGATTTCTCTTCTGTAGCCGCCCAGTGACCTCTGGCCAACAGAACTCGTCAAAAACATGTCTCTTCTGCTCGCTAGTTCTCTCTCTCCAACTCTCATCCTCTCCAGACTAACGTACTCTCTCCAATTCGCATCTCTCTGCATCTCGGAAATCTCCATCTCATCGCTCTCTCTCGTCGCCATTCTCTCTCATCTCGCTCTCGGTCTCTCCTCTCGTCCCGCTGCCACTTTCCACCCTCTCACTCAGCCTGAGGTATGTACCTGGATCTGATGAATGTTATTTTGTGGTCGGGTCCTGGAGAGCAAATAAGTTTATCGCCTGTAATCCGTGCCAGCTAAGTTGCGTAAGAAAGCTTAAAGCTTTTCTTGTATCTGCGACCGGGAGATCCTTCTGTTCCTCTGTCTGTGCACCACCATCCCTTATGATCGTAGGAGCGCTCTCCTGTTGGATCTGGTCTTATGATAGGTTGATGTGGGCCACGTTTTTTAGACGGACACTACAACCTTTGTGAACATCCAAAGTCACAAATTAACCGTAAGGGAACCGTCAGTATCAAAAAGATTACAGAAATGGACGATTCTGATATTCCCTTTGCGGTCGGCCGGGCTATTAGCACCATTGCCACACACACACAACACACACACCACACACACACACACAACACCACACACACACACACACCACACACACACACACACACACACACAACACACACACACACACACACACACATATATATAGTATATAATATATATATATATAGATATCTATATATATATATATATATATCTATCTGTCTGCTGTCCTGTCTCCTCTCTCTCTCTCCCTCTCGCTCTACTCTCTCTCCTCTCTCTCTCTCTCTCTCTTCTCTCTCTCATACGACATAGTTCTGGACTTGCAGTCAGATCTTGTTTAAAGCAGTTTACTGGTTCTGACCAGTCCGTAAGCTTGAAATGATTAGATTTGTTTACAGGTAGGAGGGGGAGGGGGAGGAGAAGAGATGGAGGGGAAGGAGAAGAACAACAGCAACAACAACAGAAACCAGAAGAAATAGACTATGAACAAGCCAGAGCAAGAACATGAAAAACGCATATAGCTTCACTGAGTCAAATAACACATCCGTTTAGTATTTTTGATTCCCAATTTTGCAACCTATGTAGAACTGACTTGGAATCAACGCAGAAAAATATATTATAGACAGCAGTGTTATTGTCACACATAAAAAATCAACGCCATAAGAATAGCATGCAGTTCTGCTGTAAATATGGAGAACCCTTTCCCTAGAGAAAAAGGATCTACGAATCTTCAGCAATGGAATCACAAAACCGGAGCCCGCATATGAGTCTGAAATCGAACCATCCGTAAAAATCTTCAAATGATTTGGATACAAGGTTTCAATGTGTTGTTTTGCTTCACATGAAGACAGTGGTAATAAGTTTGCTTCTTTATAAGTATTTCACGAATTTGTGTGTATTGGAACACCAAGTACTACCTGTACCGTTTTACCGTCTGCTGACTGTAATTTCTACAACAGGATTTCTGGGGCATGAAATAAATAAACCTCTTGCCCGTAAATAAGCTTCGATCAAACTGAGCTATGGTGTGTGTGTGTGTGTGTGTGTGTGGTGTGTGTGTGTGTGTGCGTGTGCGTGCGTGCGTGCGTGCGTGCGTGTGTGTGTGTGTGTGTGGACGCGCGCGCGTGCGCGTGTGTGTTATCACTGACCTGTCCACAGTTCTGTAAGGGTTAGAGTGGGTCATGATCTTTTGAATTACCTGTCCGCAGTTCTGTAAGGGTTAGAGTGGGTAATGATCTTTTTGAACTAAAAAACTTACTACCGCATAGAGGTGCACTGTGCACTTCCCATGATTTACTAGATGTGCTGAGTAGAGAAAATGCTGAGAGACTTAGGGTTGCCCTGTGCCTCTGTCTGGGAGTTTGCTATGCTGGTTAACTTGAGTTCATTTATAAAGTTTCTTTTTTTTCACTTGGTTTGACCTCGTCCTCTTCTACCTGCCACTAAACTTTGGTCACATATTTCTAATCGCCATCTTCGTTTTCCTTCTCTCTCTTCGTCCGCGTTTGTCTGTCTGTCTGTCTGTCTGTTCTCTTTGTGTCTGGTCTATGTCTGTTCTCGCGGTCTCTCTCTCTCTCTCTCTCTCTCTCTCTCTCTCTCTCTCTCTCTCTCTCTCTCTCTCAGTCTCTCTCTCGTGCTTTCTTGTCTGTCTCTGTCTGTGTGTCTGGTTATCTGTCTCTCTATATCTCTCTCTCTGTCCGTCTCATCTCTCTCTCTCTCTCTCTCTCTCTCTCTCTCTCTCTCTCTCTCTCTCTCTCTCTCGCTTGCTCGCTGCTTGATCAGTTCGGCTCCACAAGATAAAAACTAACATTATGGGGGAAGGAAGAATGAAAAATACAGCTTTAAAATGATGCCCCGGCGATTTTTTTTTTTTCTTTTTCCCTCCTGGGGTTTGCTATTTCTGTCCATCACTGTGTGTCCATTTTTTGGTCAGCGAGCCAAGTTTCTTTCTTTCAACATTTGAAAAAGATAAGATGTCTGCAGCGTGTTCCTTCTGGTATTTATCATCTGTGTGTGTGTGGGTGTGTGGTGTGCTAAAGTCTCTCTCTCTCTCGACTCTCTCTCTCTCTCTCTCTTATCTCTCTCTCTTCTCTCTCTTCTCTCTCTCTCTCCTCTCTCTCTTCTCGTGCTTTGCTTTCTTTGTCTGTCTCTGTCTGTGGTTATCTAGTCTCTCTGTCTCTCTCTGTCTCTCTCTTTCCGTCTCTTCTCTCTCTCCTCTATCTCTCTCTCTCTCTCTCTCTCTCTCTCTCTATCTCTCTCTCTCGCTTGCTCGCTCCTTGATCAGCTCGGCTCCACAAGATAAAAGAAAATTATGGGGGAAGGAAGAATGAAAAATACAGCTTTAAAATGATGCCCCGGCGATTTTTTTTTTCTTCTTTTTTCCCTCCTGGGGTTTGCTATTTCTGTCCATCACTGTGTGTCCATTTTGGTCAGCGAGCCAAGGGTTTCTTATTTCAACATTTGAAAAGATAAGATGTCTGCAGCGTGTTCCTTCTTGTATTTTCATCTCCGTGTGTGTGTGTGCTAAAAAAAAAAAAATCTCTCTCTCTCTCTCTCTCTCTCTCTCTCTCTCTCTCTTCTCTTCTCTCTCTCTCTCTCTCTCTGGCATCACATTTATACTTTCCCTGGAGGTTTTCGCTAGGTTTTTTTTTTTCAAATGTATTCGGTGCTTCTGGTCTGGGAAGCAAAAACTTTCCTGGAGGTTTTCGCTAGTTTTCTTTTCTTTGTTTTTCAAATGTATTTCGGTGTTTGGTCTGGGGAATCAAAAAACGTTTATCAGCTATTTAATCCCTCCGAAATCCATTTGCGTAAGAACACTAAAAGCGTTGTCTGTGTCCGCGCGGCTGCGCCTGCATAACATCCACGCGTTATCTGTTAATCTGGCCGTCAACCGTACTTTGTGGAACATTGAAGAGTTTTGTGTGTTGGAGGTCTCTCTTCAAAACGTGCTATTGGGTATGGTTGATGGACGGACCGTTGCACCCTGAGTAAGTCCAGGGTCAGAAGAACAGAGCGTTTTATTAGACCATCAAACATACGTTGGCATGACGAAAGTTCATAAATTTCGTACGATTTTGTCGAGAGAAACTACTTGTTCTGATGTGGACGATAAGCACGAATGATTCCATGGGCGGGAAATGTAAACACACGCGCGCGCGCACGCATGCATGCCACGCTCGCCGGAATGCTCGCACGCACGCAAGCCATTGGACGCGCGCACGCACCCACCATCACCACCACAGCCAAAAACAATAACACACAACCGGCCAAATGTTATTGCGCACACCGAACACACCACACAACACACACACACACACACACACACACCACACACAAACACTTACACAACAATCAAACCACACCACCACACACCACACACACACACACACAAGACACACAACAATCAAACACACAATACACACACACACAAACACACACAACAACTACACACAACACAAACTACACAAAACACTTCAAACACACATATACACGCACTCACGAACGCAGGTACACACGCACGCACGCAAGCACACACACACACCAACACACACACACAAACACGCCACACACACACACACACACACACAGGCACACCACACACACCAAACACACACACACACACCCCCCACACACACAACACAGGCACCACACACACACACACACAGGCACACACCACACACCACACCAACACACACACACACACACACACACACACACACCCACACACACACACAACACAAATGTGCGCGCACGATGATGAAACACGCAACACTCACTCAACACACAACACGTTTTACACACACACACACACCCACACACACACAACCACACAAACCACACACAAACACACACACATAACAAATGACACACACATGGACACAACACACCCACGCGCGCGGCGCGCGCGCAGCGCTACCACCCACCACACACAACACACACACACACACCACAACACAAACACCACGCACACCCACATTTCACTGAATTAAAAGATTCAAGTTCTCCCCTTAAGTCTGAGATTAGAATACAACAAAGGGATCATAATGCACAGAGATTGTGTCTGGGAAGGCACCCTCAACATTAGTTCACAGATTCTCAATTAATTCCTCAAGGACTCTACCCAAACTTCATGTCCCTGTTCCTAGAATTGATTTATTCAAATCCAGTTTAACATATTCAGGTTCCTGTCAAATGGAACTCGCTCCCTGAATCAACCAAACAACACCAATGCATATCAACCTTCAAACACCATTATTTCAACCATCTTATGTGCCAATACTTGCATTTGCATACTCGCCATATCCACCACCAACCACCAACCACCCTCTTTGCCTTTTGTATGACCCTGACTATTTAGAAAGTGTTTTGTACTTGAAATGCCACACAACACACACACACACACACACACACACACACACACACACACACACACACACACACACATACACAGTTTACTGTTGGAATGACTTGATTTATTATCTATATCTCCTCTCTCTCATCCTCCCTCCCTCCCTCCCCTCCTCTCCCCCCCCCCACCCCCGACACACACACACACACACACACCATCATTTGCACATCTCCCCCCCCCGATCTTGTTGGAATGACTTTCATTTATTATCCCCCCCATTCCCCCCCCCCCCCCCCCCCCCCCCCCCCCTCCCGACGTGGTGACTGGCCATCATTATGCATCTCCCCCCCGATTTGTGCTTACTTTCATTTTTCCCCCCACTGCTTCAAATTGCTTGTCTTGCATCTCCTTGGAATGTTTGATTGTCAGATTGTTCTAACGCTCTCTTCCCGCACGCTCCACTCTCGCCTCTTTGTCCCTTCCTCTCTCGCTCTCTGTCGCCCTTCCCTGCACTCTTTCGCTCCTTCGTCTCTCTCTCTCTCTCTCTCTCTCTCTCTTTTCTCTCTCTTTTCTCTTTTTTTTTTTTTTTTTTTTTTTTTTTTATTGTATTCGTATTAGTTCTAGTCACTTTTTGCATGCTTCTTTTGTTGCCTTATCTTATGTTGACCCTATTCAGGGCGAGGACTGGATGTAAAAAAGCACATCAGTGCTTATCTATTATCCTCGTAAATAAAGAATTTTGTCTTGTCTTGTGGTGGTTTCCTCTGTTATTTTCTTTTTTTTTCCCTTTTCGTTTTTTTTTGTTCCACTGTCTGCCAGACTTTAGATAAGAGACTGGGGAATACTTTCGAAATGAGAAATATAAAGACACCCACATAATTATACAATACGCAGCAAATTCCACATTTCGGCTTTTTCCTGACGTAGCGTGGTGAATCTGATTGGTATGGGTTGCATTGAGATCTCCTCACGCTGATTGGTTTTGGATTGCGCTGAAATCTCCTCACACTGATTGGTGTGGATTGCATTGAGATTCCCTCACATTTCTTCCTGGATCGTTTCTGTTTTGGTTCACTCGTTTCAGTTTTTTAGAGCTTCCCCCTCTCGTACTACCTCCCCCCCCCCCCCCCCCCCCCCCCCCCCCCCCCACCCCACCCCCCCCTCCTGTTTCCCCCTCCTACACCCCGTTTCTGTCCACTTCCGTCTGGTTTCTTCCCCCGCATTTTGTCTCACTGTCCGTCCTTCTCTGTCTGTCGGTCTCTCTGTCTGTCTGTCTGTCTGTCTCTCCACCCACCTCTCTGTCTGTCGGTCTCTCCACCCACCACCTCTCTCTGTCTGTCTCTCTGTTTCTCCGTCCCCTCTCTGTCTGTCTCTCTGTCTGTGGTCTCCCCTCCCCACCTCCCTCTGTCTGTCTGTCTCTCTCCAACCCATCGCTATCTGTCTGTCTGTCTGTCTGTCTGTCTGTCTCTCCACCCCCCTCTCTGTCTGTCTCTTTGTTTATCTGTCTCTTTATCTCCCTCTCTGTCTGTCTGGTCTGTCTCTCTCTCTCTCTATCACCCTGTCTCTCTCTATCCTTCTCTCTCTCTCTCTCTCTCTCTCTCTCTCTTTTCTTTCATTTCGTCTCCCTCTCTCTCTCCTCATCTCTCTCTCTCTCTCTTTCATTTCGCCTGCCCCGCTGCCACTTCAACGCTGTTACTCTTCCTGAGGTTGCTATTGATCTTGTACATGTTTATTTTTTGATCTGACCCGGGAGGAATCGAGGTTTTCGCCTCTAATCCAGGCCAACTTGGTTGCGTAAGAATATTTTCAAGCTCTGCTTGTGTCCAGCGATGCCCTGCGTCTGTCCGTCCATTCGTCCGTTCTGCTGCCCATCCGGCATCGTTTCTTATTCGTTATTACGGAAGCGTTCTCATGTCGGATGTGTGGCATCCGAAGCTGCCATGATGCATGCTCCAGGATGAAATCCAAAATCAGTAGGAAAACGTCGGTGTCAAATCACTGACATGCTTCAACATTTTTTTTTTTTTTTTTTTGCTGTCCCAACCTCTGCGCCACTTCAGAGGCAGTGCACCCACGCCGCTCATTCCGACACCCTGTCCACAGCCACAGCCCGGTCGGCCCCGCCGCAGCCCCCGACACCGGCAATCCACAGGGAGCAGTCAGTGTCAAGTCGTCAAGAGGCAACCCACCGGAGGAGACACTGCACCGCTGTCGAGTCACTTCGGTGGTGTTCAGTGGCAGCCTGTTTCTGATCTAACATACGCAGGACACCACCTACTAAGCCCCCTACTGACGACAATAATTGCTAAGCAAGTCGCAGAGAGCTGGCGTGAATGAACTCTCCCTCGGGAGGGTGCCCACCGCGTCCGTCAAACGACAGCCCCCAAGGACTCGCCGATACCGGTGACCCCGACGGAAACTAACCAAGGCCAAAGACATGGAGAGGGACA
>JADBJO010000901.1:510000-512500 GCA_016801955.1 Conus betulinus | reverse complement strand
CTTGCTCCTCTCGTCTTCCTCTCTTCTTCTCTTTTTTTTTCTGATTGTTCCTTTCAGATCCTGATAGTCCGTCGTCGTCTTCGTCGTCCGTCGTCGTAGTCCCCGTCGTCGTCGTCCTCCTCCTCGTCTCCTCCTCCTCTCCTCCCTCATCCTCCTCTCCTCCTCCTCCTCATCTTCATTACCGTTCGTCGTCGTCGGGATCGGGCATCATCATCATCATCATTCATCATCATCATAATCATCATCATCATCATCATCTTCTTCTTCTTTCTTCTCTTCTTCTTCTTCTTCTTCCTCTTCTTCTTCTCTCTTCCTTCAGCTTCTTCTCCTCACCACTTATTCTCTGTTTTCATCTTGTCCCCACACAGCCATCTTCGCTGTCCCTCTTTGTGTCTCTCTCTCCTCTTTGTCTCTCTCTCTATCTCTCTCTCTTCTCATCCCTTTTATCTCTGTCTCTATCCTCGGTCTCTCTGCCTCTCTGTCTGGCTATAATCTCTCTCTCTCGGTCTCTGTGGTCTGTCTGTCTGTCTCTCTTCTTCTCTCTCTCTCCTCGATCTCTCTCTCTCCTCTTGTTACTGACTGATCATTGCAATCACCGAGATAAAGCAAATATGTAGAAAAGAAGGAAAAGATTATCGTACGTAAAAGTGAACTGCTCATCGATCTTGTCTCTTTCTCTTTTAGTCTTAGAACTTTCTATCCAAAAACCAAAGCGAGAAAAAAAAAAATCTTCTTTCAGCATTGGACAAAAAAAGTCTCCTCTTGCAGGGGGTTGTTTCTGGTTACTTTTCCTTCGTGTGCGCTCTCTCTCTCTCTCTCTCTCTCATCTCCCTCTCGCTCCCCCAACCCCCCACAACCCCCCCCCAACCCCCCCCCCCGCCCCCCTCTATCCCTCCCCCCCCCACACCCCATCCCCCATTCCCCTCCTCTCTCTCTCTCTCTCTCTCTCCGTCTCTCTCTCTCTCTCTCTCTCGCTCTCTCTCTCTCTCTCTCTCTCTCTCTCTCTCTCTCTCTCTCTCTCTCTCTCTCTCTCTCTATCTCTCCAGTGTCCTGCATTCTCTCACACACGGTGAAAGCTTCCAGTGTCCACCGTGGCGACAGCAGTTCCTATTCGTGTCCTGTCCAAGACACCCACTTAAAGATCACGGCCTGTTTTCGCATGTCACGTGCGCCACGCCGGTGCCTGGCTGTTTGGTTCCTGGGCGGGCTTTTGGCTCTCCCTGCTGCTAATGTCACAGAATGGGTGGAGGGGCGTAAAAAGCGCGGAACTTTGCAATTTCGCAATTTAAAGTTCGAGGGGACGGGTGGGGTGGAACAGGGGTGGGGGGGAGGGAGGACATGGAGAGGGTTAGGAGTTCTCGATAACATGTTGGGAATAGCGCCGTGATATTTCAACATTTGGTATAAAGTGAAGTGTGATTTTGTAGTGAGACGATTCCAGTGATGTTATCTTCAGCCATCTGGTTGATATTTCTTTGCATCGATCATGCTTTTAGAATGTCTTTTTTTTCCCATAAAAACTGAAGTGTTTTTTTTTTTTTTTTTTGTTTCGCATAGAAGACAAAGTCCGGAAAGAGATAGGGGGGGGGGGGAGGGAAGAGGGGGGGGAGAGCGGGTTATGAGGGCGGAAGAAAGAGAGAGAGAGAGAGGGAGAGAGAGAGAGAGAGAGAGAGAGAGAGAGACAGAGAGAGAGAGAGAGGTTGAGATGGGAAGGAAGAAGGAGAGAAAGAGAGAAAGATGGGGATGGCAGAGGAGGAAGGGAGGGACCACTGGCAGGTTTTTTTTTTTTTTTTTTTCTAAACCCCTCCCTCCATTCCCGGTGGGGAAGGAATGGAAAAAAGTACTAAGAGGTATTGCCTTCCCAAATCCCCCCCCTCCCCCCCCCCCCCCCCCCCCCCCCCCCCCCCCCCCCCCCCCCCCCCCCCCCCCCCCCCCCCAAATAAAATAAAAAAAAAAAAAATAATAATAATAATAAAATATGATAATAAAAAGAAAATCAAATACAATAACGTTAAAAAAGGATGCAAGATGGGCTCCCTCCCAGAGATTTATTGCAAAATGTGACGAATAGTTTAGGCACTTTACACGTACTGTCGCACCCACCATGAAACATGGCTATTCCACATGGGCCCACATCAGGTTTTGACACATTGCAGGAGTTGGCAGGATTGCCCTACATGTGTCATTGCCGTCTGCAGCAGATCAGAGGACTATAACGTTGGATGAGGGGCCAAGAAACTGGTTATGTGGAAAAAGAATGTGCAGGGCGTTGGATGGGGTGGTGAGAGAGAAAGAAAGAACAAGAAACGTGGGGTGCGCGCGCGCGCGCGCGCCCGTGTGTGTGTGTGTGTGTGTGTGTGTGTGTGTGTGTGTGTGTGTGTGTGTGTGTGTGTGTGTGTGTGTGTGTGTGTGATTTTTTTCTCCTTATCAAATGGTGTAAGATAATATATTCAAAAAAACAATAACAAGACGAAACAAAAATTTTGATGGTACTGAAGGA
>JADBJO010000901.1:502500-505000 GCA_016801955.1 Conus betulinus | reverse complement strand
TTTTGTCTGCCGTACCACCCATGCTTTTGACCAACTGTCTGCCGTACCAAGGTCCTCATGCTTTTGATGACCACCCTGTCTACCAAGGTCCTCATGCTTTTGATGACCAAGGTCCTCATGCTTTTGATGACCACCTGTCTGCCGTACCAAGGTCCTCATGCTTTTGATGACCACCTGTCTGCCGTACCAAGGTCCTCATGCTTTGATGACCACCTGTCTGCCCGTACCAAGGTCTCATGCTTTTGACACCTGCCTGCCGTACCAAGGTCCTCATGCTTTTGACCACCTGTCTGCCGTACCAAGTTCCTCATGCTTTTGATGACCACCTGTCTGCAGTACCAAGGTCTCATGCTTTTGATGACCACCTGTCTGCCGTACCAAGGTCCTCGTGCTTTTTACCACCTGTCTGCCATACCAAGTAGTGATTGTGAAGCTTGGATAATTAAGATCTGGCTGGTACACAGGATACGTGTGGGTAAAATGTCGTAGCGAACAGTGGTGGAAAGTGACGTGTAGCAAACAAGTGAGCAGTGAAAAACGTAGTAAGATGAGATGAAGTACAGTAGTGAAATGTAGAGAAAGAAGGTAAAGTATACGGGTGATGATCAGAAAGATGAGGTGAAGTGCAGCAGTGAAATGTTATAAAATGAGGTGAAGTGTCGAGAAATTATGTGAAGAGTAAGTCAAGTGTATAGTAAAATGATGTGAAGTGTAGTGGAGTGTGTCAAAACAGGATGAACAGTATCAGTGAAATAGGATGAAATATGGTAGTCAGCAGTAGGAAGACGGGTTTTTTTTTAATGGAATAATGAAGTGGTGTGGAATGTGATGACGTGTAGTGGTAAAATGAAATAACAAATTTAGTGGTAAAATGAAATAACAAAGTTAGTGGTAAAATGAAATAACAAAGTGTGGCGAAAAACTGTGATGCTGATGAAGCAACAACAACAAAGAAATGAAGAGTAGCAACACCCACCGAAATATTGGAAATATGACAAAGAAAACCCACGTTAAAAAGTTTCCAAAAACCTTGCGAAATTGTATCCAAAAAGCACTGAAAAAAACGGTTTCATAAAAGACATTGAAATAATACAGTACTGAAATTGGACACAAAACAGTGGTAAAAATAAAGTAACAGAAAAAACATTGATTCGTGAGATCAAAGGAGGGAATGTCGCCACCAGCACGCTAATGTAATAAGAAGTCGTGGAACGTGGCAAAAAAAAAAAAAATAAATAAATAAAAAAAAAAAAAAAAACGAAATATCTTTTTAATGTGAAAGGCAGTGAAAATAAAAGATGATCAGACATTGTCAATAGCAGTAAAATATAAAACATGAAAGTTACGCGAAGTAAAGAGTGGAGAAAAACAAATGAAAGAATTGTAAATAAAAAGCTGTATTGACCGAAGAGAGCCTAGGATTCAATGGCAGCGGGGACAAGTGGTATTTCTATTATAGGGGTTGGTTTGTGTGGGTTGCCGTGACGGAGGCTTGGCCATTCAGGAATGATGACAGTTCATTGTCAGCAGCCATCAAGAGGCACCCGTCAACAAGTCAATCCTTCGTTGCCCTTGCTGCATTGTGTGCGTGCGTCTGCTCCCGCCGAGCGCACGCGTGCGCGCGCGCGCGCACGTGTGTGTGTGTGTGTGTGTGTGTGTGTGTGTGTGTGTGTGTGTGTGTGTGTGTGTGTGTGTGTGTGTGATTGAGTGAGTTTGTATTATGTGTGTGTGTGTGTGGGGGGGGGGTGATTGAGTGAGTTGAATTATGTTGTGGTGCGTGTTGTGGTTGTGTGTGTGTGTGTGTGTGTGTGTGTGTGTGTGTGTGTGTGTGTGCAGTAAAAAGTAGGTGGGAGAGGGGACGGGGCTGCTGGAGGGGGGGGGGGGGGGGAAAGAAGAAAGAGAAAGGGGGGCTGTTGGCAGAGAAGGTGGGGGGAGGAGGGGGGATGGCACAATCGAAATACTGTGTATGAGGATTGGTGTTTTGAAATTAATAGGTTGTTGTTTGCTTTCTTCCTGTGTTTTACGCCTAGATGTCTCGAGTTTTTCGGCTATTAAGCAGGTAAGTGCTGATTAATGTGTTCATGTTTAGCATTACTGCCATGATGGTGATTATGACTGTTGTTGTTATTATCATTGCATCCTTACTTTCTATGAAACGCCAAAGTGAAGCTTGAAACTGTATTGTATTTGGTCTTTTTGTTTCAGTAAACTTGACAAACAACAAAATGATGATAAGAAAAACGAGAGAGAGAGAGAGGAGAGAGAAGAGAGAGGAGAGAGAGAGAGAGAGAGAGAGAGAGAGAAATACATGACAGATCTTGCCAAGCCTTATCAACTGGACATTTTAGTTTTAATGTTTGTTTTTAAGCATATACGATTGACATTGAGCCACGTTCACATTATAATGCTTTTACCGGTCACACACACACACACACATACACACACACACACACACACACACACACACACACACACACACACACACACACACACACACACC
>JADBJO010000901.1:470000-480000 GCA_016801955.1 Conus betulinus | reverse complement strand
GCTTGTCGACAGGGCTTAAAGCAACATGATTTCGAGGACTGACTGCCAGAACCCAGTATCTCATAAGTATATATATAAGGGAGATACTGGGTTCTGGCAGTCAACCCATTTGATTTGATTTGCGTCTGTTTGGACCGTCAGGTGCATTAAGGACCAAACAGTTCACTTTTTAGTGGCAATGTCTTCAACGTATTTACAGACAGTTGATGAAATCCTTTTTTTCTTTTCTTGTCGTAGACAATGTACAACAGATTCCACTTCGTTTTCTGGACTTCCTCCGAAATAACAGGAAACTTTCAGTGGGTTCTCGGTGTGTTTGATTGCTCCATTGCAGTAATGTGAATGAATTATACATTAGTCATAAGACTGCAGATTTGACTACAAAGGTTGTTTTTTTTTTCCCAGTGAGCTAGACCGGTTGGCTACATGGAAACAAAACTGCCTGCCATGACTCCTGGTGTTAAATGAACATTGCTCAATGTTCAGAGGGACATGGGACACCTTCTGAAGTGCGGGTTTTCTAAAGCCTAGGACGTTTGCTCCAGAACTGTCGCAAATCTTTATGATTCATATTCGTGCAAGGGGCTTCGTTATGATACTTCTTCGCCAATGGTAAAGCCAGGAACACATTGCTTGAGATGTTTAGGACGCTATTTAACGAAAGGAAAATATCCCATGACTAACGCTATGATTTTGTTTTTCAGTTCGCGAAAAGCACTTGTTGGATGTTTTTTCTTTTTTGGAAAAGAACCACGTTGTGTTTGTGGGCGTGGGGTGGGCGGGGCGGGGGGGGGTGGCAGTCGCAATGGGGATGGGGGGGATGCATTGAGGAGGGGTGGCCCATCCTTCCTAATTCGGCCCTGAGAAAAACGGATTACGCGACTGAGAGTGGGAAGCTGATTCACATGATTTTCCGGACGATTTCGAGTCTAGCCAAAACAGACCAAGGTAAACCACATCTTGTTCGAAGAAGGGGTCCTTTGGAGATGGGAGGGGGAACGACGGAAAAAGGGGGGGCAGCTCGAGCGCTGTACTGAGCGTGTGTGTGGGGGGCGTACGGAAAAAAAGGAAGGAGTCACGTGGGGGAGGAGGGGGCCCGTCTGCCTGTCGTCTTGTTGTCATTTGGATGATTGCCTCTCACCGCTTGTACCCACGTCATCAGCTTGGCATGAATATGAAACCATGGGGAAAAAACCGCTTGGTGTGTGGGTTTCTGGGTTTGGTTGGCTTGCTCCTTCATCGATTGGCTGGCGTACTGTTTGTTCAACTGATTTGCCTCAGTGACGCTGATTATGCAGTTGTGGTGTGTGGTTTTTTTCTTGGATTTCTGTTATGATACAGACAGGCATTGACCAGCAAACACCAATCCACGAAAACGAGAAACAGATGAAATTCATGCATGTGTGGATGTGAATGTCTGATGTCTGTTAGTTCACATGCATGAGCATGTGTAATGAGTGCAGCCCCAACATCCACATACAGAGAGAGAGAGGTCTCAACAATTACTTGATATGACGGACCCAAATTCTCCACCTCTCTCTCTCTCTTCTCTCACTCTCTCCGTCTCTTTCTGTGTGTGTGGTGTGTGGGTGTGTGTGTGTGTGTGTGTGTGTGCTCGTGGCGTGCGCGCGCGCGCGCGTGTGTGACTGTGTGATGATACAATCACAGACGATACACAAAGGAACAAGAGTAACTGACCAGGGACAATTTTTTAGACCCAGTCCTTGTGGACATGCGTAGAAGTACAACTGATGTTGGCAGGGGGGGGGGGGGGGGGGGGGGGGGGGGTGGGGGTGGGGGGCGTTCTTCTAATGCATATCAAATTATCATGGTTCAGGTCGCTCTGGACTGCAGGGATGAATCGTTTATATCATTAAACTCTGATTTTTTTTTAGGCTGCATTGCGTGGCAAATGTGAAAATGAATCGAGTTTTTGCATCTGCCCTGACGTGAGCGTCACTGCAGAAAAAGATCTCTTTTTTTTTTCGCTTTTTTTTCATCATTGTGTGTGGTGTACATTTTTAAAGAAACTCCCCCACCCCCCCCCCCCCCCCCCCCACATCCGACAAGAATTCTGTAGTATGAGCCTACCATACATACACAAAAAATGTGCTAATAAGAGAAAACCTTCATTTATCATCAATAACAATATTCATCTCTGTCAAAGTGAAGTCTGTTTCCGAGCATTTCTATACGTAACACGAATATAAAGCTATTTATGTTAAAGATCACCGTCTCTGTCTTCATGCGTTCTTAAAATCATCAACACAGTTTTTTTTATTTGACGTAAAAAAAAACATACACGTTTACTATTATAACTCTCTCTCTCTCTCTCTCTCTCTCTCTCTCTCTCTCTCTCTCTCTCTCTCATCTCTCTCTCTCTGTTGGCTGCCTCTCGCTCTCTTCTCCACTGTGTGCGCGCACACATGTGTATGTGTATGTGTTCTTGCGCCGCGCGCCGCGCGGCGTGGTGTGTGTGTTGTAGTGTGTGTGTGTCGGCCACGTCGCACGTGTGTGGTGTGTGTTTGTTGGGGGGGGGGGGGGGCTGTCTTTAGACAGCTATTACTAGATAGATAGGACAAGCAGACCCCCGATACAAATGTACGTATATATATGCGTTTATGGCACAGACTATTTGTAATGAGGGAACTAACCTTTCAGAGACAATTGAACACTCGTGCACTTTTACACACCACACACATACACACACGCGCGCGCAATTCACCTCACACACATGTACGACACGCGAACGCCCTGGCACCGCAACGTGGCACACGCAAGCCACGCACGCGCAGCACACACGGCACACACACAACACACACACACACACACACGGCGCGGCCGCGCGCGCGCGCGCGCGCACACACGCACACGCGCACACACACTACTGCACATCAGGTTCACGTCGAGAGAAAAAAGGGAAGTGTGTGCGTGTGCGTGTATGAAAGAGAAATTTGGTTAAAAGAAAAAAGTCACAGCACAACCCAGATAATAAGGTATGTCCCCTACAATCAAATGTCACGTGGGCATGGTAAAATCGTGTAACGAACAAAAATCCTACAAGAACGTCAAGGCAAAACAAAGTTTTAAAAAATCGAATACGTTCGAAGCACAGCGGGATACCTAAGAGAGCATTACAGATTAAAATATCTCCTCAAAATCCCAGAAAATCTTTCACAGTTTTTTTTTTCCACATCTTAGCATCTCCCTTTTCCCCATTCCCACGCTCCCCTACCCCACACCACACACTCTCTCCTGTCTGTCTCTGTCTGTCTCTCTCCCTCTCCTCTCTCTCGCTCCTCTCTCTCTGTCTGTCTGCTCTGTCTCTGTCTCTCCTCTCCTCTTCTCTCTCTATCTCTTTCCCTCTGTCCTCTCTCTCTGGTCTCCTACCCTCTTCTGCTCTCTCTCTCTCCCTCCTCCCGGCGGTGTCTCTCTCTCTCTCTCCTTGTCATCTCTCTCTCTCTCTCTCTCTCTCTTGCTCTCTATCTCTCACTCGCTCGCTCTTGCTCTCATGTCAGGATTTGCTTTTTTTTCCGTTTCAGATAGTTTCACACGAATCTGGGAGACGCTTGCAATATGTTCGTATTATGAAGTATTTAAAGAGTTCCATTGAAACAGGATCTTTTTTATCTTAATTGAATCGGGAGGTCGGATCATGAGAGCAGGGGAGAAAGATGGGGAACACTCGCGTACACACCTACGCGCGCGCGCGCGCGCACACACACACACACACACACACACACACACACACACCACACACACACACCACGCTCGCGCGCGCGCACACACGCACGCAAGCACGCACGCACGCACGCACGCACGCACCACACGCACGCACACACACACACACACACACACACACACACACACACACAAATCCCAAACCAGCTGTCATTTCGTCTGGGAGAGGCTGAAATATGTTCGTGTTGTGAAGTATTAAAGTGTTTTTTTTCATTGAAACAGGGTCTTTTTTATCTCTATTGATCGGGGGGTCAGTTCATAACGAAGGGAGGGGTAAACGGGAAACATGCACACACACGCACGCGCGCGCGCGCGCGCGCGCACACACACACACACACCACACACACACACACACACACACACACACACACACATATACGCACGCACGTACGCATGTGCACATGCACATGGACACGCAGAAATTCAACACTAGCAGTCGTGTCATGTTCGTGCACAACCTCGGTCCCTGGTGCTACAGATCCCTATGCAGATGACACCGCTTAGTGGCTCGTTCACTCAGCATTTCTGGTTTTCATCTATCTCTTCATTCTTTTATTCAGGCATTCACAGTTTATCCACGTACTACGCATGTAAAGAGTGTACTTGCACATGCGCGCGTGCGCATGCACACACACACACACACACCACACACACACACACACACCACACACACACACACACACACACATTGACCAAACCCACGTTGATGTCAGATTCAATTTAGGTTGTAAGATTAACCATGCGCGCTTGAACAGACACATACAAGACACACATACACAGGCACACACACCACACACACACACACACACACCACACACACACACACACACACACACATCCAACTCCCATTACGTCCTCGACAAGACCCCCCCCCCCCCCCCCCCCCCACCCCCCCCCCCCCCCCCCCTTACCCCCCCCCCCCCCCCCCCCCCCCCCTTCCCCTCTAGAGAACTATTCTGATTAGCTCCCTTGTCGCAAGCCCCCCTCCACCCTTTCCCCCACCCCTCACCACCACTAAGGACGGCAATCTAATTTGAATGTCGATCGTGACTACAAGTGGCCACCGCCTCGCCAAACAGATCGGATTTGTACCAAAATGCGAATTAATGCGGCACGACCCTCTGGGTATCAAAGCAACTGATTGTAGGGGGATGGAAATCAGGGGTGATTATATTGCGGAAGGACCGGAGAAGGGACGTGGTACCCCCCCCCTCCCCCCCCCCCCCCCCCCCCCCCCCCCCCCCCCTAGCACCGTGCGTGGGCTGGTGGACAAGGTTTTGCGTATGGATGACATCCTGATTGAATCATAGTTCGGAGACTCGGAGGTGAAGGACTGGGAGGAAGAAGAGAAAATGGAACCGAGGGTTGTTAGAACCGTGACTAACTATACGCTACGGGATTCGCAAGATCAGAATAGCTGGAGGGAGAGGGGTGGTGTGTGTTGTGTGGTGTGTGTGTGTGTGTGTGTGTGTGTGTGTGTGTGTGTGTGTGTGTAAGGGGTGGGGGAGTGAGGGGGGGGGGGGGGGTTTATTACATGATGATGAATTAAGTCTTGTTGCGTCTTGGCGACCAGTGGGCGTTATGCCTAGGGTGTGAATCTGTGTGTCGGAGGATTTGTGTCTTAGGTCGTCTATCCGTCTTCCCTCCGTTCCCTCCCTTCTCCTCCCCCCCCCCCCCCCCCCCCCCCCCCCCCCCCCAAGCGGCACCACCCACACCATTCACAGCTCTCTGGGCGTCTCCCTGTCTCTGTCTGTTGGTAGGTCTGTCTGTCCTGTCTCTCTCTCTCTCTCTCTCTCTCTCTCTCTCCTCTCGCTCTTCTCTTCTCTCTCTCTCTCTCTCTCGTCTCTCTCTCTCACTCTCACTCTGGTGTGGGTGTGTGTGTGTGTGTGTGTGTGTGTGTGTGTGAATGCCACACATTCCTATCTATCTTATGTATTTATCTATCTTTGTGTATCTTTCTATATATTTATTTACACACACACACACACACACACACAACACACACACACACACACACACACGAACACACACACACCAATACATGCGCGCGCATGCACACACACACACACACACACACACACACACACACACACACCACACATGAGACAGAGAGATGAGAGAGATAGAAGCCCCCATAATACACACTGAAGTTCACACACGACATGACACATTACTCAGATACACAGGCGTTCATATTCTTATTCATAGTTAGCACAGTCTGCAAAAAGGAGGAGCAGTAGATATGAAGGGATCTTTGTGGTAAACGTACGCGCGTGAAAGTGTAAGGTAACATCGGGTTATAATGGCGGAGAGCCGGACTGACTGGGGATAAAAAACAGCCTTGGTTCGGAGTGCCTTGAATGTTGGTGAGCGACATGTTTGGCTGAGGGCCAAGACTTCCTCAAATCATTATTGCAAGAGAACGTCCACCATGTGTGAAAAATGTTTTTGCCTCTCTGTCATACTCTCATTTCGTACAGCTCAGTCAGTGTCATACCCACAATCTTGCTGCATACATTCAGTACATTGCTCGATGTAGTCTTCTTGTACATTCAACTTCCAGACTAACAGGTCAGAGACAAAGTCAGTTCAGGAGTAAGCGAAGCATCTGTACACGCTGTGAGAGAAACTAGGATTACTCCCCGGAACTCCCGTTGGTTCTGGATTTATGTGGACAGTCAACCCGAGGTTGGCACAGTATTGCTCTGTTTTGCGGTAACAACTGTTAAATCAGACCAGTGGATTTGTATGCTCTCTACAATTCATCTTCACCAAGCCATGGCCTGATTCGTGTGTAGCTCTGTTGTACATCTATAAGCATAATGGGACACACTCTGTCGCTTTGTGACACTTTAAATACTCTCTCTCTCTCTCTCTCTCTCTCTCTCTCTCTCTCTCTCTCTCTCTCTCTCTCTCTCTCTCTCTCTCTCTCTCTCATTCTTCTTTTTCACTAGGAATAGATAGCAACGCCTTTATATAACGATTTCAGAGACAATTATCACGAGCAGCTAATGTAGGATATCGACTTTAAAATAGTCCTTGACAAAACGAAGAATCTGTGCTATTTTGACATTCAGCGGAGACTGGGTGGGAAAGGACCGACAACGTAGTGAATATCGTGTAAATACCAGTGGCAGGGCGTAGTCCTGGGCACCGGGGTATATGGTGTATAGCTTTCTGTCAGCATTAAAACGTTGGCGGGTCTCGAGTGCGCGATTATGCACCTACTTTGATACATAGAACCGCTGTAATCAGAGAGAGAGAGAGAGAGAGAGAGAGAGAGAGAGAGAGAGAGAGAGAGATGGCCTGCCTGTTTGTGTGAATGTGAGTGTGTGTCTCTGTGTGTGTCTCTGTGTGTGCGTGTGTCTGTGCTTGTGACTGTGTGTATGTGTGTGCCTCTGTGTGTGTGTGTGGTGTGTGTGTGTGTGTGTGTGTGTGTGTGTGTGGAGAGAGAGAGAGAGAGAGAGGAGAGAGAGAGAGAGAGAGAGAACATAAAACGTGGCAAGATCTTGGCATTCTTGCGCTGTGTCTTTGTGTGCTTGCTCTGTTTTGGGCGCAGATTTACGAACATATGCACCAGTAGGCCTGCTTTTTCTTCGTAGAAACAGCGGATCAAATGTTACAGTTATCTCAACAAATCCAGATATGTGTTTGCTACTGTGATGATATGATGTTAAGACTTTAGAGTTTCGGCTGTTCTGTAAGTACGAGGACAAATACCTATTTACTGCATGCCGTACATTTACGTAGACTGGGAGATTATCAACGAGAACGGGATAATTGTCTGCAGTAGTATTGAAATGAGTAATTTCTAGTGTACATAAAACTGAGAAGGGATAGAGATTAAATAATAGCCTTAAAATGTAAATACGGAACTCTTTTCTGGAAGCGTATGCAGACTATTCAACTCTGTATTGTGAAGAGAACCATTGGTTTCGTCTGTCTGGAGTCAACTTTCGTGTACTGAACGAGACTGCTCAGTGGAACCCTGCTTGGGTAAGTCTGTCTGTGGTGCTGTCACTGAGGTATGAAAACTAGTTTCTGTATCCATAAGCGACCCATTTAGCGCTCTCTCTGCCTCTGTCTCTGTCTGTCTGTCTGTCTGTCTGTCTCTCTCTCTCTCTCTCTCTCTCTCTCTCTCTCTCTCTCTCTCTTTCTCTCTGTGTGTGTGTGTGTGTGTGTGTGTGTGTGTGTGTGTGTGTGTGTGTGTGTTGTGTCCGTGGTAAACGTTTTACTTTGGTGTTTTCTCAGCAGTGACAGACGCTTCCATAAGCAAACGTTGCACTACTTTAAATGATGGAATTACCTTTCCAGCCAGCCATGGAAGATGTCATCGAATTGCAACGGCAATGGATCTGCGATTATTTTCAATGACAAATTCAGTATTGTTGAACTAAAATTTCCCCAAATGTTGATCATATTCGCAACTGCTGTATACCACATGCAAAATATTGTAACAAATATTAAACTGTATTTTCTGAATATCAGACCTTTAAAGCACTTTTCACCAACAAGTAATGCAGACGTAAGTTAAATGCTACTAATGATAAACATAGCATAAATCACAGAGCAACGCATTTGGTAAATATAGCTTAGTAAGAAATGCGAAGCAGCAGTATACCTGCATATCAGAGGTCTTTCTTGTTCGAACAAAATTAATGCACAGACATACACGCACACGCGCGCGCGTTTTGCAAGCACGAAAGCAGACAGAGAGAGACAAAAGTGCATTTTCATTTTATATTGTTATCAAAATTATCAAGCGCAGAAGATTTTCGAGTATAAAGAATTTTTAGTTTTCGGATCAATCATTAGACGGTGTAGGAAATTCTGTGTACGAAGAATGTACTAGTTTCTCTGATCAGTTAATAGACGTTGTAGGAAATTCTGTCTTCTGTGCATCTCTCGAAATCTAGACTTAAACTTAACCCAATTCGGACTCTAACCCAAAACTAACCTAATCTGACGCTATCCCTACCTGCTACCCTTTCAGAAAACCCAGGGAAAACGTTGTAAAATACGCCTGCTTTTTATGCTATGCTACTCGTAAGAGCGTCCCCCGACCTCGTGACATTCATGTTCCCGACAAACTAGTTCGCCTTTCCTGCTGTGTGTTGGGACAATCCGAATTGGGCTGCATTATGCACAGTAAAGCATCATGTATGATAAATCAGAACATGACGTCACACGTGCGGCAGTTTTCCGATATTGCACCAGCGGAACGCGCAGGCAGCCTTTCACCTAAAGCGACACCTTGCACGTGTCTGTTGTGTAATATTAGCCAGAGGGAGCAGAGTTCATCAAGGTCAGGACACTTCAGGCCGCTGTCGGAAATAGCAATGAGCTGACGCAAAAAGGAGAGAGAGAGAGAGAGAGAAGAGAGAGAGGAGCAAAGGGGGCGAGGAAGAGACGAGTGTCTAGGGAAGTGGAATGAGAGAAGTGGGGGTGGGGGGTGGGGGGGAAGGAAGGTGAGGTGCGGGCGCCACAGGCGGTTGAAGGGCACTGGAGAAATACCTGGTCATTAACGTCTTACCAGAAGTGAGAATTCGCAGTCAATTACCGCTAGGGCTGGCTGCTATGTGGCCACACACCACAATTAGGATTTTGCACTAAAACGCTACATGATAATATAAACGTTTTGAGGCCTACCAGAAATTTGAGCCAGCATTTAATGTGCAGCTGATGATTACTCGAAAGAACAACTCCCCACCAATTACTTCCCTTGTTTAGGAGTGTTTTCACCGATACGTGACCTTACCCTTAGTTGACGTCATATTTCAGACCTTCGCACGAACCCGTGAACCTGTCTTTGCGCCCAGCAGGAAGCGCCCAAATGGCCCCATTCCTTTAATTTTAATCTGTCTGCTTGGAACCACTTGGCTTGTACCTTGATGGCGATATGAAAGAGAGATGGAGAGAAGCAAAACTTTCAGACACAATACAAACTGGAAACAATCTAACTGCGACAGTGTATCAATACTCGACACCTTAAGCAAGGCTTTAGCGCATCAGTTTTGGTGTGCAGCCTGTACGCGTTATATGCTTGTCGTCCAAGATGTTACCACGAGCTGTTTCAATCACAAAATTAGTCTTAGTAGAGATCATGAACGTTCCGTCGGGACGCTTGCTGCTTTCTACTGCCATTTCAACTGCTGGCATCTTTCATTCCTTTAAGATCACCCCCAAAATGTGACCTGTTTCATACGCAGCTTGATGTCGATTGTCCTGCAGAAGAAGTCTTTTTTTTTCAGTGTTCCTG
>JADBJO010000901.1:455000-467500 GCA_016801955.1 Conus betulinus | reverse complement strand
TCTCGTTCATTATCCTTTCAGTCTCAGAGAGTTGGTTGTTAATGCAGGTCAACATCTGACCCGATCAGCTGTCTGGAAAAGAGTAAGTAATGGATGGGATGGAATGGAATTACAGCTCGTACATAAGTAGATCTGGCTGTCCTTACATCGTCTCCGAAGCGAGGGCAGACAGCTCTTTGTTCTAAACTTTACGGCTTCGATAAAAATAGCTTTCTTGATCATACTCTGAGTGAAAAGTCAGAATTTTTTTCTTTTGTGCAGTTGCACACAGTTCAGGTCATGAGAATGAGAGAGAGAGAGAGAGATGAGAGGGGGGGGGGGGGGGCGATCGGAGGGAGAGAGAGAGAAATGCAGGCGCGCAGGCAGACAAATAGACAGACAGACAGACACTAAGAACTGACAGTGTTTTTAAGACTGCGCGAAACCATTAACAAATGGAGCTTCGTACAAAAATCTATGTACACGGGGAGAGAGAGAGAGAGAGAGAGAGAGAGAGAGAGAGAGAGAGAGAGAGAGAGAGAGAGAGCGTCGTAAAAACAGACATAAACTACTTTTTGATATCGTGATTATTCAAAACATGAAAACCTAAAATGGTTTTTCATTTCATTTGACTTGTTCAACCCATGAACCTTTTCTATATATCTTCTGACAGCTGCTCAATATAGGACTAACATGATAACGAAAGTCAAAAACCATTGCTATACTTTTATCAGCTTCTCTTATTAAAAATGAACCTAAAATGAACGAAAAGGAGAGTGACATAGTCATTCAGCAGCCGATTTCCCACTCAGAAATAAATTCTGATCCAAGGCTGAACAATTGTGAATAAAATAAACCCGGGCCAGCCCTCCTGTCTGAGAACTCTCCGCATTGCAAAGTACACATTGTCCGCCATTACCAGTCCCAGAATATTCTCTTGTGGAGCTGGCCTGTCCTTTGAGGGGTGAAACTTCATCTCGCCTGGTGTCGATTACGTGAGAATCATCAATACCTCTGTCTGCATCTGCCTGTCTCGTTTATGGTCTCTTATCTGGTCTTTAACTGTTGTTGTTGGTGGTTTTATTTTAGCTTACTTGTGGACTTTTTTCTGTCTGTCCTGTCCACAGTTCGTTTGTGTGCTACTACCTGCATGTGTGCCTGTATGTCTGCCTGTCTCTCTCTCTCTCTCTTCTGCCATCGCCGTCTTCTGTATGCGTCTGAAATTATCTCTCTGTCTTGTGTTTTAGTGTGTTTGTTGTGCCCCCCCCCCCTCTCTCTCTCTCTCTCTCTCTCTCTCTCTCTCTCTCTGTCTCTCCCCTCCAAACGACTTTTAATTTGTAAAATTGACGGTGGAATGATGAGGTAAACATTATGCAAATTCGCTGTGAGTTACAGATAATACAAATATATAATCACATCGTGACGAACCGAGCAATTTGGAGGAGAAGACAAATGCCAAGATGGAAGTCATAATGCTCGGTTTAGAATTCTGTTACTTCACCCTGCTATCAGGCTACGGGTCAATATTTACGTTTTCATGCTCTTTTCTTCATTCCCACCCGCACCCCCAATCCTTCAACCTTACACCCTCTTCATCTACCTTGCACCTATCTTGACCCTGTCCTGCTAGTATTGCCATGGTTTATGCAAATGAACATTAATGCTGTAAACCTCAAAAGTGCAGTTTGAAAGTCTGAGCCATGAGCTTTTGGTGTATACTGCATGGTGTGTGTGATTTCAGCCGTTTGTATAACGATAGGACTTAACTGAACATGATTTCAGCCATGTGTATAACGATAGGACTTCACTGAACATGATTTCAGCCATTTGTATATCGATAGGACTTAACTGACGTCGGTCGCAAATTCTACACGTTTCTCTTGGAGTTGTTGGCGGGCATTGCAAGCAGGCTGCTATTTCACAAATTGAAGACTTGGTTTAAATGATAGATATAATATAATGCTCCTAGAGGGGGCCACAGTCATTTAGAGAGTGTGTGCGTGTGTGTGTGTGTGTGTGTTTTTTTTCTGCAGAGCTTTGGGTTTTTTATGGCTTGAAAGCCCTTGCTAGCAAAAGGGTGTATGACATTTCTGCTCACACTCAACAGGGAAATTGATAACACAAAGAAAGTCGAATCAAAAATCGCACATCTCGACACGAGGGTTGGTCATTCTATTGCTGACTGCTGTCGGGACGAATACTGCTCTGTGCGTTTTAATGCCTGTAGATTATGACGTTCAAAGGAAGAAGACAGAATTATTGATTGCTCACGTGTCTGGGTTTGCCTTTTGTAGTGTTACTTCGCGATCCTATGTGGCCCGACCATTCATACTTTGGCTCGTCTCCTGTCAGCCCCGGCCAGATGGAAAGGCTGGCCCCACTTCAGACACACTGCCCTCACACTGTGTTCGTTAGAGCCATGGCTGGCTTGTAGGACGCTTATCTCATCGCTCGCTTTCTGCAGTCAGTGCGTTGACGGGTCTGGACGGCTGGCTGGATGACAGAAAGAATCTTCATCGTTCGGGGTTCCCTGCACATTCTTTGCTCGGGGCAGTTGTCCGATTCTAGTATCGCGCAGCACTGTTTTGTTTGTCGATTCAACATCATCTCCAGCACTTCACAACTCGCACACGCACGAACGCACGCACAAAGACACACTCGGGCGCGCGCGCGAACACACACACACACACACACACACACGCGCACGCGCGCGCGCGCGCGTACTTGTACACACACACAACACTCTCTCTCTCTCTCTCTCTCTCTCTCTCTCTCTCTCTCTCTCTCTCTCAGACCCACACAAACACACACACACACACACACACACACACACACACACACACACACACACACACACAAGCACGCACGCACGCATGCCCGCACGCACACGCACAACACACACACACACACACACACACACACACACACACACACACGTGCGCGCGCGCCCCCACGCATATGTGCGCTCGCACATACACGCATAGAGCTCTCGCTCTCTCTCTCTCTCTCTCTCTCTCTCTCTCTCTCTCTCACACACACACACACACACACACACACACACACACACACACACACACACACACACACACACACACACACACACACACACACACACACACACACACACACACACACACACACACACAAACACACACACACATACATACAGAGAGAGAGGAGAGAGAGAGAGAGAGAGAGAGAGAGAGAGAGATTCCATTGTAAGGGGAGAAAGATAAATAACGGATGTCGAAAAGTCTGTCTTACTAAAAGCTGCTAGACAAGGAAAGAACAGAAAAGCCTACTGGTCTCAAAGTTCTCTTCAAACGGAAACCAGAACTCACGACAATAAGTCTCACGCCCTGGAAGGATTGCATTGCAAAGCGTAGACACAGTCCTTTGTCTTCCCGAAATTCCCTCGTAGAACTCTCAGAACTTTGCTTCAAGTGTGAAAGTCCTTTCTACTTCGTGGCCCAGGCAAAGAAAATATCAACTTTCCTGTCTGAGTATATAGCACGCTACCAGTTCCATCTCTGCGGTGTTTTCTTCCATGTTTCCTCCCATAGTCCGTGTTTGTCTTTTTCTGCTGACGCTGCCTCTGTCTGTTTGTGTGTCTTTGTATGTCCGTCTGTCTGTCACTTATCTGTCTTTCTGTCTGTCTGTCTGTCTGTCTGTCTCTCTCTCTCTCTCTCTCTCTCTCTCTCTCTCTCTCTCTCACACACACACACACACACACACACACACACACACACACACACACAGATGAAGAGAGAGAGAGGTTTCACTGCTTTCTGTGATCAAACATTCCTGTCAATTCAATCAACCCACCAAAGGAAAATGCCTCATGACCAGATAATTAACGCTGCAGGACCAGAGAGAATTGACGAGAGAGAGAGAGAGAGAGAGAGAGAGAGAGAGAGAGAGAGAGAGAGAGAGAGAGAGAGAGAGTTCCTGACTCTGTTACGAACGCTGCATTTTATGATTCCCCTGCTCTTAATTCTAAGTGAGTGTGACATTCATAGCACCCCTGAAAAAGGGGCCCTGTGGCAACACGGTTTGTGAATCCTATGTGTTTTTTTCACAGTAACACAATGTAACGGTCAGAACGTAACGTTCTGTCATAGTGCTATTATCTGTCTATCGGTCTGTTATATGTTATCACGCAGGTGAATGTTGTCACTCTCTTTTCATTTGCACTAAACACAGAGAGGAGGAGAAGAAGAAGAATGAATGAATGAATGAATGAAATCTTGAATGGGTTGAGAATTAGGCTCATTGAAGGCCTTTTTACAATTCTGCCCAACAACAACTACAATTTAAACAGAAGAAGAAGAAGAAGAAGATTATGTTAATATACTAAAAAGACAAAACAGACAAGTGAATCTCGACATATTTTTTTCAAACTTACAGAAGGTTTGTGAGACTGACCACTGGTCATTTATAGCATGCTGGACGCAAAAATCACCGACGACCTTCTTTTTCAGTGGTCATTGTTGTCCCTAAACCGTTGATTTTTTTTTTTTTTCGTTTTTATACTTGTACAGCCCTTAATTGTAGGTATAAGGGGGGAGGGTGGCCGACTAAAGTGTGTGTCTGTCTGATGTGGTGTTGTGTCTGTATGTGTGTGTGTCTGTGTCTGAGTGTCTGTGTTTCCTTCATCAATGGTATCCTCGCAATCACATGATTAACCACTTTCACACTTTTACGCGGTAACTTCAATAGCCAAACGTCAGCTCGTAAGACCGTGTTATTTTCTTTTTCACATTAGTATCATTGTTGCCGAAGTTCGCCCCTGGCCTCGTTTCTGGTGAAGAGCACCATCGTTTTACCTTTAAACATGGTTTGACCATTACGCAGATCAACACAGACAGTCTTGGTTTAGTCAGCATGCTTATGTCAGGAATGTCTGCTCGATCCGAGCCATAATGGTAATCCTCGCAAATCACATGATTAACCACTTTCACACTTTTACGCGGTAACTTCAATAGCCAAACGTCAGCTCGTAAGACCGTGTTATTTTCTTTTTCACATTAGTATCATTGTTGCCGAAGTTCGCCCCTGGCCTCGTTTCTGGTGAAGAGCACCATCGTTTTACCTTTAACATGGTTTGACCATTACGCAGATCAACACAGACAGAAGGCCCTCTTGGAATATTTAGTTAGATGCTATATGTCAGGGAATTCATGCTCGAATCCGAGCCATGAATGGACTGGACACAAGAGGGTGCGGCCTGCAGAAGCCAAGACAAATAAAGAGAAAGGTTTTACCTCTTGAACATTCTTAAGATACGTACACACACGTTCGTGTAGTATATGCGAAAGTTTGCTGAAATTTGTGAAGAAAGTTATGGAATGTAGCTGGGATGCCGTCCCTGTGTAGAGTTTTGCGGCACAGTATACCTATTGGTTTTATTCTTTGATTTCCTATCTCATCAGTTGGTTTACTGTTTGTTTGATCCGGATGTTCTAAATGTGATGACACATCAATTCACTTCTGCATAATAAATATCGAGGCATATCAAGAAGAATGTCTGGTTTGGTCGGTTGGTTGGATTTAGTGATATTTGCTTGGCTTGTTTGTTGGTTTTTTGTGCGCGCTCGCGCGTGTGTATATGTATTGTGTGTGTGTGTGTGTGTGTGCGCGCGCGCGCGCGCGCGCGTGTGTGTGTGTGGTGTGTGTGTAAGTGCACAGTTTGAAATATTTTGGTTTGCTCTTTTAAGGTCAGTAAAACTTTAAAGACAAATGAACTAAAAGACAGATTTGAATTTCAGAAGCAGGCAGGCAGGATTTTAGCACGATGACCTGAAGGTATTATCGCAGATATGGGCCTGCCACAAAACTGCTTTGCATAAACGACAATTTTCACATAGCGATGTAACGTGGCCGAATGACCTACAATTCACGATGACGGTTTTCCCATGCAGAATGTTTATTTGAGTTGACAATCTGGTTCACGGAATCCAAATAGCCCTAAATGGATAAATCCTTCTCTTTTTCGTGAAATCATCTGACACGGCCGAATGACTTTAGCGGTTTCAAATACAGAACATTTATTTGGGTTTGACAGTCTTGTTTCCAGTATCTAATGATTCCGGTTAGACCCCCCCCCCCTCCCTCTCTCTCTCTCTCTCTCTCTCTCTCTCTCTGTCCGTCTGTATCTCCCTCTCTTCCACTCTCTCTCTCTACATTCCTGTCTCTCTCTTTACTCTCTCTCTCTCTCTCTCTCTCCCTCTCTCTCTCTCTCTCTCTCTCTCTCTCTGTCCTTCTCTCTCTTTCTGTATCTCTGTCTCTTTTTCTGTCTGTCTGTCTCTATCTCTCTCTCTCTCATCTCTCTCTCTCTCTCTCTCTCTCTCTCTCTCTCTGTATCTCTCTCTCTCGCACTCTCTCTCTAGCTTCCTGTCTCTCTCTTACTCTCTCTCTCTCTCTCGTTATCTCTGTCTCTCTCTCTCTCTCTCGCTCTAGTTCTAGTCTCTTGTCTCTGTCTTAGTCTCTAGCCCTCTCTCTCTCTCTCTCTCTCTCTTACAACTCTGTTGTGCTGGTGCTGCATGTAGCTTCTTGATTTCACCAGACGCAAGAGCAAAACAAACACATAGAAAAAAAGAAAAACTCCTCCTTATTTTTAGTTTAGGGGTTTAATGCCTGACGTCCATTTTGGTTATAAGAGTATACCGCGTACCGTCGAAGGTTTGGCTTAGATACATTCCTGTGCTGTTCCATATAGGCCAGACACCGTGTCGCAACACACAATGCACACCATCACCCACGGTGCTGGCCCATCCACCGTAGTTCTGCACTGCTCAAGCACCACGTTAGTTAAGCAGCTTATTGACCATTTTCCCAAGCCTTTTCATTGAAATGTCTCTGGGGTTTTTTTGTGTTTTTTTTTAAACGATGCACTCAACGTATACACGTTTTGTTAAAGGCCCATTTTCCTGTCTTTGGTTTTGCCGGCCGCGGTTCGATTGTGAACCTTTCGAGATGTATGTGGTATTGCAAACTGAAAACCGAACAAAAAAAAGAGAGAGAGGAGAGAGAGAGAGAGAGAGAGAGAGAGAGAGAGAGAGAGAGAGAGAGAGAGAGGAGAGAGAGAGAGAGAGGAGGAGGGGGGAGAGGGGGAGAGAGAGAGAGAGAGAGAAAGTTACATGTGTTATCAATTCTACAATTAAACAGTAATAACTTTTCATCCTAGAAAATTTTATTTTCCCAGGAAAGTCGTTGAAACTTCATTGTCAAATATGGAAGTGAGATGAAATGTAAAAAAAAAATGTTTAAAAAAAAAAAGCATTTTTGTGGCAGCAATCGTATCAGTAGACACAGTAATTTTTCCTATTAGACTTTCAGAACTGAACAACGTCTATTATCTGGAAAGTGGGTTTAAGCAATAGATGATTTTTTGCATCTCTCTCTCTCTCTCTCTCTCTCTCTCTCTCTCTCTCTCTCTCTGTTTGTGTTTGTGTGTGTGTTTACGGAAAATCCTTTCTTTTATTGATTATTAAAAGAGAACTTCTGCCCTATTTAAAAAAAAAAAAAAAAAAAAAAAAAAAAAAACAACAGAAAAGAGACAAGAGACCAAAAGAAAATAGAGAGTGTGTGAGAAATCTTTCTTTCATTTGCGTCAAACCATAGCCATGCTGTTTGTGTTCCCTCTGTGAGGATGGTGGGACAACAGCTGGTCCCTAAACCCAGTCAGGGGCTTTTGGGTTACCCTAGAGCCACTTCCGTTGTTGCCGTTGCGTTTATTGATTTATTATTCATTTGGGGGCGGGGGGAGGGATGGGGGGGCTGGCCACAGTTCCCTGGTTCATTTTTGGGGCAAAGACACCAGTTCTTACACGCAACAAAAAAAAAAAAAAAAACAGAAAGAGACAGAACCGCAGACAAAGAAATAAGAAATCGGGAGATGTGTGTGCTGAGAATCTTTCTTTCTATTTTTTTTTTCTTACCAAAGGTAGAGCCTGTTTCTTATTTACCCAAGAGGGTCTGGTGGAACAAGAGGACAATATTGCTCGTGTTCAAACATCAGCATGCTGTTTTGTGCTTCTTTCCTTGATGTGAGATGGATGGACAACAGCTGGTCCTAAACCCAGTCGCGGGCCTTTTGAAGTCCCGTAGAGCCAACGTCATTTGTTGGCCGTTTGCTGGTTTTATTTATTATTTATTGGCGGCTTGGTGGGGTTTGTGCGGATAGGGGGCTCACGATCCACCAGTTTCCCTGCTCTCATTTTTGGGCCAGCACGTTTCTGTTACACGTCAACTGAAAGCAAGTGGCCAAAAGTGTCGGGCCGCGGACGCTAGGCGTCTACTTTTCGAGGTGTTTCAGTTATTGAAACACTGGTGTGTAAAATCCTGTGCTTATTCTATTATGATGCGCGCCGCTGCTTGCTTTGTGAGAAAAACGTGCACTGCCGACACAGGCTGTAGTTTTTAATTTTTTTTTCGCGATCGACGAGGCATACAAGGCGAGACCGAGGCGGGACCGAATATTCACAATTAACTCTACTAAAAGAAAGCGGCTTCAATAGTAGGTAAGTTGTATTCTTCTCGTTTGCTTTGCATTGGCCACAAGTCAAGTGATTGATATGGTTGTTTCTGGATAGAGAGAACGATAGCGATGAGAGAAAGAGATAGCGGTGAGCAGCAGACGAATTGGAAGTGAGAACAAGGAAGAGAAGAAAGAGAGGAACACGAGCAACACACACATAGCACGCGCGCGCGACAAACACACACACACACACACACACACACACAGCAAATGAGGAAAGCGAGGGGTGCGAGCGAGCAACGAGAGAGACAGACAGGCAGATAGAGATTGGTTTAGAACGCCGCAGTTGTTCTTGGTTTGCATGAAGGACGAATTAGACCACGTGAGTTCCACGCCCATAGAAGATTACCACCGGTTCCGCCGCCCTGTGATGAGACTAGGGGCGAAATCAAATGATTGACAGAACTTACGCCAGTTGTCCTTTCATTTCCCCCACCGCTCCATTTGACATTCCATCGTTAACGCCGTATCCAAACTCGTCCTATTTCACAAGTTCACCTAGCCTGCCCGTCCCCATGGTAGGCCCAGATCCGCAGTGTCCTACAGGGAAGTGAATTAGTTACCCCAAATTGTCACAGGTATCCACAAGAAAGACAGACACGCTGATGCTTGAGCCTACTTCAGTGGGTTCGCTGCGCGCCTTGTCTGACCCAGTCCGTATTAGGAATCACAGCCCCTACTTAGTACACAGTGGACAACAGTTAAGATGCCTAATTGCTTGAGCCCGCTGGGGTGAGCGCCGTGATGTGTACCCTCTAGCCGCCTCCCGAGCCAGGCGCGTCAACCCGTACGCGACAGACATAGGGACAGGAGGGGTTGGTTATGTGAGGTTAGGACCCTTGTGCGGAACTAATGTCAAATGCCAGAGGAACGCTGGCCCTCGGTGAGAAGGACTCCGAACTCGCTGACTGAATTCAGGCCCAGCATCATGGACCGTTGCAGAGAGGCCGAGAAGATCATCGCAGATCCTTCGACGCTGTTCGAAAAAAGAAATACAGTCCGTCACAACGACGACACATACCCTTGAAGGGCCCCAGAAGAGTGCTGCTAACTCTTTGATGTTCAGCTTCCCCATAACTGTATTCTTGTGGCCTCGTCGATTTCACATTGGACAAATGCCGGTCTTGAAAAACGTAAAATAAATAATAGAATGCCCGTGGTGTGCTGCGGAATGACGTGTTTGCATACAGCCAAAGATATACTAAAACGCTGGTCCTGATAGTTTAGTTCTAGGAAGCAGTGTCCTGTTATTTTTTTTTTTTTTTTTACAAGTGTCCCTGTTTATTGTTTTTTTTTTCAAATCTGCTGTCGGTTGTCGCAGAGTAGTGGAATTTACAAGTAGCCGCCTATAACCTAAATACAATGACAACTCATATTATGTACGTTGACAAATCCCTATCCTCTCTCTCTCTCCCCCTCGCTCTCTCTTCTTCTTCTTCTGTCCTTCTTGCTTCTGCTTCCTCGTCTCCTCTGGCCCCTCCTCCCCACTTATCCCCCATGTACCCCTTTAGCCCAGTACGTCAACAGCCGTTATGTCCAGTTCCCACGCATCGAACAACAACGATCTCAGTCCGGAGTTTTCCTTTTGTTCCATGACAGCCTCCGATCCGCTAGAGTCCAACCAATGGACCGTTATATTTAGCTACCGCATTCATCCTCAGGGCAAAAACCACCCGTAAGAGAATGTTTGCAACCGCTGTCGATGCAGCTTCTCGGAGTCGATGTAGAAGTGAGTGGCCACATCTTGTATCTTCGACCAGCATATTCCAGGGACTCGGTCTACTAAGACCACTCGCTTGGGTGACATGTAAGATAATTGCTTAGCTTAAGCTTCAGCTGACTTCTGCCCTGAGCCAGCTTGATGAGCCTTATCACTCCCGGAGCCAACACGACGGCGTAGGATTGCCCTGAAGGGCACAGAGTGCCCTCTTGCTCATGCTAAATCTTTGCATGTGCAGCTTCCATAACCTGTGCGCTTTGACGTCGTTCAGAGTCTATAACAAAAACGTACAAAAATAATGACAGTATGTGCCGAAAGACGTACACAGCCAAGGATACTAAACAATAATGGAGGATCTTGTTTTTAAAGCAATTCCATCAATTTCATCAAAAACTACATATTGTCGTTCAGTAACACTACAGCAATGCGCCTCCCCCCCTCCTATGACGATTACATATAATTCAATGAACTAAATGATGTTATTGTAATATGTTCCCCCGTCACCCCCCCTCTCCCCCCCTCCCCTCACTCTCTCTCATCTCTCTTCATCCATCACTGTCCCCAATACTAGTTTTGTCCTCCTCTCCCTATCTTTCCTGCCCCGCTATGTCATGCCGCCCATGCTGTTGTGATGTAGTTGTCTGTGTGGTGTGTAGTGTCTGTGACTGATTGCTGTGCCCTCGTAATAAGCATAGAATGCGTGGCGCACCGAAATACATACGTGTCTCCTCTGATATTCATTTGCCAAACAAAACAACACACTGTAAAAGCTATCACCCCACCCCTCACACCCTCCATATTGAAAGAGTGTCAACGAAGTTCGTCAGATGTTCACGATTGTCGTAAAAATCAACTCCACATTGGTGGAAGTCTCACGTCCTCTGGGTCCAGGGCCCAGTCAAGGGGATGGGAGGAAGGCTATGGTCACCGAGATGAAGAGTATAGGACAAATGTGGCCATAGGTAACAACCAGATCTGTGGCAGAGAACACACACACAGCACACACACACACAAACACACACACACACTATATATATCATTGTATTATATATATATATATATTATTTATATATATATAATAGTACTATCATATATATAATAGGTATGCATATGTGATTTTTCGATATGCTATGCTTTCTCGTTTGTACCAAATAAGACTGCATTTCTTCAAAATTTTATTTGTTTTAGTTAATCTCATCCTGAGTTTCTTTTCAAGTCCCAGGTGCCCCCCCCTGGTGACATGTTCCAGTGATGAGCTGTGTGCCATTAGAATTCTGGACATTCTCCTCTCCTCTTCTCTAATACTCGCTCTCTCCTCTATTCTTCTCTTGTAACGGCTAAAGCACATTTTTCGTCTCCAGAAGGTGACACAAGTAGCCAAACAAGGCCATTTATCAGACATAACGACACGTGGTACGGTTTCATTCCTGGTTACTCCCAGCCTATGGATATAGACCCTATAATTGATGGTGACTAATAGCTCACTGTTGATCCTGATCATCACTTTGTAATTAATAACCACCTGTCTATGGCCAAAAAGTGAACGGTCCTTTATAATTATCTCTCGGTACGTTTGCGCAGTCGTAATCAATATCAAATGTTGCCCAGAGAGAGAGAGAGAGAGAGAGATGATTGCACATGATTTAAAAATGGGAAGAGTGGCAGGCCCGAAACATGAGTTTAAATGTAGTGTGTGTGATTGTGCATGGAGCCTGATGGTGCGTGTGTAGTTGTTTTGTGTTCAGTGTGATCAAGTGCAAGAAAGTGAATTCGATGATGAAAATGCCCAAGTTTCATAAACGTTTATTCCTCTGGGCCGCCACACAATGTCTCTCCCAATACGAAGGACTAATAAAGTGTCTTATGTCATGTGTAACGTTGTGAAAGAGGGGTTTAGAGCGAATGAATGAATGAGCGAATGAATGGTCAATTGCAGCGAAGCTCCACACAGCCAATTCACAAGGAAAGTGAGAGTGTGGAGACTGCAATAAACGAAAAAAGCCCAAATATTGTTCAGTCGATTCTTCCGGAAATTGCGATTTGGAATCCGAAACGCTGTAGTTAAGTTTCGTAAAACACAAAACGTTGAACTGTTTTCCTTTTTTGGGGGGTGGGGGGTGGGGGGGTAGTGGGGGTTAGTTAGTGAGTCACACGAGCAAGGCATACACGATATAACGGGTCGCCAAGATTTCCGTTGTCGACAGCTGAACTATCGTCGGTGTCTTCCTTCACGTCCTTCTGGAATCTCTTTCGTCGGTGTGC
>JADBJO010000901.1:440000-447500 GCA_016801955.1 Conus betulinus | reverse complement strand
CAGGCAGTTTGTTCATTTACGCCTCCGATGTGAATGTGAAGAGTCTGGTTCTTTTGGTTTTTGTTCCCGCTTCATTTGAAGAGAATAGTAGTACACCCCCCCACCCCCCACTCCCCACCCCCCACCCCCCAAAAAAAAGAGTTTATGAGGATATGTATAAACTGCCATGAGTGTTTCTAGGAAAATATAGTCATGAGAAGATTAGGGAGGGGTGGTGGACAATTATCAATACTAGTTTTCTTTCTCTTGTGAACGTCAAAAAATATTAAATATCACCACTACTACCACCACCACCGCCACCACCACCACCTCGATCATGATCGTCAGCATTGCCATCAATATATCGGCAGTACTAGCCATTGTGGCGGAGTGGTTAGCGTGGTAGGTCTCAGGCTGAAGCTCGTGTGTTCGAGTCCTGTAACCAGCAAACAGTTTGTGGTTATCATGGCCCTGATCGCCTCTTAATCAAGTTCGTTGAGCGTTCTAAGCCCTCAAATAGATACACTGGAACCACACAAATGTTATCTATTTCATGGACGGGTCTCTGATGATCTTTCTCCAATTTCCTGACGAACACTGCAGGTGTCTGTGTCTCTCGGGACATGTTGACTGTGGGGTGTGTTTGTAAAGCGAGTAAATGATTCTGCCCTGCCGTGTAATCTAAGACCAGAGTGGGATTCTTCAGCAAACTCCCCATCCTCACTGATCATAGAGTTTCCAGTGTTGTTACCTGCAATGCCCTGCCCTCCCAGTTTCTGTTCTCTCTTCCCTGCTCAGCGCGTTTTGTAAGTACGTAGAAGTCTTCAGTCTCGTCTTCTGCCGGCATGAACACACTATCACGCTAGCTCCACGACTAAGTGCTCATGGTCATCCAAAGATAGTTCCATGGGTGGGGTCATACACACAATGGGTTAGAAAAGGTACCACAGAACACCATCGATATGACTCGGAAATAATAAAAGGATCTCATGTGGTGGGTTACTTTGTGATGTCTGATGTTGATTGCTCCTACGGTAATGAGAGTGCTACAGGACGAACCGGGTGTAGCTGTGCATGGAAAAGCGGAACGAGCAGCGTGGAAGTACTGCCACTGAAGATATCAAGGAGATGAAAACGAGCACACAAACAAACCAGCGACAGCAGCAGTGGGCATTTTGCCTCTGGCTCTCTGTACTCTTTTCCTCCAGTGGTAAAAAAAATCGCCATCTCTGCTCCTCCCTTTGGACCCCGGCTCCTTCGTTCGCACCCACACCCAGACCTGCCCCTTTCCCCCAATTCCCGAGCTGACAAACGGAGCATCAGCAGGTTGAGGTACTTCAGTGAAATCCATCAAGACAGATTAAACCTGACATCGTCTGTTTCGCTGATCGACAGCGTTATTGATGAGGGCCTTTAAATCTGTCAGCTTCTTGAATTGCCGGGTTTCCTTTCCTTACCTCCCAAGGGGATCTCGCCGTGTCTGTTTTGCCTGCTTTTGTCGTTGAGTCTGTCTGTGTGTTTGTGTGTTTGTCTTTGTGTTTTTGCTCTGTCTGTCTGTTTGTCTCTCTCTCTCTCTCTCTCTCTCTCTCTCTCTCTCTCTCTCTCTCTCTCTCTCTCTCTCTCTCTCTCTGTCCATGTCGCCCCCTATGTCTCCACCACAGCTTGCTCTAACGAAAACACAGTCAGGAAGACAGAGAGAGAAAACGCATGGATGTACGTGTGCGCACACGCGCGAACACACACACACACACACACACACACACACACACACACACACACACACACACACACACACACACACACACACACACACACACACACACACACACACACACACACACACACACACACACACACACACACACACACACACACACACACACACACACACACACACACACACACGCGCACACACACACACACACACACACACACACACACACACACACACACACACACACACACACACACACACACACACACACACACACGCACGCACGCACGCACGCACGCACACACATACCGTCCCCTATTCCTGATCAGATAAGATTGTTGTTTTTCTCACAGAAGTGCAGAGGGGTCTACATTTCTAAATAATTCACAGCACAAGCAAGCAACGCATTGTGGAAGAAATCCAAGGCAAAATAGAAAGGAGTACATTCAGGATCGTATTTTCCAGTTTGATCCATCTCCCGTGTCAACGAGTTATTTTTACTCTTGTAATTGTGTGCGTGCGGGGTGTGTGTGTGTGTGTGTGTGTGTGTGTGTGTGTGTGTGTGTGTGTGTGTGTGTGTGCGTGCGTGCGTGCGTGCGTGCGTGCGTGTGTGTGTGTGCGTCTGTGTCTGTCTGTCTGTGCATGTGTTTCTGTCAGTCTGTCTGCCTCCGTATGTCTCTATGATAGAATCACGATATCTATGAACATGATTGCCTGAGGGAGGGGGCGAGGGGAGGCGCAGGGTTTTGCTGTGTAATCTGTTTCGTTTTCTTGCTTATTTATGATATCTTCTTTGAAATCCTACGTGCGTGAAGCGCGTTGAAATCATCCTCTACCACACCATACCCATGATAACAAGTAATGCAAAGCGCCGCCCGGCCGGCCAACACATAGGGGGAAGAGTAAATCGGATTAGGAAAGAGGGAGACGTAGAGCTCTTGGGCAGAGCAATGTACATTTCTGTACACATTAAAACGACAGGTGAGGACACTTATGGCGTCGCGCGATGCCATAGAATACAGACCAGTTTATTACTCTACACAAGTATGAAAGCAATTGCATTAAAATGTGATGCGGGAACGTACAGAACAAAACAGAAAGTTATTCTTTTTAGAGTGTAGCGGCGGATGTTTTAATGATTTCATGTAACAGTGAACGATAAAGTGCAGATGATTGGATATAAAGAGTGAGAAACAGTGTCACACCTTAGATCGCAGTTCACTACGACGCACTGTACTACACTACAGCATGTTTCGCCACAACGCGCCACTATAAGACACGAAACGACACGACATGACACAAAACTACACTCCATAGCACTTCGCTGTGCTGTATCACATTGCACTACGCCACACTGCATCTTTATGTGCTGCGTTACATTATACCGCATCACATTGAACTGTCTGTCTGTCTGTCTGTCTCTCTGTCTCTCTCTCTCTCTCTCTCTCTCTCTCTCTCTCTCTCTCTCTCTCTCTCTCTCTCCTCTCTCTCTCTCTCTCTCTCTCTCTCTCTCCTCTCTCTCCTCTCTCTCTCTCTCTCTCTCTCTCTCTCTCTCTCTCTCTCTCTCTCTCTCTCTCTCTCTCTCTCTCTCTCTCTCTCTCTCTCTCTCTCTCTGCACTAAACGACATTACACTCCTCTCTCATTACATCACGCCAAACGTACTAGTTCACACATCATACCACAGTTCGTGGCACTGTTCTGCACTGCCTGAACGCATGACAACGTGACAGAACCAGTAATGATGCTGAAGGAATACAGCACAATATTATGTAGCACAGAATACTGCAGCAAACACCGTCCCAAACACAATGTTTTCATTCGAATATACAAAAGGCCAAAACGCAGTTCAACTCGTAAACAAAAAAGCAGCACGACCAGAACAATACAAGCAATAGAAAAAACGGAGGTGAGAATGATCACACCAGCTAAGTGATGACCTGTCCAGCAGCTAATACCCATAATCACTCTGTTTACAGGCCGGCCCAGCAATCCCCTCACCCCGTAGCTCCCACACAGTCACAGATCTGCAGGGAACGAAGGTGTGGGGGAGACGAACGGACATCGCCCAGAAGGCTTCCTGGCTGTAACGGCGCGCGGACGTCACGGCAACAGCGGGCTTGACGCCAAATCCGCAACGACGTGACAAGAACGGGTATGACTCCCCAAGTTGTCAAGGTGATTCGTCACAAGAAATGAACGTCGCTGGGCAGGATCCGCACGCGTCACGTAAATCATCATGAGTCTATCGATTGGATGAATGACCCCTCTCCACACTCTGCCCCCCCCCCCCCCCCCCAACTCTCCTCCCTTACCCCCCTCCTCCTCTCTCTGGACTGTGTTTACTCTCCCATCGCTGGACGACGGTGGGCGTCTGGCACTGTGGTGTCTGGCAGCCGTCAATATCTGGAACTTTCTTGCCCGTAATATGGAGATGGGGGTCCATATTCGTGCCAACCGTGGATTTGTAGTTGTTGTTCAGTGCTTCACAGTCCGTCCACCACGCCCTGTGTTGACTTAGGGCCAACAGTGTCAGAGGACTGTGTGTGTGCGTGTGTGAATCACCGCCAGGAGGCGTTTGTGCACTTAGCTTCACGCCAAACCAAAGATGTTTGAAGATCACCGACCATTTACAGGCTGATGGTAGATTGAAAGAAAAAGAAAAGGTCAGGATCAACATGGGGAAGATGTTTAATGTACTCGATCTGATTTACTGCTTATTCATTACATGAAAACAACATCAACAACAACACACGCACACATACGCGCACGCACACGCACACACACACACACACACACACACACACACACACACACACACAAAGAGAACAGATTTATCTTCGATCTCAAGGAACAAGGCCCACTCATATCTTTTCATCGCCACGCTTTCCCCGACCCGATACCAGTGCCGTGGAAGCCAATCAGGAAAACCTTGATTTGATCCTGACCGCTGAAATGGTCTGCCCACACGCATGATTCTGGAGGTCTCCTGGAGTTGAAAGTGAGCAACTCAAGGCCGTAGCTGACGCAGTGTGCATTGTTTTCTAACTTCTTATCCCACCCCCCCTCCCCCCGTTCTGCCCCACCCTGCCCCACCCCCCCTCCCCCCCCCCCCCCTGCCCCCCCCCGTCAACATCGGATAGTATCCTACTCAAGACAGAGAGAAATAAACGACAAAACTCAACACAATGGGCCAGTCTTAAAGCGATGCACCTTGTTTTGATCACTTGTCTTGCGTCATTGGTCGAGGTGTTTTGCTCACAGTTTACATACTTGCAGAACATACCGAGACAGGCCTACTGATGGACTAGGGGGTTACCCAGTTTGTGTTGAAGTTATACCAGACCCTAGAGTGAAGGCGTTGCACAACTCCCAACATTTCGTGTCGTTCTTGGGATGCTACCAGTTAAACCGTGTGATTACATTGTCGTCTTGCTATCATCATATCATGCGACTGTCATCATAAGCGATGTGTCTCTCTCCTTTTTGATAATCCGAGATTTACATGCGCGCTTCACGCCATCTACACTGTTTAACAGGAACCACGTGGAAAACGATCTCGTCCTTGTGCGATGGTTTCAACATGGATGTCGCCATCACTTCAAGTCAGTACTCCTTCACAACGTTTGTTTCGATTCTGTATCCTGCTTTGGGTGTTTGGATTCTGCGTCCTGCTCTGCCCTGAGTTGCCCCTAGTGTGTTTGTTTCAGACGTGTCCCAAAACAAAACAACGATGAGAACATTCTCAGTTCAGGGCACGTGAAGCGGTTTTCCATCTTCGTGTTTTCATGATGCCACTGTTGAGGATGGTCCTAAAGCCTTTTTGTTTCATTTTCCTCCGGTGTGGGTTTTGTTACGATCACCACTGGCCTCAATTCACGTGAGGAAGACGCTCCGTATATTCCATGGTGGATTATGTGGTTGAAAAATCTTCCAGGTGACAAAGGATTTCCTGCCTGTTGAAAGATCTTCCACCTGACGCCTGTCGTCAATGTTTATGTACACACACGCAATATCGCACTTCGTTCACCGTTATCCTTCTCTACAGTCAAGCCGTCACTGAAATCACAGGAGCAGACCTCTTCCCCCCGCTTCCTGACCTTTTCCACGATCTCCAACCCTTTGCCCTCACGCTCCACCTCGCCAGTTCGGGCTTGGCACCACGCTCACCTCACCCACCGCCCCGCCACACACCACCTCTCCCTCCTCGTGGATCTTTCTTCTAGCTACCCCCGTCTCTCCCTCTCTGAGACCCCAGGCTGGGTGTGGTGGTCGCGTGGGTGGCGTGGACAGAGGGCGGCGATGGTGGCGCTGCAGCAGCTGGGGAAGTGACCATGACTAAGGCGCCCCCCTCGTCCCGGAGATCCTGGCCGCACGCGCTCTCTGCAGGTGGGTGGATGACCTCATTATCTTGCACGTAGGGAGAAGCACCGTGGGTGGAAAGAGAGAGAGTGTGAGAGAGCCCCCCCCCCCCCCCCCCCCCCCCCTTACAGAGAGAGAGAGAGAGACCCCGTCATATACCAGTCTCAAGCCACAGAAAGCCGGTGTGTGTGTGTGTGTGTGTGGGGGGGGGGGGTTTTCGAGGAGAAGGGGTACACTTTTATTTATTGTCCGCAGAATAACAAGAAAACAGTAGGGGAGGGAAATCCATATTTCTGTTTAAAAGTAAATTCAGAAATCAGAGCATGTTTATGATCTGATCAAGAAAATTAAGCGAAGAAATTCAACTGCTTTTAATTCAAAAGATCTTTTTCGTCTTTGCCCAAGTCAGGGCGGGGGGGGGGGGGGGGGGGGGGGGGGGGGAGAGAGAGAGAGAGAGAGAGAGAGAGAGTCTATGTGTGTTTAAGGAGAGGACTGTTCATTATTGTTCTGTGCGCAAAATAACAGGAAAACAGCTGGGAAGGGAATCCCATATATCTGTACCGAAGTAAAGAATAAATCTTAAACATTTCTTTTTATCTTCTCAAAACAAAAATAATAGCTATGAAGATCATCAGATTTTTTTTTCTTCCGTCTTTTGCTTTTGTCAGGGGGCGTGGCCACGGGTGTGACCTTGGGCCTGCTGACCCTGATGACCTTGGCCAGTAACGTGCTGGTCTTCGCCGCCGTGGCCAGCGACAAGAAGCTGCGGACGGTGTCCAACCTGTTCATCGTGTCGCTGTCGCTGGCGGACATGTTGGTGGGCACGGTGGTGATGGTGCCGGCCGCCCTCAGCGAGGTGTGTCAGCGCTGGGTCCTCGGGGAGCCTTCTGCCCCGTCTGGGCCTCCTTCGACGTCATGTTGTGCTCTGCCTCCGTCCTCAACGTCTGCCTCATCAGCTTCGACCGTTACCTCTCCATCATGACGCCCCTCAGGTATTGACTAGCGTAGCCGTTAGTGGGGGATGGTGCTGTGCTCTGCTACGTTGTTCTGTGTTTTGTTGTATTGTTTCTATTACAACGCGTTCCCATTGAATTTCGGAGTTTTGTTCTACCTCTTCGTCCAAGCCTTATCAGTGGCATTAATCCCTGGCTTCCCTGTACACAGCCACACTCAACGGAGCTAATGTACAGAGGGTCTTGAGTTCCTTTCCAGCGACTGTTTGAAGATGCTGCGCAGCGTCGTTACATAGCAAAAACAGTATCTGTCCTAGCGACAGCCAGCCTGCTAATAAACTCGGAGCTTGGAGCTTGATATCATCCTTCATCCTGTTCATTAGGACTCGAGTTGAACCCATGCCTTTGGTGCACAACAGCTTTATTCTTGCATAGTTCGACAAGAAGCTAAGGATGCCTTCTTCGAGAGCGTAATGAGGTAGGATTTTTTTCCA
>JADBJO010000901.1:425000-435000 GCA_016801955.1 Conus betulinus | reverse complement strand
CACACACACACACACACACACACACACACACGCACGCACGCATGCACACATGATGCATTCATACACGCAGACACACACACAAGCACACACACACGTTACCCCCCCCCCCCCCCCTCCACACACACACACACCCCCCCCACCCCCCACACACACACACACACACACACACACACACACATTCAGACACGCACTCCCGCACACACATGCACACATTTCACCTGCGTAAAACTTTCCAAGTATTCGAAATAACGCAGAAACACTATAGGAATAAAGATTTCTGACTACGAAAAGAAAGTACCCCCACATTCCTCGCTTCAGTAAACTGCACGCTGAGTGGTCCTCAAACATTGCAGGGGATCCACACACGGCCAGCAGCATCGTCAGCACGTTCCATACAACCCGTGTCCAGTTCCTGGACCTCGGAGAGTGCTCCCGGGGCAAAGATCAATACACAGCACAGAAAACACAACAGCCACGGACGGACAGAGAGAGAGAGAAAAAAAAAGAAACAGAAAATGTGCTAAGAGTTGAAAGATGAAATGTCTCCTTCAGTCTTCCCAGACAGGATCAACACAGGGGGCTGGTTGAAGAAACCACTCCAAACAGTGGAGACGGGGTTGACTGTGTAGCAAGAGAGTAGATAGGTTGTACTGTGCCCTAGTCCCGTCAGATATTCGTGTACACTGTGGGTGGAGGGGGAGGGGAGGGGAGCGGGAGTGAGGGGAACTAGAGAGAGAGAGAGAGGGGGGGGGGGGGGGGAGCAATAGTCAGTGTCAGCCGTGAGGACTGGCCACATATGCACGTTTGCCCAGCGCCCATTCTGGCGGTCATCTGAGCTGTTACGTTGCCCAGTGCCATACGATCCATTCGACGGACGGACATGGGGGGGGGGGGGGGGGGGGGGGGGGGGGGGTTTACAAACTCTGCAGTCATTTGCCGCCACAGCTTCCACCCCCTTCCACTTTACCACCACTCCCACGTAGCCAAGCTCCTTACCCCACTCAACTCCCTCCACTCCCCCCCCCACCTCCCCCTACCTCCTATGTTAATGTCAGGGATTATGTTCGAGTCTCTCTCTCTATCCCCTGTTCCCTTTTCTGTCTGAGTGTTTGACAGCTACATCCATTTTCCACGATTTTTTTTCTGAAAACAAATTTCCATGACACGTAAAGCTTCTCTCTCTCTCTCTCTCTCTCTCTCTCTCTCTCTCTCTCTCTCTCTCTCTCTCTCTCTCTCACACACACACACACACACACACACACACACACACACACACACACACACACACACACACACACACACACACACACACACACACACACACACACACACACACACACACCACAGAAGAAGTGGTTACTTATGTCTGACTTCCATCCTGAGAGCTGTGTGCTCTTGTCGTACGGTTGGGATAAGACCTGTCCCTGAATGATGTGCTGTGTAACCATTGCCAGCTGTGTGGCTCACAGTGCTACGGCGGGTTTTGTCCTCTGACAGGATTACGTCATGAAAGATATCCCTTGTATTACATATAGACCTGTCCTGACCTCAGAATGTGTCTCGCTGTTAATGAGTCAAACGCGTCACTAAGAATGTATACTGTGAATTGTAAAATGCTCCAGGAAGTGCAACAATTAAAAAAGATAACGGGCTTTTAATCTGATTGCTAGCTGAATATTATCCAACAAACAACAGCAGACCAATAAAGTTATGGAACAGCAGCATCTTCTGCAACTCCGCCATCAAAAAACAGAAAACGTCAATATGTGCAGTAGCATCTCCACTCACAAATACAGCAAAACTACCAACAATATCATCATCGTTGTCATCAACAGCCACGTGATCTATTGTTGATGTTTCATTGGTAATATGTACAGATACATTGTTCGCTATTGTTGGCATCGGTTGAACTGAGACTTACAGTACGACTTAAAACCGTTATGATTTTTGTTGAGTAAGCCGCGTTGGTGTTTTAAAGTGTATTTATTAGAAGGATCGTTTTGTAATGCAATTCATGATCTCTTGTTTAGTGCGATGAATACTCAATGCGTGTCTTGGACGTATGCATAATTCCAAGTTGCAAATGTTTTGTATGTGTTTTGGTTTTGTAGTGCATTTGAAATGGTCGTCTTCTGTATAATCAACAAAATGTCTTATTTGTGAATTCTAGTAGGATATCTCAGTGTTCATTTGCATCTGATGTGATAAACTGTCCGTTTGTGCGTTCATTGCCTGACCATTTTGTTATTTCCTGACTAACATATTGGCCACCTATGTCTTTCTTGACTGATAGCGAGAATTTCCACCACAGAATCACCTGCTGTTGTTACCATTGACCGACCACTACATGATCTCAGCATATTAGCTGACATCCCCGTGGTACTGGTGTCATTTATTCGTCTGTTATTATTATCATTCATCAGTTGACCCAGCCTTATGCTAATTAATCACTCTCTCCTGTTGACAGATTTGTGCGAATGATGTCACACGTCAGCTGTGTTTATTGGAGGGCAGTCTTTGTATAATGCGTGTGTTCATCGGTTGACCCTGTCACGTGTGCCGTAATTGACCTTTCGCGCGTTCGTCTTGAGGACAAACAAGTGGCTGGTGCTTTGCTGCTGTTGTTGTTGTTAACATCACTTGATTGTGTCAGGCTTCAGCTCCTGGTCAGGTGTCGGGCTAATGCGTAGACTAGGTCAGACGGCTACAAGTCTCATCGTCTTCTTTGTATGTTGGCCTCCTCGCTTGGCGAGTGCGGTGTAGTGTATATATGGCCAAGACTTCGGAGAGTGATCGCCATGATAAACACAACTGACATCGACCGTGTGAAGAATTCGTCAGCATCTTGCCTCTGACCATCAGCCGCATCCAAATAGCGTTCGCTGTGTCTGGAATGTAATGGCAGACGACGTGGTAAGATAACAGGCAAACAGGTAGTTCCAATGAGGCCAAGGGATTGCAGGTTCGCAGGATGGTTCATGGCGGGATGCCCAAGAACGCCCGTGTGTGGAGAGCTGTCAGCAGGCACCAAGACGGTCAGCAGACCTGCCTCACGTGTCAGAGATGCCAGCAAAAGGTGCTAGTCACTCAGAATGTAATGTTACAGCATGGAAGCATTGGTGTGGAACTGCGTGGCACAGAGACAGACGAACAGATCGGGGTTCCAGAGTTTGCACCACTGCAACAGACCTTACCTCTGTTGAGAGAAGTGCTCTTTGCCATGAAAGGAGCTGCAGTTCCTCTCACTAGTTTAACTTCACCAGTAGTACCACGCTTTTTCTTCTGTCTCTCGTAATAGCCACCCTCCAACAACATGTGATTACATACCTCCTGTCATACACTGTTGGCTAAGTTTATATGTGAGGCAAGCATTCTTAATTTCATCTGTTTGTTTATCACGTGCACCTCCATCTGTCTTTCGGTCTGTTTTAAATGACGGTTTGTTAATGAAATTTACCTTTGGAGTGAGCAGATGAAACGCAGCGCTTGCAGGCTATTCAGCACACAAGGGCGTCTGAAGAAAAAAGAGATTGAAAAATTGTTTATCGGTTGTGTCCGTTTGAAAAGTTATTGAACTGGTCGTTTGGCGTTTGAAGCCTGAACCTCTACCCACAATCCCCCACCCCCCCCCCCCCCCCCCCCCCCCCCCCCCCCCCCACACACACGCTTGCTCACTCACATCCCTCAAACACATGTCCCATCGAATCAAGTGATTAACCGTCCCCCGTCTTCCGTTCCATCCCCTTTTCCCACCCGGTGATTTTTCCTGCTTGTTATCCCTCATCCCACCCCTTCCCGTCCACCAACCCCCCTCCCATGCTGGCTGGTGTTTTGCAGAGTAGATGTGGGCTTCGGCCTCTTTTGAATCCTGGACCCCCCCCCCCCCCCCCCCCCCCCCCCCCCTCCGCTCCCTCCTTCTTCCAATGATGCTCCAAAGAATCATCCTGCTTCTCCATCCATTATCTCCACGAACATTGTTGCTTACCCTGTGCGATCATCCACCGACTGCAAACATTCCTTCATCGTTGGTCCTGCTTATTCTGTGTATTGACAGTATTGACCAGTCCACTGTGATCACCCGCTGACCGTCTTGCCCATTCATGCATTGATTATCTTCATTGTCCTACGTACTAAACCATCGGCCGTGTTCGTGTATAAAATATGTTGAACATTCATTGATCTTCATGATCATTCTACGCTCTCTGACATGGACTACATGTAAAGTTCACTAAGTGACCCTCTTAATTGTTCGGCTTAGTCAACCACTTAATGCATTGAATATTCATTATTAGCTTGTCCACCGTGTTCGCTCAACGATAGGTCAAACGTTCAGTCGTGTCTGGCCTTCTTTGGCCGTCATCTGACCGTTCTGTTTCCTCTGTGCTGTCTGTTCAACGATTGACTGACTGTCTTGTGTTTCCCTCCGTTCGTCTTAGTTCTTCACTGCATCGCCTTTTCCTCTAGTCATTTTCTTATCGCTTCACTGATTGGCCGTCCTAATTTTCTTTCATTGTCTTCTTATCTGGTTACCAGTCGACCGTCCTGTGTTTCTTTTGTTCGTTCGTGTTCTAGTCAGAAAACGGTTCACCGTCCTGTTTCTCATTCTATAGTCCTCCTGTTTCGTCTCAGTTAACAGTCCTGTATTCCATATTTTTTTTTCTGTTCGTCGACCTGTGTCTTCACCGTTCGGCTATTGAAAGTTTTCACCTGTTTCGTCTTCTTACCGTTGTTGTACGCTTGGCAGTTCCTGTTTTCCTCTGTTCCTGGCAGTCCCTCCTCTTTCCTCTGTTCTTGGCAGTCCCTCTTTCCTCTGTTCTTGGCAGTCCCTCTTTCCTTCCTCTGTTCTTGGCAGTCCCTCTTTCCTCTGTTCTTGGCAGTCCCTCTTTCTTTCTGGCAGTCCCTCTTGGCAGTCCCTCTTTCCTCTGTTCTGTTCTTGGCAGTCCCTCTTTCCTCTGTTCTTGCAGTCCCTCTTTCCTCTGTTCTTGGCAGTCCCTCTTTCTTCTGTTCTTGGCAGTCCCTCTTTCCTCTGTTCTTGGCAGTCCCTCTTTCCTCTGTTCTTGGCAGTCCCTCTTTCCTCTGTTCTTGGCAGTCCCTCTTTCCTCTGTTCTTGGCAGTCCCTCTTTCCTCTGTTCTTGGCAGTCCCTCTTTCTGTTCTTGGCAGTCCCTCTTTCTTCTGTTCTTGGCAGTCCCTCTTTTTCTCTGTTCTTGGCAGTCCCTCTTCCTCTGTTCTCTCTTCTGTTCTTGGCAGTCCCTCTTTCCTCTGTTCTTGGCAGTCCCTCTTTCCTCTGTTCTTGGCAGTCCCTCTTTCCTCTTGTTCTTGGCAGTCCCTCTTTCCTCTGTCAGTCCCTCTCTCCTCTTTCTTCAGTCCCTTTTCTTCTTCTTCTTGGCAGTCCCTCTTTCCTCTGTTCTTCCTCTGTTCTTGGCAGTCCCTGTTTTCCTCTGTTCTTGGCAGTCCCTCAGTCCCTCCCTCTTCTTCAGTCCTCTGTTCTTGTCAGTCCCTGTCTTCCTCTGTTCCTCTGTCTTCCTGTCGCTTCCCAAACTGACCATCGACCGTTTTCCGTTGTGTACGTTTATTCACCACCTAACATTCCTAATGATCGTATCGTCATATTGATAACTTCCATGACATTTCCGTTCATCAGCTGACCGTTATATTGTTAACATGAACAAAATATGCGTTGCGTCTTTGTCGACTGGACCTTGCTGTCAGCTAATCGGTAATGAGCCGGGTGGTTTCCGCCAATTCTGATGTAGTCCATATCATTTTGCCATTTTTCCACTGTCGGCACTAGTCCATCCTGTTGGGCCAACACGTAAACCTTGACATGGTGATATGAACTTATCAGTGTGTGTGCGTGTGTGTGTGTGTGTGTGTGTGTGTGTGTGTGTGTGTGTGAGTGTGTGTGTGTGTGTGTGTGTGTGTGTGTGTGTGTGTGTGTGTGTGTGTGTGTGTGTGTGTGTGTGTGAGAGAGAGAGAGAGATTTCTCTCGCAATGTAACGAAGAGACATGAACCGTGTTTTATGAAAGTCTTTCACATTCATGCATTTGATGTACCAGTGAGATGTATGGACCAGAACAAAGACTATGGACTTGATGATGTATATGTGGCAAGATAATCCATGGCATCAAAGAGCTGACCCTTCGATTTCACAGACATGGGATCAAACTGCTCTGACCTCACCAGAGGAGAAAAACAATGTGATGTGATTTGCTGAGTTGTGTGTCACCCGCTTTTCGAGATCAGCTCATGTTGTTGGAATGCTGGTGAATGTTGATGGTGTGACCGTCCTGGATATGCCCCCACCCCCACCCCCACCCCGCCGGACATTGAACTCCACACAATATGGCTTGAATTCAGTTGGTCAAATATGCTGCTAAACAGCCAGAAATAGAAAGGGGGAGAATGAGAGATACAAAGGCAGGCAAAGGAAAAGGAAAAACACTCATCTTTTTTCTGAGAGAGAGAGAGACAGATAGACAGACAGGCAGACGGACGGACAGAGAGGAGTCAGAATTCAGAAAACCTTTATCAATCAAGATTTTAGGCAGAGCCTATTCTTCCAATCTGCCCTTGAGAGAGAGAGAGAGAGAGAGAGAGAGGGGGGGGGGGGGGAGGGGAGGGAGGTAAGAAAGAGTACCTCTCCCGTTGCTGTAAGAGTACATTTTCACTCACTTGTATAACAAAGTAGATTGATGCAATCTGCCCCTTGTGGTTTCTGCGTGCGCGCGTGCCCGTACGCGCGCGCGCGCGCGCGCGCGCGCGCGCGCGTGTGTGTGTGTGTGTGTGTGTGTGTGTGTGTGTGTGTGTGTGTGTGTGTGTGTGTGTGTGTGTGAGGTAGGAGGCGTTATAATTCACAATAGGTCATTTTTTCAGCAATGTTTAGTACTAGCACAACTAAATCCGACCTACGAATACATTTTTATAAGACCTTTCCAGCCATTACATATCTGATACTGAATGGTAGAGGCTGTTAAACGATAGTGAACTTTTGAGCTGTGTTTTCAAAGTTATACGTTGACATTTTCCTAGTAATGGCAATCAGTTACATTTACTGTTTATGCAGTGATAGAATATACATTCAATACTTTATATAGATAACACTACAGCAAACATTATCCTATGTTTTATCATCATGAGAATCATTTTACGCCAGTTCAACAAGCAAAAGAAGCGACATAGAAAGACGCATTTTGATGAATACGAAACAAAGATTGGCCATATATGAATGCAGTTTGCATAATACACAAAACCTAAAGTTCATCCTTTGTTGTCAAACAAGACAGTGAAGCCACACCAGAACGGAGTAAATTTAACACATTTTTCTGGCTTCCGCAACAACAGTCAGCTATTAATATCAGACCGCCTTACACTTGCCTTCGGGATTTCATTTAACAAAAATTCAAATAGTGCTTGTAAAAGAGAGAAAAAAAAAAAATCCTAAATGGAAGTGTCGGGATAAGATAGACGTATTCCGGCCATGACGTAGGTAGTTGATGAATATGGAACACAGGACTGAAACGTTTACGTTTAAAAAAAAAAGGGGGGATGAATCGGGAAAAGCCATATTTTGAACTGCGACTTACCCGCAGAGTACACACGCCCTTTTGATCTCGGAGCGAAGCCCAAAATAGACTGCGGACACCCTTCTCCCCACTCTCCAACATCTACCACTCTCCCACCTTTATAATTGCTAATGAAGCACAGACGAACGTTTTGGTTCGAATCAGACTGGAATACTGCTCAGAAATATTGCCGAGACAACTCATTTGCTGTCTTTGTTTGTTTGTTGTTTCGCCAAATCGATGTTACATGTGGATCTGCTTTGCTGTGTTCACCCGAGTGACCAGCAGTTGAGACTGGGGGTGTAGTGGATACAAGGTCGACTCTCAGACCATCGTCTGTGATGTAATGGTTTTGCGGGATAGCGCTCACAGAATCATCTGTGATGCGGTGGTTGTGTGAATATCACTCAGACTGTCGTGTGTGATATAGTGCATCCGTGGATAGCAGTCACACCATTATCTGTGATGCATTTGGCGGGAAGATAGCTCACACCATCGTCTATTACGCAGCTGATGGAGAGATAGCATCAGACCATCCATGATGCAGACGTGTGGATAGCACCCAGACCGTCAGCTATGCTGCATTGCATAATTGGATATCAGACCGTCAGCTATGTTGCATTGGATAAATGGATATGAGACCATCAAATATAGTGCATCAGTGGTTCAGTGGATATCAGTTCATCAACGAAGACACAATAGACATGTGGATATCAGACTATCAACTATGACGCATTGGATATGTGGGATATCAGATTATCAACCATGGCGCATTGGATATATGGATATCAGACCATCAACTATGACGCAGTAGTTATGTGGATATCAGACCCATCAGCTATGACGCAACAGATGCGTGCATATCAGGCTATCGACTATGACGCATTGGATCTGTAGATATCAGACCATCAGCTATGACGCAATAGATGTGTGGATATCAGACCCATCAGCTATGACGCAATAGATGTGTGGATATCAGGCCCATAAGCTATGTTGAAATAGATGTGTTGATAGCACACAGACCATCTGCTATGACTCTTAAGGTATGTGAATATCAGACCATCTGCTATGACGCTTAAGGTATGTGAATATCAGAACATCTGCTAAGACGCTTAAGGTACGTGAATATCAGAACATCGGCTGTGACATCAGCTATGACGCATTAGGTATGTAGCTATCAGAACATCGGCTATGGCGCATTAGGTATGTGGATATCAGAACAGCAGCTATGACGCATTAGGTATGTGGATATCAGAACAGCAGCTGTGACGCATTAGGTATGTGGATATCAAAACATCAGCTATGACGCATCAGGTATGTGGATATCAGACATCCAGCTATGATATAGTGGTGGGATTAGATAGCTCCTCCCCCCCCTTCCTCCCCGCTCCCCCCCCCCCCCCCCCCCCCCCCCCCCCCCCAAGCAAGGCTCATCATGTAGGGGATGGGACGCTAGGCACTGGGCGCACCTATGACTCTAAAACTAGATTCTTGACCATGTCACGCCCCAAGGTGGATACCTTACTCGTCCGTGAGACAGCGTACGTGCTCTGTCACGAAACAGCAGGTGGTTTGAGAGAAATTGTGCGTCGCAGTGAAAACACGGGGCCCTATGTAGTCAGCGTCATATCTAAAGGGTGTTTTGAATGTTCGGTGACTGTGGAGAGAAGTGTGTGTTCTGGTGGAATTTGCTCGAGTTTCGACCCCTGCCAGAATCTTTAGTCGTCCCAGCGATATCGATGGCGGTCCATCCATACGAAATGTATTAGTGACCAGGCTGATATATGCAGAACTCACGCACGCACGCACGCACGCACCACACCCACCCACACAACAAAAACACACACACACGCACGCGCGCGCGCGCACGCATGCACACGTCTACACACACACACACACACACACACACACACACACACACGCACACACACATACACACACACACACACACACGCGTGCGCGCGCGCGCGCGCACACATACACGTGCGCGCACACGCACACGCACAAACATCCCCCTCACACACACACACACACACACACACACACACACACACACACACACACACACACACACACACAATAGAATACTGGCCAATATTACAATGCGTAGGAACATGCGGCCTGATACAAGAAAAAATTCTAAAAGACTTGCGTCTGGAATTACGATAGTACTGCAGAGACTTATATGCAATAAAAATAAAAGTAAGAAGAAAATACCAGAACATTGACGATGATGATAGTAATAATGATGATGATAATGTTAATGATGACGACGATAATAATAATAATAATAATATTATTATTAATAATAATAACCATAATGATAATAATATAATGATGATAACAACAAAAACAATAATGATGATAACAATTATAATAGTAATAATAATAATAATAATGATGATGATGATAAAGATGACAATGATAACATTTATG
>JADBJO010000901.1:402500-410000 GCA_016801955.1 Conus betulinus | reverse complement strand
ACTGTAGTACCGAAAGTACTCCAAGGTGAGGTTTAAAGAAACATTGTGGAACAAAAACAAACAATAAAAAAAGAAAGAAAGAATAGAAACAAAATGGGCGTATTTCTTCTTCTTCTTCTCTTCTTCTTCTTCTTCTTCTTCTTCTTCTTCTTCTTCTTCTTCCTCCTCCTCCTCCCTCCTCCTCCTCCTCCTTCCTCTCCTCCTCCTCCCCTCTCCTTCTTCTTCTTCTTCTTCTTCTTCTTCTTCGTACACTCAGACAGGAACCCCAGAGACACCGACCGACGAAGACTACTGTGCGGCAGAGGCCTTCCTGAGGTCCGTAAGCTTCTCCCACATCGATCTGTCAGCAGGCCAGGTCTCTGCTCTTAGCTGTTTACGTGTAGGACAGTCCTACAGGAAGTGTTCCACACTCATTGGGGCTGTACCGCAGGGGCACCCTGAAGACTGGCCAATGTGGAATTTTGTGAACATGTGATGTTTGAGTCTGGAGTTCCCCATCTTCAGTCTCACAGTGCTCACTTGGTCTGATCTGGGCAGCAGGCAGTATGCATCGTTTTTGTTGAAGTCTGGGTGCTGCTCGAGCTATCTTCTTTTTCTGCTTGTCCTTGATAAAAGTGGGCGTGTTCTAGATGGAATATACGCATGTGGCTCGGACAAAATAGATACGTGTTCAGTGCTAAACACGAGGACAACAATGAAAAGAGAACGCTACAATAATGGCAGCTTTAAACAACATGGTACGGAAGACCACCGAATGACAGAAGTTTTTTTTGTTTTGTTTGTTTTTAAGCTCAGTTTTAAGAAAATAAACTGATAAAGAGAACTACTCTTGGCTAAGATTGTCTGAGGGCTTTCATTGTCTCCTCTTACGGGTTTCCTTTTTACGACGAGAACAGGCGGTTCATGTGAACTACAGTGCGGGGCTGGCATCCAACAAAACTGGTGGAGGCTGAAGGTGGTGAGCCCTGAATGAGCGGATCAGACATGGGGTCACTGAGGAAGCAGGAAGAGGCCACGGAAGCAACATCATCAGCAACAAGAAAAATCAAAAGAAGGACCGAAAAAGCTTGGATATACAGAAAATTATATATATATATATATATCGTTAAAAAATGTTATTAAAATGAAGTATTAAGAAGGTTTTAATACTTCATTTTGATAACATTTTTTAACAGATGTTCCCTAGAAGGTTGAGCTTTTTCAGATTTTTAAGGGACAATTTTATATCGTTCGTGATATATATATATATATATATATATATGTGTGTGTGTGTGTGTGTGTGTGTGTGTGTGTGTACATAACGTAGTGTACATGCATAATATTATACAGGCACGTATTTCCGCCCACCCACCCTCCACCTCTCCCTTCTGTAAATTATGCCACAGTCTCTCCTTACCTTTAACAGGATATTAACTGATACGAAAAAAGACAGATGGATGACAATTAATGTGTAGGGTTGGAAAAAATACTGTACTGTCATTTTGCATTGCATTTTCATATTTGATGCAAACAAGTTCAATGCTATTTCTAAGGGCCAGAGTTCCGAACGAAATCTTTTTCCAGTATTTCACGGCGCATTATCAACAGTTCCATCCGCCCACTGGAAGCTGCACATTCTGGCGAATGTTCACATAGTTGTTCCATACAAAAAAAGCGTCAGTGCAAAGGTAAACAACTCCAGCCCATTCTTGCTCTGTGCTTTACGCAAGATTATACAGACACTAAAGAAAATATCCACAAGAGAACTTTCCTTGGAGAAAAGTGTTTTCTGTTGTATTTATTCACGTCGCAATGGACATGTAGCACGCGGTAAGAACATCAGACGCACTGCACAAATGAACAATTGATTTGCAATTTGAAAGGCTAGACAAGGGTTTTCTGTTTTCTCTTTTCTTTTCTCCCCCCCCACCCCCCACCCCTTTTTTTTTTTTTTTTTTTTTGAATCCGAAATGCATTCGGGTGACCGGCTTTATTGATTGATGACAACCACATGGGGATACCCGACAGAATTGGATGTTTTGCCTGATGCATCTTTCTGTCAGCCAGTCTGTCTTTTTTTTTTTAATCTATCTATGAATCTATCCCTCTATGAATACGTGTGTGTGTGTGTGTGTGTGTGTGTGTGTGTGTGTGTGTGTGTGTGTGTGGTGTGTGTTGTGTTGTGTTGTGTGTGTGTGTGTGTGTGTGTGTGTGTGTGTGTGTGTGTGTGTGTGTGTGTGTGTGTGTGTGTGTGTGCGGGCGCGTGCGTGTGTGTGTGTGTGTGTGTGTGTGAGTTAGTGTGTGTATGTGGTGTTAGTAGAAAAACTACTTACACAGATGTCAAATCAGTGCTAACATTGCCATCTGCGACACAATGTAACACTCGTCCTGTTTCCATGTGTTAATGGCGATGTACGTGTTTCCCTACGATAACACACACACACAGAGACATGCACGCTAATCAAAATATCAAACATGTGCAGTTGCTACACTGTCTGTATTTAAATCACCATGATTAATTTGTGATTGATTGAAATGGTGAACATAACAGCAACGTGTTTTTGAGTCGAAACTGTGAACGACATATACCCAAAAAAATCAACTTTCATGATCATAGCATGCTTTTCAACTAATATAGGTCAATCTTTAGTTTACAGGGCCAAACGCGAACAAAGTATACGTAAAAATTCAGCTTTGATAATCACATCGTGCTTTTAATACACCAATCTAGACCTATCTCTACACTACACCCCCTCTTACTCCACCAAAACCACCATCGTGAACCGCGTTACGCCGTGTCGCCGAGTAGCGCGAGAAACATTGTGTACCTACTCCAGCGCACAAGTGCACGTGGGGATCAGTGCGTAAAAGAAGAAACACGCAATTCACTCCCACTGCGTTCTACGTACATTTCTCACGCATTCAGAACAACCCAGGTAGCCTACATGCATTCCGAACAATACGGGACACGTGTCATTCACTATTCAAACAGGCACACCCCCACTCGCTCCAAGTCATGCGGTGCATGCATGTCTATTAAAAAAAAAGCAAAGCACGCACACACACACACACACACACACACACACAGATGTCAGAGAGAAATGCCCCCCACCATTTCAACAGACGCAATCATCCGCTCCAAGACATGCGCTGGTATGTCCATTGGAAACCAACACACAGAAAACGAAGCACGTGCCCGCCCCTCCCCCTCCCCTCAAACAAACAAGAAACAAACAAAACAACAACGACAACGACAAACCACCAATACCATCACCACAACACGACAAACACATTGCTCCCAAATGCTGATCTCCTTTTCTTTTTTCCTAACAATAACCCCGTTTTCCCTCTGCTAACACTAAATGGTGTGTAGTGACCGGAGAAAGTGTGTGAGTGTGGGTGAACACACACACACACACACACACACACACACAGAGAGAGAGATCAGATCCAGACGTTTTCTTCTTATATGCCTTGGCCCCTCAAAAGGGGGATGTACGCAACATGATGAGAGAGAGAGAGAGAGAGAGAGAGAGAGAGAGAGAGAGAGAGAGAGAGAGGAGAGAGAGAGAGGGGGTGGGGGATAGGGGAGTGGTGGATACAGGTGGGGGTGAGGGATGGGAATAATGAACTAATCACTTTCGTACGATGGGGGGATAGTTTATGGTGGATACAGGTGGGGGTGAGGGATGGGAATAATGAATAATCACTTTCGTACGATGCCACAGACTTTACATCATTCTGTGATGACGTGGACAGCCTGATGACATAAATTTTCTGTTTTTAACTCACTTCCCATGACGTCATTCCCGTTTTTAACATACATGCTACAATCTGCCGCTCAAAAAAAAAAAAAAAAAAAAAAAAGAGCAGACGCTCGGAATGCTGGAATAATTCTTTTTTTGCCCAGTGCTTGCTCGTTTTCTTTTTGTTTGTTTGTTTTTTTTGGGGGGGGGGTTCCCGCTTCAATTCAGTCTCAGTCGATATACAATTTCATTCCTCAGTCAGTCCATCTTCTATCTGTCAGTGCCTTGAGGCATGAAAAAAAAGAACAGATAACACAGAAACAAATAAGGAAGGAGGAAAGTGAAAAGAAATAAAAATAAATGAATGAAAAAAGGAAAGAGGAGGGAAAAGAGGAAAGAAATAACACAGTGAGGAGAGAAGATACGGAAATGTTTGGAAAGAAAGAAAAATAGAGAGAGAGAGAGAGGAGAGAGAGAGAGAGCGAGAGAGAGAGAGAGAGAGAGAGAGAGAGAGAGAGAGAGTGACAGTTTTTATTGCCAATAGCAAAAAGCCCTGTTGGCAAAGAGGGTTACAATTTCTGCATCAATAGACTCTATCTACGAAAGAAAGAGAATTCCAACCCGTTAACAATAATTCAAAAGCCGCAACTGACAACACCCACACCCACAAAAACACAACACACATTGACACATTTCCCCCATTCACCCCCAATCCCCCCACCCCTCCCCACCCCAACACACACCCACCCCCACCACCCCCCCCCTCATACACACTTCGAACAGACCCGGCCCCCCCGCGGGAGGCCCCCAGATGAGATACGCCCCCCCCCCCCACCCCCCCCCCCCCCCCCACACAAAGTTTGAGTGGAGAGGGTCACAGGTTTGGTGGGACCCTCAGACGAGAGAGAGAGATGAAGCGGACGTGAGAGCCGAGGAGGTGCGAGGCGGAATGAGAGAGAGAGATCAGAGGGAGAGAGAGTCGAAGGAGAGAAGAGACATCAGAATGAAGAGATATGAGAAAAAGGAAAGCAGTGAAGAAAACAAAAAGGAGGGAAAGAAAAAAAAAAAAAAGTAACGTAGGTTAAAAAGGTTAAAAAGAAAAAAAAAGAGACATCGGTTTTCGCTAAACCCCCTCCTCCTCAGAGTCGAAGAGTCAGTCAGTCAGTCTCTCTCTCTCTGTCTCCCCCAGCATCCTAAATGCTTCTGAGTGTGACCTTGCGTGAGCGCATGTAATTAATCTTCATTGAGATCAACTCCTCTAATTAGAAGCAAGTCAAGCTGGAAAAGTCAACGCTAATGACATGTTACTGATTTACATCACCATACCATCGCGGAAAGGCGCATCCAGAAACATAGACTGGAGAAACCTGGCCTGTTGGAGCTGATGTGGCTCAGATGACGGCCATCTTGTTCACGTGGTGTTTTTACGTCAGCGAGCTGGGGAGCACCAGTAGGTGACTTTTTTTTTCCTGAGGTCATTGAGATCCATGAGATCTTCTGTCGGTTGTGTATAAACGTATGTTATTATGGTGTGGGAGGTGTTTATAAACGTTGCTATGTTATTTTCCACCATTTTGTGTTTTATGTTGCTGTTGCTGCCGTGCCATTCTCTCTCTCTCTTTTCACTTTCTCCCCTTCTCTTTTCATTTTTTTTTTTTTTTTTCTTTGTTTGTTTTGTCTGTTTTGTTTTTTTTAATATTTGTGGACGTGGTCGTCATTGTCAGCAGCAGCAGCTTGTGCCTTGGAAGAGATGAAAGAAAGAACTGAAACCACAGACTTCTGCGTTTTCTTGTGCACGTGCACGCACAACGCATCGTATAAGACAACACGACGTGGAATATAAAATATTACACACGTTGATTTCGCCTACACACACACACACACAACACACACACACACACACACACACACAACAGGTACACAACAACACACAGCACCTAACACACGCGCAACGCACTACACGCGCGCGCGCTGCCGTCACGCGCGCGCGCGCGAACACACACAGGTATACACAACAACACAATTCAACACACCTAACACACGCGCTGCGCGTGCGCGAGAGAGCGCAGAGCGACTGGGAGACACACCCACTACCACACAGACACACAGACACTCAAGACAGAAGAGAAGAGAGAGATAAGAGAGAGAGAGCTACACGCACGTATGCACTTACGACACGTACATAGACGAACGCAACACAACACAACACAACCAACAACACCACACACACACACACACACACACACACATCTTTTAAAGTACCCTTCATCTTACCGACTCTCACTCCTCCCCCCTCCCTCCATCCTCACTTCAGACCAGCTTTCAAAAAATCCAAACGTCGCATTTTTTTTTTTTTTTTTTTTTTTTTTTTTTTTTTGCGTTAAAAACGAAACAAATGCGACCCTGTCACGGTCACGGACCAGGTTTGGTCGTGACACTGGGCTTGTTTTCTTTGCCGGTATGGAAGAGAAAGGTACATTTTTTAGTATGGTCAGATCGTTTGATCCCATTGTTCCTCTTGATATTTCTGAGTGAGTTTGGCTCATGGGGGGGGGTGGGGTGGGGTGGGGTGGTGGGCTTCTCGTTCTACATGAGACACTCGCGGAGTGTGCTACATTCTTCTACGCCTTTCTCGTGCCCCTCGATCCCAGCGCGCGTGAGGTCCAATCTTCGGCCAATCGGAGCACTTCTACCCGAATTTACCCTTTTGGAACGTAGCCCATCGTTTGTCCAAGCCGTTCGTAAGTTTAGGGGGTGGAAAAAAAAAATGTTTAGTGGACACCACACAGCGCCGAAGGAAGCGCAGCTCGTGTTCGGATTTGGCGTCCCCCGTAGACAATTCACGAGCAATTTACTGCTCTCTGAGGCCTTCGTCGACTGATCCACATCAACATCACTTCGTTGTGACGGCAGGGAGACCAGGGGGGGAAGGTTCCGCATTCGCAGGGCATGTTCCCTTCCGTGTGGGGGGAGGAAAACTGCTCAGGACCTCCCACCATCACCTGCACGTGCTGTGGGGGTCACAAGACTGCTCCTAAATCCGCCCCTGGAATTGCCCCGTCCATGGAGAGGGAGGCGTCTATGGGACCAGTGTATTTTCTTCCCTTCATCACCAGCTGACGAGGTGAGTTATAGAACTGTCATGTTTGTTAGTTTCAGCATTATGGGCGTTGTAAATGCATTTGGTTTCAGTCTCGTTCTTTTCCCGCGAAACTGAAGTTTTGCTGTGTATTTTCGGAAGTTATTGGTTATGTAGTAAACAGGGAAAACGCAGAAAGGAGGATAGTGAAGGAGCTGAATGTGATTTGATCGGAAATTGACTTACGGTTGCACAGTGAGAGCCCGGAGTTTTTGTTTGTTTGTTTTTTGTTTGTTGTATATTGGTGTGGGTGAAGGGAGGGAGGTTTCGAACAGACATCTTAGGCCGTGTGCCACAACCCTGTGGTGGATGCTGTATTTTTTTCCCACCCCTCTCGCTTTTCCCCGGGCTAGAAGAGGGTGGAGGGGTAATGAGTGTGTTTTGCTGTTCTTGCCTCCCTTCCTTTTCTTGACTCTTTTGACCCTCCTTCCAGCGTTAAGATTCAGAGTTTGCTTAATAAAAGATAACACACGCACGCACGCACTCAGGGGCGCACGCACACGCACACGTTATGCGCGCGCGCGCGCGCGCGCACGCACACATACACACACACACACACACACACACACACACACACACACACACACACACACACACGCACACAAAACAAACACACACACACACAAACAACACACA
>JADBJO010000901.1:392500-400000 GCA_016801955.1 Conus betulinus | reverse complement strand
ATACACCCATAAGCTGTTCGACTCTTACGAGTAATATGTCAGCCAGTTTCATACTTTGATGATCCTTGCCTCCCATGTATTGGATATACATGTGGTCACACGGAATTGATTTTTTCTGGATACCAGTATATAATGGGCCCTTAGTGTGTGTGTGTGTGTGTGTGTGTGTGTGTGTGTGTGTGTGTGTGTGTGTGTGTGTGTGTGTGTGTGATATTGCAATGTGGAAAAATGTAGATTGTAATTTTACAAAAAACAAAATCAAGCGTAATAAAATTGTTGAACAGTTTCAGTTTGCAGTCAGTAAACTTGTTAATTATTTGAATTCAAACGGTTTTAACCTATCAACGGACAAATCGGTTTTTATAATATTTACAAAGAAAAATATCGATTTTGAAGGTAGGGATGCTGTAAAAGTAAAAATAGGTGATTCTTTCATTTTCCCAAGTAAGCAAGTAAAATTTCTAGGCGTTATTTTTCACTATAAACTATTCTGGTGTAAAACATATAAATCATCTCGTGGAAAAGGCAAGAAAGAAAATTGCGTTACTGCGTGTCCTAACTGGAATCCCTCTAATAAATCATGGATCCAATCTTATCCATGTCGCCTTAGGGACAGTTCGTTCGATTGTAAGTTACGGTCAAGAAGTATTTTTTACTGCACCAAAGACAGAGTTACATAAGTTAACTAGTATTGATTCCTTAGCATTAAAAATTGCTCTGGGGCTTCCAAGATGGGCATCAATTGAGATGACGTACAGACAGGCAGGAGTTTTGCCTTTAAATGAACACAGGATGCTCTGTGCTTGTAACTACTCAGCACGAGCAAGAACAGTCCCTAACTCAGTTACCTCTGAACTTGATGAAAGCACCTACGTTTCTAGAGAGATACGGAATAAAAGGGGCATATACATCATTGTTTGATTATGTGTCTCCTCTTTTACATGCATGCGACTTTTCGTTTGACAACATTGTTAAAATAACCAAATACCCTTTCCCCCCTTTGGTTGATGAAACAAGCAGATATTTTCTATTCCTATGGTAATATTACTAAAAATGAAAATCCACTTTTGCTTGCTTCTCTTGTTAAAGAATTGATTTACACTGAATATGAATCTTATCTGCATATTTTCACTGATGGTTCAGTTTCGTGTACTTCTGAGGTTGGTGCTGCTTTCGTGATACCTTCCCTTAACACTGAAAAAAGATTTCATATCACCAAAGGTTGTTCTATTTTCACTGCCGAGTTATTTTGCTCTTATGAAAGCTATTGATTTCATTCTTGATATGCAAGTCTTACCAGAAAGAATACTGATTTTGTCAGATTCCAAGTCTGCTTTAACGGCTTTACACCGTCAAAATACATCGAGTCGACCTGATCTCATCAGTGAAAATTTTATTTTCAATTCACCAGTTAATGAAGCGAGGTTCTAAAATAAGGCGGGTTCGGTTCGGAGAGTAAAATAACATTATTACATGGGTACCCCGGTCCCGGTCACTGCAAATCTTCGAGGGAATGAACTGGCTGATACCTGTGCAAAAGAGGCTTCAATGTGCAAATCGAATACAGTTTTATGTGATATTCCTTATTCGCGCTTCTTGAAATAAACATATATGCTGACAAAAGCACTCTGGGACCAGAGAAGAACACAGTACCTTGAAGTTGCCATTCAGAAGAACAGATGGGATCTTACTGACCCCAACAGTCATTGTATAAGTCCGCCAGGTTCTATTCCGAATCGAAATTCATTGCACAGAATACGGGTGGATGGTTGGCTAGGCAGGTTTTTAAAAACCATCTCCTTTGTGTGTCTGTGGTCAAAACCTTAATGTATCTCATTTTTATTTGAATGTTCCATAACAAAAAGCGTATTTTCAATGTCTTCATGATAAAATTTTGTCTAAAAATCTACCTTTAACATTGCATAGTGTGTTTTTGTCCCAACCCAGAAAATGGGTGGAATCTAGCCAATTTGGCTGTAAATCTGATCAAGTCTCATCATCCACTTGGCAGATATTTCTAACGGATTTCTTTTTTGTTTTTCTTTCTTTTTTGGTTTAGTGGTCTGATGTACACGTAGAGCAAAGAATTTGTTACATGACATAGCTTTCCGACTCCCACGTGTACTAGGTCGCATTATTCCATTTACAAAACTTTGGCATAGGCTGTGCGCGCGCTAGAGAGAGAGAGAGAGAGAGAGAGAGAGAGAGAGAGAGAGAGAGAGAGAGAGAGAGAGAGAGAGAGAGAGAGAGTTTGGCATGTTTATAGGTGAGTGCATGTTCTGCGTACGTCTACATCTTTTATGTGAATAGTTCCTCTGAGAGAGAGAGAGAGAGAGAGAGAGAGAGAGAGAGAGAGAGAGAGAGAGAGAGAGAGAGAGAGAGAGATTTGATTCTCAGTACAGTTAAGATGTAATTTGGTTTATTGTTACAATTTCTGATTTTATTATTCCACGTACAAATGTTAAAATGTTTCCCTGCTAATTTTTCCTTTATGTTTTTTTTTTTATGTCTTTCAGATGTTATTTGTATTATTTTCCGTTTTCCCTCATTAATTTATTTAGGTTTTATCCTTTTAAAATGTCAGTACAACACTATGTTAATCTGACAGTATGTGTGTGTAGGGTTGTATGGTGTGGTGTGGTGTGGCGCGCGCGCGCACACGCGCGCGTATGTGTGTGTGTGTGTGTGCGTGTGTGTGTGTGTGTGTGTGTTGTGTGTGTGTGTGTGTGTGTGCGTGCGTGCGTGTGTGTGTGGGTGTGGGTATGTGTATGTCTGTGTGTGTGAGCGTGTAAGTTTGTGTGTACGTGAGGGTATGCATGTGTTCGTCTTGAGATGCGTGTATTTTGTGTATTTAGGTATGCGCGCGCGCGTGTGTTCATGTGTGTGTGTGTGTGTGTGTGTGTGTGTGTGTGTGTGTGTGTGTGGGCGGGCGGCGCGCGTGTTTTTGTGTGTTAATTATGTTCGTTTTCTTTGAATGAAAAAAGTTGATATTTTGTTCATAATGTTTTCGTAAATGTCAGTACAACTATGCGTTAACCTGACAATAAATTGGCTTCATTCAGTCAGTGTGTGCGTGTGTGTGTGTGTGTGTGTGTGTGTGTGTGTGTGTGTGTGTGTGTGTGTGTGCATGCGTGCGCGCGCGCGCACGTGTGTGCTTGTGTGCACGTACATACGTGTGTGCGTTTATGTTAGCAATGGCAAGAACAACAAAAAAATGATAATGATAACAGTAATAAAGATCGTAATAGTGGATATTTATGGCGCTTGATAATCTATTTAGAGCCCGAGGCGAAAACAGATTTCTTAGTTACGCACACGCACGCACATCCGCACGCACGAACGCACGCACAGACACACACACACACACACACACACACACACACACACACACACACACACACACACACACACACACACACACACACACACACATACATATGGATGTACACGATTATGTATTGATGTCTCATTATCAATCTATCCATACGTCTGTCTGTTTGTCTGTCTGCTCGTGCGCGCGCGCGCGCGCGTGTGTGTGTGTGTGTGTGTGTGTGAGTGTGTAGAGACAGAGGAGGTCTCATGGGAGGGATGGAGCTGGGGTGAGGGAAAGAAGAGAATATGGCAGAAAGGGAGAGTGCGGTGGGGAAGAGAGAATGACCCGATTGTGACCATTGCACTGAGGGAGTTACCAGTGTCCCTGTCTTTCATGGACCATATGTGCAGTACTCCCTTGACGCAAGTAGTCCAAGTCTGTAGGAGGGAAAAAAAAAACCGCCGCAGACCCACCCACACCAGACGAGATAACAGTTGATGAATGTTTCTTGGGTTAGCGGGATTCTGATGACTGTCTGGATGTGATGGGAGAGAAAAATGCTGATCGATCTTGCCGTACACGTCACGGGTCTTCTGCCTACATCTGGCGCTGGATTATGATCACGACACAGACACAGACTCGCACAGACGCGCGCGCACACACACACAACACACACACACACACACACACACACACACACACACCACACACACACACACACACACACACACACACACACACACACACACACACACACACACACACACACACCACACACACAAACACACACACACACACACACACACACACACACACACACACACACACACACAGTGAATGTATGAAGATATTATTCATATTTTTTGATCAGTTTTATTTTGACTGTGTTATCTATCGTCACTCAGGCATAATTATGTCAAATACGTTTTCATGTGAGACTGAAGCGTAATAAGAATAGAATAACTTGAACCTCTCTAACCGTCTCGTCTCTCTCTCTCTCTCTCTCTCTCTGTCTCATTCCTCTCTCTCTCTCTCTCTCTGTCTCTCTCTGTCTCTCTGTCTCTCTCTCTGTCTCTGTCTCTCTCTCTCTCTCTCTCTCTCTCTTTCTCCTCTCTCTCTCTGTCTCTCTCTCTCTCTCTCTCTCTCTCTCTCTCCTCTCTCTCTCTCTCTCATTATCCAGACCATGGGACGCCACAGGAGCAGCACAAGAAAAGGTTTCAGAGGAAGCCCACTCTGCCAAACCAATACCACGACGCCCACTTCCTTCCGTCCAGCCCCCATCCTTTCTAGCCCCCCCCCCCCCCCCCCCCCCCCCCCCCCCCCCCCCCCCCCTTTCCGCTTCTAAAACCTTCCCCTCCCTCTCCATTCCCGCCCACCCAGCCTCGTCCCCTCCTCCTCCGCCTCCTTTTTTTTCTTTGCCTTTGGCGGTGTTCCTCTCTTTTTCCTAGTCTCCCTTTCTTCTCTTCCTTCCAGTGGTCACCAGTTATGGAAGCGTGTGGCCTCCGCCTGAGTATAGTCAATAGGCCAGGGTAAGTTCCTCGCCCTTTAGGGAAGGCACAACGTACAGACATTCAGCTGTCTGAAACAGTGGCGCTTGTTGGTAAAGCCAGCCCTCTTCAAGGGCGATTTTTTTTTTTTTTTTTTTCTGGAATGAAATGGGTTTTCCCTGATCTTTCCTCTCCCTCTGTCTGCTGTCTGTCTGTCTGTCTGTCTGTCTGTCTGGATCTCGTCTCTCTCTCTCTCTCTCTCTCTCTCTCTCTCTCTCTCTCTCTCTCTCTCTCTCTCTCTCTTTCTGGGCTGGCTGGCTATCTCCTCTGGCTCCCTCCCTCCCTCCCCTCCCTCCCTCCCTCTCCTCTCTCTCTCTCTCTCTCTCTCTCTCTGTAAATCGAATGTATCGGTGAAAGACAGGTCATGCACTCAACATATTTTTTTTTTTTTTTTTTTCCCGTTACAAACATGTTTTTTTTTTTTTTTTTTTTTTTTTTTTTTTTTTTACAGCAGTTTCAACGGCCACGATTTAAAAGTGTGCCTCTCAAACTGTTGACAGTATCCGTTACTATCAGTGCTGTAAAAAACTGCTTCCGTTTTAACAGTGGAGGGTGTCCGAGTTATTCTGGTAGGAGTTACATTTAAAAAAAAAAAAAAAAAAAAAAAAAAAAAAAAAAGATTGACGACACGATTAGAGACAAAGAACTTGACAAGAGCGAACGAAGCACCCAGGTTGTAGGACGAGAGAAGTACCCAGGATTGGCACGTTTAGACCAAGGGTGAAGGGATGCGCTTTCCTGGCACTATTCTGTAAAAAAAAAAAAAAAAATAAAGAAAGAAATGTCAGACTACCAATGGAAGGCCATACCTCCATCACCATTTGTCCAGAACCATCCATGAAGACAAAATGTGAGAGTACCATGAGAACCCGATACCCCCAACATCATTCATCAATAACCTTCCAAAGGAAGATTGCAGGGTTAATCAGGAAACCCTTGATCTCTATCACCACCTGTCCAGAACCTTCCTACAGGGCAAAATGTAAAATTAACTTGAGAATCCTAAACTTTTAATACACACTGTCCATCAAGATGATTCGTAAGGGTAAATTGTGAGAAAACGCAGAGAGACCCCTGCTACATTTTCAGGATTTCCTACAGGGTAAAGTGTGAAAATCTACCAAGACGCTGTCTGGTGGGTAAAATATAAGACGACCCACAGGTGCAGCAAAGAAATGTTTATCATCATGATGCACTGTAATGTGCATATGCACACATTTTTTGTGAGAGCACATGTCCGCACTCGTTCATTTATGCGCGCACGTGCTTTACCCCCCACCTTCTTAAGGGAAGTGTGATGTCGTTTGGCTTAGAGGAGGAAAGGCTGGCTCAACTCACGTGACATTCTCTGTCCTGCGTTAAGTTCCCTGACCACCAGAAAAGAGACTTTGATGATGAAAAGAGGATCACGGGGCAAGGAGGGCTTTTGATGGAGGTTTTTAGGGGGTGATGGAGGTTAGGGGGTGATGGAGGTGTTTAGGGAATGGCAAATACTGACGTTTGCAAAGTGTGCACTCTTGTTATTTTTTTTCTTTCTTTTCTGTTAGGTATGCCACACATTTCAATGCTATCTGACTCTTGGGATGTGGACGGCGGGAGGTGTGTGTGTGTGTGTGTGTGTGTGTGTGTGTGTGTGTGTGTGTGTGTGTGTGGTTTTGTTGTTGTTGTTGTTGTTGTGCGCGCGCGCGCGTGCGTACGTGTCATGCGTACGTGTGTGCTTGTGTGTGTGTGTGCGTGTTGTGGTGTGTTTATGTGTGTGTGTGTGCATGCGCGTGCGTGCGTGTGTACGTGGGTGCGTGTGTGGTCTGTGTGTACAAGTGTGCTAGCGTGTGAGTATGCGCGAGTTGACATGATCTCGGTCTTGAAAGACGCTGCGCAAAATAAGTCAATGTTTACGATATTCATACCGTGCCGTTTGTTGTCTTTTCATGGTGCAGTCCGTGTCATCTGGATCAATTTGCCATTCTCAGTCCGACATGACCTAACTTTTTTTTTACCTGTCAAATCTAGGAGCGAAATGTAAGTCTGCTTTATTCAACAAAACCACTCATGTCAAGTGTAATCGTGGTCTCGTTGTAGTTACTGTTGTTGTTTTTCCACTGCTGCTGTGTTGTGGTTGTTTGATTTCTAATATTTTGCTAATTTTGAACTCGACGTGAATAACCGCGAAGGTCTATGCCCACTTGTCATTTGCGGCCGGTTCTGGTACATTTTCAATGGAAATTGTCTTCATATTCGAGAGAAAGAGGTTTCCTATCGGATGAGGAGGCAAGGGTTTAGGGTGTTCGCATGCGCCCTCTAAATGTTTTAACGTGTTCTGAAAAAACACATCAGCAAAGTATTACAACAGTATGATCGTGATGTCGAGCACTCCTCTTTCAAAAACGCTTCCACCATTCTGGTACCATAGCAAAATTCGTTGTCGAACACTTATGTTTCCCATCCAAATGTTTGCTGTAGTGTTCTAATTGAGGCATACAGCAAAGATTGGAAGAAGCAAAAAAAAAAAAAAAAAAAAATCTGTGCGCGTGCCAGTAGCTCAACTCATTTCAAGTTTCTTGCACTTTTTTTTCAGTTCTTTGAGTGCGCATAACATCCTGTTTTCTGTTTTTTCAATTGTGAAAAGCGAGGAGTGGATTG
>JADBJO010000901.1:382500-390000 GCA_016801955.1 Conus betulinus | reverse complement strand
GGGGGGTGGGGTGGGGTGGGGGTATCATGGAGAGGTGGGGATTTTATTTGATAGGAGGACGGAACGCAGTCTTTGTGACTTCATTAGCAAGAAAAGTGTTTGCCTCCGTCATCATCATCATCATCATCATCATCATCATCATCATCATCATCATCATCATCTCCTTCTTCTTCTTCTTCTTCTTCTTCTCTACATATTTTGCACATCACTCTGTGACAGACACTGAGAGGTTCAGATGAAGTTCGTCCCTCGCTGGTCACTGACCGTTAGGTGGTAGTAGGAAAGTGCTGTGCAACACGTAACAGGCGTTAGTACATGTCCTGGACATTCCCAAGTGGAAAAGTAAAAGGAGATGGAGAAGGGTGAATTAATGAAAGTGAGAAAAAAGCTACTACAACGAAAGAAAGCTTGGGAGGGAGGAGAGAGAGAGAGAGAGAGAGAGAGAGAGAGAGAGAGAGAGAGAGAGAGAAGAGAGAGAGAGAGAGAGAGACAGACATACAGACAGACAGACAGAGACAGAATTGAAAGGACAGATAAATAGAAATCTAGGAAAAATATTCCGTCTGCTTTATTAAGATACATCCCTGCTCTTCCGTACCTGCTGTCCGTTTGCCCATCAGTTTCTCTGGCCATCTCACCCACCCCCTCCTTCCTTCTGTCTCCCCTCTCTCAGCCCTTCTCATCTCCTTCCACCACCACCCTCCACCCCTCCACACACACCCCCCCCCCCCCCTTTACGTATTCACACACACAGAGTTCATTTCCTAATCCGGGGTGGTCTGTTCATTTATAAGTTTTGCATTCACTACACGCGCACCTGCACGTGGACTTCAGTGCGCTTACGCATACGTTCCAAGACAGCAGGAGGAAACTCAAGGGGGAGCGTCACGGTAAACCGTGTTTCGGTCCTGATCTCCATCACTGCAAGAGTGCCAGACCACGTCTAGGTCATGACTCCTAATTGCCCTTTTGTGTTGCCAGATTTTGTTTTAAACTATGGTGGCATGATTTGAACTCCCAGCGTTTGGGGTAGGTGGACGTCGCTAGGCGTTTTCTTTTTTTTTTTTCTGTTTTTTTTTTTTCTTTTTTCTTTTTTTTTTAGATGGACAACTTAGAAGTATTGCTTTCGGGCACCTTTTCTAAGGTGGGAAATTTCTGATGGCATCTGAACGATTTTCCCTTTCTAGAAGGTCTGCTATGTACTTTCAGTCATCTATGCCATCCTAGTAAACCCTGCATCCAAACTCTTCATATGACAGTCGTTTCCGGACCACGATTTCACAGCCTCCTTTGCCGTGTAGAGGGCCGTTGCACACAATTTCTGATGGTGTAGTGTTTTCTCTGGCAATGTTAACTGCATACGCCATCTCCTTTAAGCACCTGGTCCATGGCCTCAGGACACAAGTTCCATTATTTGTTTGACGTGTCGCACATTGTTGATGTGCCCCCACTCAAGTGCACATGGGCACACACGTAACTGCGCAACAATCCAAACACACAGACTCACACATTCCATCTGTCCCCCCCCCCCCCCCCCCCACACACACACACACACACGCACGCACGCACGCACGCACGCACGCACGCACACACACGTACACACACACACGGTTGAAGAATTCGTTCAAAACCCCCAACACACACACACACACACACACACACACACACACACACACACACACACACACACGCGCGCGCGCGCGCGCGCGCGCGCATACATATTTACATGCATACATACACACACCTTTCACCCCACATACATACATATAATGGAGGCAGGATTTAACATTCAAGTACACATGCTCACCTCTTTGAATGGGCCAACGACCTGCGAAAACGAAGTCTTTTTGATTGTTTACGATTACAGTTGATTGCATTCGTTTCTGGCAAACGTGGCAAACTCCAGTAACTCTGAATTGCACTTGACGCCCATTGTACGATATCTCGTTTCCATTGACACTATGGGACGACATAAAAGAAAAGTCACTGACAGGTACCAACGACTTTTATTTTCTTTCGCTTCATCCAGACAGTCAACAGAAACGTCCTCGTCGAAAATGAAATCTCACATTATCACGTCTGGTGCGAGAAACCTCTTGCAGACGCAGACCGTCGATGTCCAGAGAGTCTTGAGACACACGTTGTGCGGCACAGGACAGCTGTGTCTCCATCCAGGCTTTGATCGCATCGTTACTAGGTCACTGCTTTTGTGTTTCTGTCCTCTTCCATCGCTTCTGCGCCATTTCTGTGTCCTGTTTGCGTTTCAAGGTTTAAATTTCCTGTCGGTATTGGCTCTTCCCTGGAGTGGGCGAGTTAATCGCTGCGTAGAAATGTCACACACATTTTTTTCACGTGTGCGTATGTGATTACTCATCAAACCAGACTTTTTTTTAATCTGTTTTTTTCTAATGTTGTGCTGGAACACTGCAATGGACATCGTCTCCTTCGTTTCTGTTTTTTGGAGGGAAATTGGGGAGGGGGCGCGCGGAGGGGGGTGGGTGGAGGGGGGGGGGGGGGGGGGAGGGGGATTAGGTAGACAGGGATACGTTGGGTAGTGCAAGATATAGCGATAGGGGGATGTTTGGAATTGAAACGTCTGTTGGGATGGGCAGAAGGGGCAGGAGGGGGTAGAGGATAGATAAGGCAGGGGACGCGATGATAGATGAATGTTCGAGCCATCGTCACAGAAAACTGTGCCTTCTGAATGCTATTTCCAAAGATGTATGTAATACCTATGAATATATCTGTTCCCATCTGTCTTGGGGTCGGAGTTTCATGCTCATGCGTTGATGCCTTCAGTTTCCTTTTGTTTGTTTGTTTGGTTTTTTTTTTTAAAACAATCTTTAATCGGCTTAATGGAGAGTTGACAAGCGCGCAAAAAAGGACCATGCGCAAAGCCATTGGCATATAACAGCACTTCTCTCGGTCACTCTGATAAACTTCTCCCTTCTCAAGACAAGAGCAAATTTAATTAGCACACGGCCGTATCTGATAAAGAATGAAGACATAAAGTTTACCAAGAGAAAAGAAGACTGAAGCAGTTTTTGTTCAGCCTTTTGTCCCCATTTTTAAATGTATATCTTGCAAGAAGTATACACTTTTTTTTTTTTTTTTTTCCGAATGACTAACCAAATATCAGTTCACATAAAAAGAAGTAAACAAGAACAACAACAACAACAACACAACACACACACAACACACACACACACACACACACACACACACACACACACACACACACACACACAGGAAAAGGGGTAAAAGACTGAGCTGAAACCGGGAAAGATGTAGGTGCCACCCTAGATTGCATAGTCTGTCCAGTGAAACGTTTCCAAAATACATGTGTATTGAGGCAGCATAAACAGTCTTGCTGAATGTAAACATATAGATGTTGGTGGCATCAAGTGGTGTCACTTTCCTTTTATTAACTGCTACGGCCCTGCAAGGGACGAAGACTAGATGAGAAAAGCACATGCATGTTGAACTGTCGGACTCTCTGTCTCTGTCTGTCTGTCCTACTGTCTGTCTGTCTGTCTGTCTGTCTGTTCCTGTCTGTCTGTCTGTCTGTCTCTCTCTCTCTCTCTCTCTCTCTCTCTTCTCTCTCTCTCCTCTCTCTCCTCTCTCTCTCTCTCGTGTGTGTGTGTGTGTGTGTGAGGTAAGATAATGCTGTTTATATAGCCCAGCCACACACGCAAAGGGCCATATCAGGGGCTGTCACCACGTTAAAACCACACTCACAAGTCATAAAAAGAGCACCTTTCACGCCTCTTTTTTTTTTAAATACACCTTTTAATAACGTACCAGAAACTTCGTTTAAATCTTTCTGCCGTTAATCAGATGAAAAATGTTAATCTCTTTTGTGTATGTGCGTGTGTGTGTGCGTGTGTGTGTGCGTGTGCGCGTGCGTGCGTGCGTGTGTGTGCGTGTGTGTGTGTGTATGTGTGTGTGTGTGCGTGTCTGTGCGTGCATGTGTGTGTGTGTGTGTGTGTGTGTGTGTGTCTCTTTTTTCCATGATTCACTGCCACTTATAGGCGGAAGACCCGAGACGTGCGTGATAAAAATCGATCAGTTTTTTTTTTTTTTTTTTTTTTTTTAATCTCCCACCACGTCGAGACAGTCACCAGAATTCCGCTAGTCCCAACTAAAAGTGTTTATCAACAGTTATCTTGTCTAGCGTGGGACTGGGGCTGTTTTCCCCCCTCCTTCCTGCAGAACAGAGCTCTAGCGTCACGGGTGTACTGTGCGTATGGTCCATGAATCACGAGACGTTAGTGTCTCCTTAGATGCAATGGTCACGATCAGTAGTCCTCCTCACACCCCCCCCCCCCCCCCCCCCCCCCCCCGCCCGCCCCTCTGCCTCCATATTCCCTCCCTCTCTCCCTACTTCCCATCCTCTCCCTCTCTTCCTCCATCAGATACACCCACATAATACGCACAAGCGCTCACAGAAAAAAAAACACACACACAGAGGCATACATGAACGCACGCACGCATGCATGCTTGTGTATGAGCGCTTACGCACGCGCGCGCGTGCACGCACGCACACACACACACACACACACACACACCACACTACTACTACTACTACTACTACTTTTAATATTCTGATATGCGACCTCCCAAAGCATTTATCTAAAAACTGCTCCTTGGTGCAACTTAATCTTCTTAAAGTAATCAGTAAACAAAATTGGGGTGCAGATACACAAACTTTAGTACACCTTTTCGACATCTCTCGTAAGATCAAAATTATCATACGCACAAGAAGTGTTCTTCAGCGCACCAAACTATTTACTTAAAAAGTTGCAAAGCATAGATGAAAGACGCTGAGATTGATCCCAAGAATATTGCTGATCGTTTTCCTGTATCCCCGATTCCAAATTGGGAATTGCACACCGCATGTTTTGATTATAAATATACTGATCTACAAAAGAATGTTAACAATAATATATTGTCCTCTCTTGCCAAATCTCATATCGATAGTATTATTCACATCACCTTAAAGTTTTCACCGATGGATCACTTTTAAATGAACAAGCTGGAAGTGGTTTTGTTATTCCTACCCTTAAAGTTGAAAATCTTTTCATCTCGGAAAGGGGTATTCTATCTTCACGGCTGAGCTGGTGGCAATTCTAATGGCGCTTAACTTTCTTGTTGATACTCCACTTACTATCTACAAAGCACTTTTCTGTGTGGATTCTAAGTCTGTCCTACAAGGCCTTGAATCTATTGCTGTAAAAAAATCGAGGTGAGGTGATCTTAGAAATAAAACATCTTGTCAGTATTCTTATATCAAGAGGTACAACAGTTGATTTTTGCTGGATTCCGTCTCACTGTGGGATTTCTGGTAATGAATGGGCTGACCGGGCTGCCAGAAAAGGAGCACGAAAGTCCGATGAATCCATAGAAATCAACATTCCTCTGTGTTTATACGAAGGATATGGTCTCTTAAAAAAGACGTGTACTGAAAAGGTTTATGAAGCTTACAAAAACTTGGTTCTTACTAAAATACATCTACCTCACTCCAAATTGCTCTGCTGTGAAAAATCCCAGTCAGCTACTTTTCTTCTAGCAATGCGGCTAAAATTGGAAAGATTATCTATCAATCGGCCAACGTAAACGTTCTTGAAAAAAATAACCGAAAACTTGAATCCCTGTTTTTACAGGCTTAAGCTAAACGCTTTCCGTACAAAATTTCGCAAAAATTTAAATTGCATCTGCGGAGCAGTTGAAAGTTTCACAACCCAGCATCTTCTTTTTCTACTGCGCATATTTCAAAAAGGAAATCCTGACTGCCTGCGACTTGATGGCACGTGTATTTTCCAGAACTTACCAGGTCTTGTTTCTTTCTTTTGTTAAGTCCTTGATGATTAGTCCAGTGGGCTCTTTTTTGTAACAGTGTTCCCGACAGATATGAGCGCTTAACATTTTGGTTATACCAGATATCCTGTACTCCTTAATGTTTTTAATACTTGCTTTGGGCTAATGTTAATTGTAAAGAATACCACACACACGCGCGCGCACACACACACACACACACACACACACACACACACACACACACACACACACACACACACACACACACATGCATATACACGCGTGCGCGCGCGCGTGAGCGCGCGCGCATGCATACACACGCTACTTCCCTAACTCTGTTCAAACGATCCAACTTCGCAATTTTTAAAAGATAGATTTCGATTAAAAATAAGATATTGTCTTTACTTGTCTGAGTTCATTACATTAACGAGACTTCTTATATGCATGGAAACTGGATACGACTCAACGCATGGAATATCACCCATTCGCTGAACTCAAGGAAATCTTGCTTTGAGATGTTTTCTTACCCACCTGTTTCTGTGTATGGGAATATCGTGATTGTTTACCTTTATCGCCCACGTGCTTGACACGTATAAAAGCCCCGAGTGTGGTTGTTTTATTGTCCGCATGCTCGACACATTGAAATTATGTGTTTAGGTCCTTTGTTTCCCACGTGCTCGCCATACGGAAATGCATTGCTTGGATGCTTTGTCACCAATTCATTTCACACAAGGAAATAATCATCGTGTTTACATACTTTACTGCCCATTTGCTTGATATATGGACATACTGTGTTCAGTTGGTTTCAGCGCTACAGTTTTGTGCATTTGTGTGTGCATGTGCTTTTTTTTTTTACTTTTAGGTGCAGACTGATTTTAGGTGTTACATATGATCATTCCCGGTTCCACCATTCTCTCTCCTAAAATGAGATGAAAGGAAATTCTCATTGTCGATTTCAGTTTCCACATATTTAATGTTGTAGAAATGCCATCTCTTGAAGGCGAGGACGTTTCTAGATAGGATTTTTATTAATTTTTTTTTTTTTTTAATGGTGCCAGGAATTTCGTAACCCCCTGTTTCAAACGTATTATTCCCGACTACATTTCTCTTCTTAAAACGTGTCTGTTTCGGTCGCTCGTCTCACGTTCTCTGTTCCTGATTGGTGCGTTCAGTCTTTATGATTTTTGTAGGAGTGTAACTCGTAAGAGAATGACATGGAATCAGATTTTCCACGTTCTCTGTGGACAGATCCGTGAGGAACGTTGATCATAGCCATCTCTCTTCAGAGCCAGTTTAAAATTGTATTACAAAATGAATGGAAACGTCGGGGTACATCCAGCCACCATTGCAGTTGATACTTTCCACAACTTTTTAGTACCTAAGCGGACGGACAGGACCCACCCACTCGTGAAACGTGGACCCAGCAGCTTACAAAGCAGAATCGAGACATTTGAAATGAGATGCTACCCTGAATCATACGCATCTGACACGAAGACCATAATCAGCCGTGAAGGAGCGCGCAAAGAATAAGCCAGCTTTTGGCCACTTTGAAGACTTTCTGAGAAGTCAAAAAATGGAAACAAAGCAAAACAAAAGACAAAAACCCACCCTGAAATACTATGTTCCATCGCTCGTGGGGCACTTGACCAGGAAATGGAAAGATGCAGACAAAGAAAGGAATAG
>JADBJO010000901.1:372500-375000 GCA_016801955.1 Conus betulinus | reverse complement strand
GTGGTGACACCTATAGAAACTTAACATCCTGCTGCTGAGCCAAAACCCTGTGAAGTGGTGACACCTATAGAAACTTAACATCCTGCCACTGAGCCAAAGCCCTTTAAAGTGGTGACACCTATAGAAAGTCATCGGGGTTCTCATAGTTGAGTGCGGTAGTTCGGCAAACCGCAGGTTCACGGACAGAGACCATTCGTAGATTCGAACTTCCAGAGCGGTCACCCTTCGACCCTCGGAGTTGACAATAACCTGAGTCGCCTTATACTGCACATTCTTAACAAACGTAAAACAAATCCTATGGCTATGAGGGATTTTTTTCATGAATGTGAAAAAAAAAGAATGACAGAAAGGAAATTCGGTTTGAAAAAAAAAAAAAGAAAGAAGGTGTGTGTGTGTGTGTGTGTGTGGGGGGGGGGGGGGGGGGGGGGGGAAAAAAAATTGAATTGAAAGGAATATCGGTGACGCCGCACTGCTGCAAGGTGCTTCTCCCAAGGCTGCACCCCGAACCTCACGAGGAAATAGTTGCGAAACTAAAATAATACAATTCAGTGCAATACAAATTTTAAGAGAGAGAGAGAAAAAAAAAAAGACTCCAGGATGTTCTCGGACGCAACTGGAAAACATTTCCACGCAATGTGACCCCAGTGTGAACAACGTCGTCCTTCACTGGGCAGGACGTAAATCTTGCAAATACAGAATCCAGTCTGGATCGATCAACAACCTTGACAGCAAGTCTCAGTACAAGAAAGCGTAGTATAAAGTGATTGCCCACCCACCGTCATTTTTCTTTTTGTTTGTTTGTTTCTCTTCTCTCTCTCTCTCTCTCTCTCTCTCTCTCTCTCTCTCTCTCTCTCTCTCTCTCTCACCTCTCTTCTCTCTTCTCTCTCTCTCTCTCTTTCACTCTCTCTCCCTCTCTCTGTCTCTCTCTCTCTCTCTCTCTCTCTGTCTCTCTCTCTCTCCTCTCTCTCTCTCTCTCTCTCTATCTGTCTCTCTCTCTCCGTCTGTCTCTCTATCTGTCTCTATCGCCGTCTATCTGTTTGTCGCGCGCGCGCGCGCGCGCACGCACACACACACACACACACACACACACACACACACACACACACACAACAAAACACATTTGAGCGTCGTCTTTACTGACCGAGGAGTTGGAGAAATCAAACTGAATTCACATCAGACTGTATGTCGGAAATCGAAAATGGTGATGTATTATCCGTACTTTAAAAACAATATGGATTTTTTGATGACGTGACTGTTGACGTTGAAAAATAAGACTAGTCCATTTTACCATGCCCCCAGAATCACTGCTTACCCAAACAACTGCAGTTTGGAGAGATCAAAGATCTGCAGTACGAATTAACCAGAATATGTAAGGAGGGAGCCCCTTTATGAATGAAAATAACCAGAAAAAAAAAACTCAGTTTAAGTTTCAGTTATGACTGGCACATTGTACATGTTGAAAATAGAAATTAGCGGCCCTGTGCGTGTTTCTTGTGTTGTTGTTTTTTTTTTTTTCAGGTTCTAACCAGATGTGCAGTTTTGGGCATGAGAAAAACCGACCCGTAGTTAGCATATTAAAAATCCTTGGACAGATTGTGTGATAAAACGAGAACTTTAAGTGTTAGGAGTCATTCATAACAGGAGACAGGCATAAAAGCAAAAATGAAAGCTAGCTAATGAAAGTTTGTTTCTTCTAGCCTGGTTAACGTACAACAGTTTCCCACGTCTGAAAAAAAAAAATGTCTGGCTTCTGTCACGGATGAAAATATATAGAAGTCATGGCAGAGTAATGAGAATGTCTACAATTTTGCATTCCTTCACCTTCATCTATCCCAGAGTCTTGAAGACCGACATGGTACCACAGACTTCGCAACACACTCGTCATTTCCTGTTCTGCCAATGGTAAAAAAAAATGTATGGCCTCAGGCAAGACTTTGATTTATGAAGGTAATGTTAGCCCTATCCCCTGTCGACAGAAGCAGACAACGCAGTCTCGGTGGCGGCAGCCTCACACACTCTACGGCTGGCAGTGTCGGATCTCAACTTATTCCATCGACTTTTCTTTACACTTGTGGTGCTCTCTCCTGACTCGGCCCTGATGATTATGTCTCTTTGCGGTCGGCTGGGCTACAAGCAACTTTTGATTCCGCCTGACTGCTGTTTTGTCACATCTGAAGGTAGTTTTTGACCTTCGTTTTGAACGCACACAAAACTGCGCTATGGCCCAGAGAACAATTCATGTCCAGATATCTTCGTTTCACTTTGCGACATGTAAATGCGGTCGCTCGGTATTAAATGTGCAGACCATGAATGTTAAAGCGAGTGAGTTGACCCAAAAACAGCATTTCCCTCAACTACCATGGCGATTAATTGAAAGGTTTAGCGAAATCTTTTGTAAAGAGCTGACAAAATGTGCACGACATCGGAAACGGATGACCTGCGCCGAACTATACGTAAGCATCCGGCTTTCTGATGCTATGTCCTATTCACCGCTGATTTA
>JADBJO010000901.1:352500-360000 GCA_016801955.1 Conus betulinus | reverse complement strand
ACAGTCTGGCTCATTTGAGCGATTTCTAGATTTTCCAGAGTGATTTTTCCAGAGAGAATGATCATCCATATGGGGGGAAGATAGGCGACCGATTTGGTCAGGCTTGCTTCATTTCATTTCATATCAGTAAGATGTGTAGAAGTTCCAGGGATCTAGATCTAGCCACAAAAAAAACTGCAAAAGTGAATTACACCTTTAATAGTGACATCAAGCAACGTGATATATATATGTCGACGAAAGGATTGCTGTGCGTTGCCATGACCAGAATGCGGTGCTGGCTCAACTTCCAGCGATGTTGGTGGTGATGTTCCATATCCTTGCACAGGTTTTGTCTCCAGAGTTGCCACACAGTAGGTTCGAAGACATACGCACGTGCGGACTCTATTACTGACTTTTTTTGGTTGTTGAAACATACATACTCAATATTCATTACCTCAGTAATCAAATATTACTGTTTCTCCGTTAGCTGTAAGTCGGCTTACTGGCTTCGTCAGCCGTACATGCAACCGTAACTTCACTGTTGTTCGTGACAACACAACTCTCACAGACGTTTGAGATGGATATATCTTCCTGATTTTAGCAAAACATAAAAAGTCTTCGTACAGCAGGTAAATTTAGAAGAAAAAAAAAAAGAAAAAAGTGTGGTTGCAAATACGGAAAAAATGGGGTGGTTGCAAATACGGGAAAGGGGGGGGGGGGGGGGGGGGGGGGGGGGGGGGGGGGGGGGGGGGGTCAGGGGAATGGGAGGGGAAGGGACCACCAGCATAACGGCACACTGTCAGTATCAGAATGACGAAACGTCATGATGCACAGCGCAAAAGTCAACTGTTGTGTTCTCATGGAGGTCGTACGCTAAACGTCTGACTACGAAATTTCGTCTAGCGCCACTGTCGGCCAAGCGTTCCTGTAGACAGCCTGTCTATCCTACTTCATCAAATTCACATCTTCAGTGTTTGAGAAGTGTACCTTTAATATGGGAGGATGTAAAATCCCCTCTGCACAAGATTCTCCAAAGAGTGTCTGTGTGCATAATACAAACAGTACAATCGATATAAAAAGGAGACACACACGCAAGACTATCTGAAACTTCCTATAGGAAATCAAAGGTGAGGAAAAACGTATAATATAAATCGACTAGGACCGCGAAAAAGTACAAAGTAAGCCAAGGCCATGACACATTGCAGACGAAAGTGAAAAAAAAAAAAAATTGTGACGTCAAACGGGTAAGTAGGCCGACGCGTATAAATACCAAAGAGTTATTGCTTGTGCCGGCTTTCAGGTGCCGAAAACGAAAACAACTGTGGATGTTTATCATCTTTTCATGGAAAGATAAAGTCACATATTACAGCGACAGGAAAAGTATCCTGAAGCTTCTCTCATCTGAAGTGTCTGCCGACAAGGGGATCCTCTATCTCCTCAACTTTTCGTTTCGTGCGCCGTGGGCATTGGTGATGAAGTCAAGATAAAGACATTGAAGGTGTGCAGGTATGGTATGAATTCCGTTCCGTCTGTGTTATGAGTTGAACTGCTCTCACATGTCAGCAAAACAGCGAGAGGGATTGCGAGATGCGCGCAGAAGTTGACTTGGTGGTGGCATTTTTTTCTCTGGTGGCTCTGCAGTTATGAAACATGGGCTGGTGCCCCTGGAAGACACTTTTGTGAAGGTTCTGTAGGTTTGTATCCGCTGACCATTATACCATGGCATTTTCTCGATGTGATTGTGTCCTTTGATGTCTTAATGGAATGTCCTGTGTTTTATCTAAACCTATGTCAAGACAGAACAGGCTTCCAGAGATAGTGCTAAAGGGACTTGTCTCCTTCTTCTTTCTTTGTGTGTCCACCTTCATCGAGTTGAAGATTCTGACACTTTTGTGTGTATGACCGTTTTTTTTTTATCCCGCCATTAAGGTACCCATACTCCAGCTTCGGACAAGGTGCATGCTATATGTAACGTGTCATCCATACCAACGGCGGCCAAACTGGCCTTCTCTTCTGAAAGTTGGTGATGAGATTTTACGTGTGTGCAAGATGTTATGCATGCGTTCACACACGGGACCTCGGTTAATAGTCTCATTCGAAGGACTGTATGGGGAATGGAGTCAGAACTAATGTTAACTCCGAGGGAAAAATCCCTGTAGCGAAATTCGAACCCCTACGCTCAGGATCACGAGTCCGGCGCTCTACCCATCTGAGCTATTCCGGCCCCTTAAAATGTGTCTTACAATTTTGTTTTGCTGGCAGTGCTTAAGAAGAACGCAAGTGATTGACAGTGATAAGTATTAGAGAGTGACAGAGAAAAAACATGCAACCAATCACTTTTTTTCCCTGAAACAAACTTTAAAGCAGTGTGTCCTTTCATGCGGCTTTCAAACGGAGATTATATCATTTTGCTTTGATGACAAAAAAAAGCAGGTATCATGCTCAATCTGATTCAATGGGCAGATATTTTGCCCACATAGGTAGAATGAATAAAATACAATCTGATCAAAACTTGAAGGATACGAGCCGTGCAAACTTCTAGAGAAAATGGTTCTGACCTAGGTTGTTAACTCGTACAACTGTGATACTCTGCGGTTTGCATGATGCTATACAGCCTCTTTGTGTTATTGTACTGTTTTAAATGGCGTGGGTATTGACCTCTAGATGTACGGTATGCGTTCTCTGTGGAGCATGTGGTACTTGATGTGAGGTAGTGGGTAGCTTGTTTTATAACTTCTAATTGTGTTTACGTGCTGTCACTATTATACACCAGAATCCTTTTGGCTAAGTAGATTTAATCATTACATAAAGTACACTGGTGCGGTTGACCCAAAAATGAAGAAAGGAAAAGAAAGAAAGGAAAAAGAAAAGAAGAAAAGGAAGAAAAGAAAAGAAAGAAAAGAAAGAAAGAAAGAAAGAAAAAAAAAAAAATAAAACAAAAGAAAAACGTTAGAAAGGAAATGAGGCCAACGGAGTAAAAAAAAAAAATCAAAAACACAAGAGGCTTCCAATGAACCGTGGGAAAACAAACCAGAACGGTGGAACGTTAAGCAATGAAACGCCACTTAGTAGTCGGCTGACGAAATGAAACATCAACGAGTAGTAGGCTAAGCAATGAAACGTCAATGAGTAGTAGGCTAAGCAATGAAACGTCAACGAGTAGTAGGCTAAGCAATGGAACGTCAACGAAACGTCAACGAGTAGTAGGCTAAGCAATGAAAACGTCAACGAGTAGTAGGCTAAAGCAATGAAACGTCAACGAGAAGTAGGCTAAACAATGGAACGTCAACGAGTAGTAGGCTAAACAATGGAACGTCAACAAGTAGTAGTAGGCTAAACAAACGAGGAACGTCAACGAGTAGTAGGCTAAACAATGAAACGTCAACGAGCAGAAGACTAAGCAGTGAATGTCAACGAGCAGAAGGATAAGCAACAACAAACGTCAACGAGCAGAAGACTAAGCATTGAAACGTCAACGAAAGTAGTAGGCTGAACAATGAAACGTCAACGAGCAGAAGACTAAGCAGTGAAACGTAAACGAGCAGAAGGATAAGCAGGATGGAACGTCAAAAAATGGACACGCTTTATTCTAAAAGATAACCTATCTGCACAATTGTTGCCCAGAGCCTATCGGGGGGGGGGGGGGGGGGGGCCACACTTCATTCTAAAATCAAAAACGTTATCCTACACTGAACTATCGGGGATTATCATAATGAACACTTATATAACGCCTATCCTCGGCTAGTTCCAAGTTCTAAGCGCTTTACAATCAGACTCGTTTACACAACGGGCTGCCTACCTGGGTAGTGCCGACTGAAGAGCTGCCAGGTGGCGCTTCATTCAGTTGTTTCCCGTGTCATCCAGTCAATATTGTTCAATATCGTTCACTGGATTTCCTAACTTCCTTCATTCTTTCCATATCTTACGCAGGCTGCATGCTATGTGTGATGTGTCATCCATACCGACGGCCGAACTGGCCTTCTCTTCCGAAAGTTGTTGATGGGATTTTTATGTCAGTGCAAGATGTTATGCATGCGTTCACACACGGAACCGCGGTTTATAGCCTCGTTCGAAGGACTGTATGGGAAATGGAGTCAGAACCAATGTTAACTCCGAGGGAAAAATCCCCCTGCACCGAAACGGCTCGGCGGAGATTCGAAACCGCAACCCTAGGATGACTAAGATTACGAGTCCGGCGCTCTACCACTGAGCTATTCTGGCCCGACAATTATTCACAACCAGTTTGAGCTGGAAGAAGCTGAAACGGAGATTAGGTTGTTTACAGACAATTACATGTTGGGAAACAAAGACGATGGCTAAACAGCCTATTTCTGAATCACTTGTTTTCTGCGCAAACAAACGTTTTTTTTTTTTTTTTTTTTTAGAAGCTGATAAGTGTGTGTCGGCTTATCGACAGACAGTGAATGAAGCGAATATAGGAATAACGCAATCACCCCCTGAATCCGCATGGGGTAAGTGGAAATGGTATAAAACAGGAAAGGGGGTAATCGTATTCTACATTACATAGAAACTTGAGAGATGTTCCTTAAAAATAAAAGAACAGCCAGGAGAACCCAGACACCGATACCATCTTTATCTTTGTTTTCAGAATCGCGTTGCCTCCTTTTGAGATATAGAATGATTTTGGTGTTTGCTTCACATTTCGCTGCAATCTTCCCTGTGAATTTTTATCTGACGTTGCGTCAAACAACAACTCGTGTTATCACATCATGAGCGTGTCATTGTGCACGGTGTTGGCCCGGTACGGAAAGTTGTGGCTGGGTGTGGCATCGTTCAGCTCATAAACATTTGGCTTCATTGTTCATTAATTTGACAAATTCATTAAGAGGCTAAACTCATCGACTTAAATGAAAACACTGTGAGTAAATGAGCTAGCTGTATGTGTACGTGTCTACATGTAGGTGCGGGTATACTTTCGTGTTGGTGTGATATGGGATAGGGTGGTGGTTTGTGTGTATGATTAGATGCGCGAATATATGTCTGTCTGTGTGGTGTGCGTGCGTGATCGCGTGCATACGTGTGTGTGTGTGTGTGTGTGTGTGTGTGTGTGTGTGTGTGTGTGTGTGTGTGTGTGTGCACGAGCGCGCGCGCACGCGCACGTGTGTGTGTGGTGTGTGTAAGTGTGTGTGAATGTGTGTTTGTGCTTGCTCGTGCGCGTGCCTAGGTAAGCGCATATATCTTAGAATCTAGTTACATCAGGTAAAAAAAAAAATGAAAGAGAAGAGAGGTATAATTTTCTGTAAGCCCGATCGACAACGCAAAACATAATAAACACACAGAGAATTGTGACTTCATCAAAACACGGCTATCTAGACACTACGCACGTGAGTCGAAAATACATTTATGGCTCAGCTGCCTCTATCGCACTTGCTGTGCAACCCCCATCTGTCCCCATTCCAACAACAGAAAAGGTCAGTAGTGTCATATTCTTCGCTCTTTTATGAAAGCTCTCTCTCTCTCTCTCTCTCTCTCTCTCTCTCTCTCTCTCTCTCTCTCTCTCTCTCAGATACACACACACGAACGCACACACAGAGACACACACACACACACACACACACACACGCAACACACACACACACACACACACACACAAATAGTGTCAGAAATTACTGAGTTGTCAAACGTTCTATAAGAAAAAAAAAAAAACAGCCTCGTAGTTGACATCTTTCTCTTTAGTCCTCCCCCCCCCCCCCCCCCCCCCCTCCTGTCCATTCTTTCTTTCTCTCTCTCTGTCTGTCTGTCTGTCTGTCTGTCTCTCTCTCTCTCTCCCTCTCTCTCTCCTCTCTCTCTCTCTCTCTCTCTCTCTCTCTCTCTCAGTCTCTCTCTCTCTCCAGTAGTATTTCAGATCTATTTTGACAGACGCCGATGTTGTACTTCAGATAAGTGTGCAAACGCTATCCGAAGCAGTTCTTACTGGGTCGTGACTATGTTTTTTGTCCACTCTATTATGGGCATGAAGAAAATAATTTTGTTTTTATCAGTTCTTATTTTGAATTAGTAGTAAATATAATGTACACACATTGAGCGTTTTCCTCCATGAGGGGGTGATTTCTTTTTTTTTTTTTTTTTTACAAAAAATATCATGCATACTTATGCGCATGACATGCGTACCAAAAAAGAAAAAAGAAAAAAAAAAAAAAAAAAAAGCAAGGGCCTAAAATGCGCATACACGTCTATGTAGTTTACAAAATTGATTTAGACACACACACACACACACACACACACGCACGCACGCACGCACGCACGCACGCACACACACATGTTCGCACTTAATACCTCATTGTGATAATAATAGAATGCATGGTCTCAGCGGTCAGGGCTTCTTTTCTGTCAAGGGACAAAATCAGGCCTGTTTATCAGGGTTTCTTTTCTGTCAAGGGACAAAATCAGGCCTGTTTATCAGGTTTTCTGTCAAGGGACAAAATCAGGCCTGTTTATCAGGTTTTCTTTTCTGTCAAGGGACAAATCATCCTGTTTATCAGGTTTGTTTTCTGTCGAGGGACAAAATCAGGCCTTTTTATCAGGGTTTTTTTCTGTCAAGGGACAAAATCAGGCCTGTTTATCAGGGTTTTCTTTTCTGTCAAGGGACAAATCAGGCTGTCATGTTTTATCAGGGTTTCTTTCTGTCAAGGGACAAAATCAGGCCTGTTTATCAGGGTTTGTTTTCTGTCGAGGGACAAAATCAGGCCTGTTTATCAGGGTTTCTTTTTCTGTCAAGGGACAAAATCAGGCCTGTTTATCAGGTTTTCTGTCAAGGGACAAAATCAGGCATGTTTATCAGGGTTTCTTTTCTGTCAAGGGACAAAATCAGGCATGTTTATCAGGGCTTTCTTGTCTGTCAAGGGACAAAATCAGGCCTGTTTATCAGGGCTTCTTTTCTGTCGAGGGACAAAATCAGGCCTGTTTATCAGGGCTTCTTTTCTGTCAAGGGACACAAATCAGGCCTGTTTTTAAGAGATTGAAGGCAAAGCAAACGTGGGAAGATCGTGAGATAAATGTGCTTGCTACAGACAGCTTGAGCGGAGCATGAAAAGGAAGATTCACTGAAGAGCGAGGAACTGCCGTGGTTCGGAATGGGCGCGAAGCTGATGTGGAGAGGCGTAAACGTGTCCCGCTCTGTATGATCCCGAGGGATAGCAAAATTTTCGAAAGAGAAGGAGTTAGTTACCGCCAAGGATCTAGACAGACAAAGTACTGGGCAAAAACACAATGCATGTCAACCTCTTGGGTCTTCTCCAGGCGAAAAACAAATAATTTTAGGACAGTGAAAACGAAGAACGAGAAACCAGTTGTCTTCTCATATTCGGCGGAAGATCAAAATGTGTTGTATTTTTGTCCTGTACTTTGTCTGTGTCCTTAGCAGTAACTAACCCCCTCTCTTTCGAAATTTTGGTTCGTTTTCCGCCCCCGGTAACTTCGTTTTGAAACTGAGGGATAGCGCATGTACAGGTCAGGTTGGCGACTCTGTACCGAATGCCTGCTGAAGTTTTAACCAGTCAC
>JADBJO010000901.1:332500-347500 GCA_016801955.1 Conus betulinus | reverse complement strand
CGACACACTTGTCGACACGGTTCTGAACTCAAGTTCACAAACGGTCCAGCGAAGCGTGTCTAATACAGTTGGCTATCCTTTTTTAAGGTCCCTGGATTAGAGCACTCCGTGGACGTGGAGGATGAGTAGAGCGAAGTGGGAAGAGAAAGACGTTCACAGTCTCTCGGCTTTTAGGTTTGTATTTTTTTGTGTTTGTTGTTTTATTTTCTACCAAGTTTTCGGTGTTTTCTTTCTGTTGTTTGTTGTCTTGGTTTGTTTAGTTCGTCTTTTTTCTTCTCTTCATCTCTCTTTTTTTTTTCTTTTTCATTTTAGCTCTGCCAGGGTCATCAATCTTTTGGTGAAACTGGTGGGGGTGGGGGGGGGGGGGGGGGGAGAGAGAGAGAGAGAGAGAGAGAGAGAGAGACAGACAGACAGACAGACAGACAGACAGACTGAAAGACAAACAGATAGACAGAGAGACAGACAGACGGAGCAGAAATGGATCGCTTCGTCCAAGGGTAAGAGTCGCTTTTTCCTTTATTTGATGTTTCCAACTTTTTTTCTGTCAGAGGTCATCGATCTATTGGTGTCACTGGTGGAGAGAGAGAGAGAGAGAGAGAGAGGGGGGGGGGCAGACAGACAGACAGACAGACAGAGATGTGGCTGATCTCTATTTTTAGGAGAAGGGTGCACTGTTTTTAATGGCCCGATCTCGTGTTGAATAATACTGCCCTGCAAACAGCAACACCACCAACATGAAAATGACTAGAGGAGAGAAGATTACCACGTATGCCGCATAAAAAAACTCTGAACACACACAGGCACACAGACACATAGGCACAGACACAGACGCTCTCTCTCTCTCTCCTCTCTCTCTCTCTCTCTCTCTCTCTCTCTCTCTCTCTATCTCTCTCTCTCGCTCTCTGTCTCTGTGTGTGGTGTGTGTGTGTGTGTGTGTGTGTGTGTGTGTGTGTCACCGTAATGACCATGGTAGGAAATGGGACACTGGCTTGTGTGGAAGATTCGGAAGATTACAGATGGGAGTGAATGAGGGAGGGAAGGATTCAGGACAGAGTACGAGGGAAGAATGTAGGGTAGGGGTCACGCTGGACTATCAATCAGCCTTGTGTCGCCAGTGACTAACTATACGATTTCTCTTCAGAGGGATGTGTATGTTTCTTTGCAGTTATCATTTCAGTTTGTAAGGTGGAGAGTGGGGTAGATAGGACTTACGAGGGTGACGGGTAGGGAGGGGAGAGGGGAATGCTTGGAACAGATCCAGAACGTCTGTGCGTATGAGCGCGTGGTTTACACACAGCGATATGATTCTTCTAATCAATGTGTATGATCTTTATGTGCGTGAGATGTGGATACTGACTGTTAGTCTGAAGTGAAATGTACTGGAGGCGTTGCGTTTCGCAATACACGGAGTTTAAATCAAAGGGTTCTGTCAAACAGCAAAGTCGATACTCGCAGACAGGAAATTCTCCTGACTGTTGTCAGACTTCGTAACCATCCACACCACCACCTATCCAGGACCCTTTCTACAGAGTAATATATAAGGATATACTGAGAACCCTATTTTTCCATCATCCCCTGTCAAGAACCCTTCTACGAGATAAAACACGGGCTTGTACTGAAAAACTCTATCGCCACAGTACCTAGCCAGGACCTTTCAACAGAGTGAGATGTAGAATTTAAAAAGAGAAATTTGTGACTCCACTATCACCCATCCAGAACTTATCGACTTGGTAAGATGTGGAGTTACCCTGTTTCAGAACACTGTGCCCTCATCACCACCCCCGATGCTTCTTTCTGCAATGTAGAATTAATCGTTGAGTCGTATCCCTCCCCCCACTGCTTTTCTAGACCCTTTCTACGGGTTATGACTATGCTGAAAACCATATCCTTCTCTCGGCACCTATCCAGAACCTTTCAATGCCGCGAAATGTAAGATTGTCAATAGAGCACCATACCTGCATCACCGCCTGTTCAGAACTTTCGCACAAAATAAGATGTAAGATAACCATCAGAACCCAGTGCCCCCAACACCATCCATCACTAATCTTCCCAAGAAGGAATTGTAGGATTATCCAGAGAACCCTTTACCGCCATCAACCACCCATCCAGAGCCTTCCTACAGGGTAAAACTGTTAGAGTACCCTTAGAACCCTGTACACCAATCTTTGAGGTTAAGTTTTGTTAGTTGGAGATGACGTTTTAAATTATTTTTCGTCTAATATCATCAACGGTGAACAGACGTTAAATAAACCACTGAACTGAACTGTACACCAACACCATCCATCAAATCTTAAAAGGTTTTAAGAACTGTATCTGTCAAACATGAACAAACGAATCACAAGACAAAACACGACGCGTTTCGACCTCTCAGGTCTTCTTCAGGCAAGATAAACAGCATTCAGGACAACGACAATGAAGTCTGGTGCCGAATTGTATGAGATACGTGATTGCTCGTTCTTTACTTTCGTTGTCCTGAGTGTTGTTTATCTCAAAGGTCAAAACGCGTCGTGTTTTGTCTTGCAATTCGTTTGTTCATGTTTTGCGGATGCAGTACTTAACACTGTTAAGGATTTGTTCAGATTTCCCTCTGCGGTCTCCTCACTTTGCCATCATCCCCCAGTAATTTTGCAAAAGATCACTGACAGGATTAACAATAGAACACCGTTTCTCCATCACCAGCTGTCCAAAGATTTCCCATAGAGTAAGATGTCAGATTACCCTGAGAACCTAACACCATCCATCAATAGCCTTCCCAACAGTGCCACTGTAGAGTTATATTGCTACCTACAGTTAGACCTAGTATCCCAACAAAAGTAAATACGCTAGTCACTCGTAGCTTTCGACAGCCATCCGGCCATCTTCCTCAGCGATCTGTTGCTGACTGAGTGAACTCGATTCAGATCACGCGGTCATGGGATGTGCCAAGGTCACGTGACCGAATCAGTGACGCGTACACCGGGGGTGGGGGGGGTGGGGGGGGGGGGGGGTGGGGGCGATGCGATGTAGATGGCCTCCTTGACCCCTCACTGGAACCACTAGTTTTTCTCTTCTGCCCAGGATAACTGTAGAATTAACCAGAGAACACTATGTTTCCATCGCCACCTCTTCCTTCCAGAGCCTTCCTTCAAGATGAAATAAAGATTTAATCTGAGAGGCTAACGTCCAACACCTTCCATCAAGTCTCTTCCCAAGGATGAATCGTAGGATTAACCAGAACCCTATGTTTCGATCGCCACCTGTCCAAAACCTTGCTACAAGGTAAAAATGTAGGATTAATGAGAGAACCCTAACCTCTAATTCCATTATTCCGTTCTCTATTCCCAAGGATGAGTTGTAGGACTAACCAGAGAACCCTATACCCTCCACCATCACATATTTAGTCTTTCTACAGGTTAGAACATAGCAGAACTTTGCTAGTCCTGCTCCACCGACATGATTCTTTATATAATCCTGCCAAGGATGAACTGTGGGATTAATCAACAGACAACCCGATACATCCATCATCATGCAGCCAGAAGCTTCCTGCAGGGTAGAAAGTGATATACCCTGGAGAACCCAACAAAGAGAAACTCTCTTTCTTCATCTCCCTACATCTAAATGCTGTCTATAGGATAAAATGTAAGACTACCCACAGGCGCACCAACAAAATGTTTAATGGACAGCATTCTGACGTGCAGGTGCATACATTAATGTGAGAGCACGTGTCTGCACGCGTTCGCTTATGCTCCCCCTCCCCACCACACACACACACCTTTTTTTTTTTCGAGGGAATGGTTCACTTAGTCGACTTTCCCAAAGTTTAGCTGATCCAGGAAACTTTGTAATGTACGTCAAGTGTGTTGTTCGTCTTAGAGTAGAAGAAGCTACTCCAGTCACGTGACCAAACTGGCGCTCTCCTATACTGAATGAGTTCCCAGATGACCAGATGAAAGAGATCGTGATGAGAAAGGATCTGGGCGCAAGGGGGGTGGACGGGTTGAGGATGGTTGGGGGATGGGGAGATACATGTACAGGCGACGTGAATTGTGCAATGGATAATTTTTCCCTGTTTCCTTTCTGCTCTGGCTAGGTATCTTCCGTCGGCTTCAGCGTTATTCAGGTCTTGGGACTGCAGGTGAAGTGTGTGTGTGTGTGTGTGTGTGTGTGTGTGTGTGTGTGTGTGTGTGTGTGTGTGAGGCGAGAGAGAGAAAGTAGATGGATGGTCACACACCTACGTGAAGCACATTCGTGCACACGCACACACACACACACACACACACACACACACACACACACACACACACACACACACACACGCACACACACACACGCACACACACGCACGCACGCGCTCACACCACCAAGATAGACAGACGCACGCTGTCTTTCTGTATTCTATTCCAAAAGAAATCAGTTGGTACATGTTTTTTCATGGCGTTCTTACATTCATTTACGTATTCCATTATTCATGAACTTAGGTACACACCAGGTATTATTCTGTGTTTTAGACTCGGTAGTCCAGCAAATTTGTAACGCTCAGTTTTGCAGAGGAAACTGCGGTCAAAAAAAAGTGTTTTAAACAGAAAATAAACTGTATCAAATGTATGATCTTGTTTCGCTGACGCAGTCAAATTTCAAAGACAGAAGAAAAAAAAAAACCAGGGAAAACCCATTTCATTTCTGCAGGAAAATCACCATTGAAGAGGCTGGCTTTACCAACAAGTGCCACTGTTCCAGACAGCTGAATGCCTGCACACTCTGCACGATGTGCCTTCCCTAAAGGGCAAGGAGCTTACCCTGGTCTATTGACCATACTCAGATAGGGGGGGTCCCCTTTCACCGGTGGAGGCCACCCACTTCCAGAAATAGTGATCACTGGAGGAGAAGAAAGAGCGACAAGAAGAAGGGAGAAACCTGCCGAAGGCAAAGGAAACGAGGAGGCGGGGGAGGAGAGGACGAGGCTGGAAGAGGGGAATGGAGAGGGAGGGGGTGAGCGCCGGAAAGGCGCGAAGGAACTAGGAAAGATGGGGATTGAACGGAAGGAAGTAGACGTCTGGGTATTGGTTTGGCGAGGTGGGCTTCCTCTGAAAGCTTTGTGTTTGTTCCTCTTGTGGTGTTCCATGTTTGGATGATGTAAGAGAGAGAGAGAGAGAGAGAGAGAGAGAGAGAGAGAGTTATTCAAGATTTAAGTCATTTTATAAAATTACGCCTCAGCCCCTCATGAAGAAGTATTTGAACATGCGACTGACCAAGGTTATAAAACATGGTCAAAATAAAGCCACAGTGAAAATAAAAGCGAACAAGAATTTGAAATACATCTTCGTACATTTCAGGAAGATTTAACTTCTCTCATTTAAAATCTTTTGTATAAGTACAAAGTGAGAACACGTACATCTTTAGGTTAATTCGAAAACATTAATAAAGCTCAATTTAGTCAATTGAAGAATATCTCTTATAGTTAGATTCAATTAACGTTCCATACATATGTTTACGCACTGTGCAGCAGATTACGAAAAAGCATCTGCTGTTCTTTGCTGCCAGTATTTTTAAAAAAAAAGTTGGCGTCCTTTAAAAGAAAATCCCTAATCTTGAGGTTTCTTTTTAGTATATTTCAGATGCTTTTCTATATCCAGATGTAATCAAGGTTTTAAACAAGACACACTACAAAACAACTGAATGGTTCACTACCTCGGTGATAATTAGACCAAGTTTGGCTGTCAGTTTTTCTTTGTTGGAGAACACGCGCGCAAAATCATAGCATTTCCAACACTTTGACAGAAATCCTGTATTAGAACAAACATAAAGAAAGCGTTTGTCACCCACCTTTTCTTTTCTACCTTACGCATCCAGATCACAAGACATGTGATATGCTGTTGGTGGAATCCTGTGATTCCCCGCTCGTAACGACTTCAGCGGATAGCTTACGATACTCAAAGACTTCTAAAAATGTTCAAATTTCCGATATTGCGTTAAAAATAGGTTGAAGAGTGAGTTCAAACGAGATCTTGGGGAATATAATATTCTACCAAGCAGCATATCACACACATTTGACAAATTAAATGTATGACTTGGTTATTTGAATCCTTGAATATAACGTGTGATTTAATCACGTGCTGATTGTCACCTCCCTGATACATATGGCGGGAAAAAATTCCTGCTCCGGGCTATTTTCCCCCGTGGCGTGTTTCTGTACCATTCCTCACATCTCTCACTGAAAAGTGGGTTTAAATCGGCGTGGGAGTGGTTCTGATTCAGATTGAGATTAGCACTCCCGCCTCCCCCCCCCCCCCCCCCCCCCCCCCCCCCCCCGACCAGCTGCAACATGTTTGATCGGAATGTCTTTGTTGTTTGATACACTTAAATGATTTTGAATGAAGGAACAAAGGAGGAGGTCGAAGTGGATTTACTTCCTGAGGAGGTAGTTTGGGCCCGAGCCTAACTCCCCGCTGCAGAGTAACTTGGACATGGTGTAATTAAGAACTATTACACATGATTTATGAGAGTGGGGTGGGGAGGCTGGGGGAATGGGATGGGGAGGGAGGCTACATGGGGCAACTAATGTCTGATTACTGGATTATAGCATGTGGGATATTTTTGAATTTGTTTATTTGTTCAGAGTTTTTATTTTGCTTTTCCTCCTTTAGGATTCCAACAGTTACGTGATTTTGAGAAGAGAGAGAGAGAGAGAGAGAGAGAGAGAGAGAGAGAGAGAGAGAGAGAGAGAGGGGGGGGGAACAGGAGGAGTTAAAAAGCTAAGAAGAGAAGGAGGTGATTCCGTAGGATTTTTTCTTTTGAATATTCAGACAATATCAGAATTCACGGACGTGCCAATAGAGGACATCGCGCAGAGACATCATCGTCATAGTGGCATTTTGTAAGTTTTGCTGATAGATATTCCTGATATACTGAAAACTAGAAAAGATCCAATGAGTAACTTTAAATGGCAAAAGAACGCAGGAAGAAAATAAATCGAGAAAAATGCAGCTTTGGATATGTGTTGTAACCATATCTTTTTAGATCTTTTCGCCACTGTTTCTCTAATTCTGAATTTCTACCCTTTTTAAGAGTGCCATCATTTTTATCTGCTCATTGGAATACGGCCAGAATCATTCGGAGTAGGTGGGAAGACTCAAATTGATGTGTGTACGTTACTGGTTGAGTGTATGACGTTGATTGATCTGATCTGGATCACGAAATAATTTGGTTCAGAATCAAAAGCTTCATATAGAAACATGCTTTGCAGAGGCATTATTGGTTGACAAGGTATTGAGTTAGACACGCACATACTTGAACTTGATATATATTCCACAGCAATATTTGTTGTGTTGTTGTTCGTCCTTCGATTTCGAAGATGGCCATCACTTCAAATTCAGATGGAGGATTGCTGAGTATGGGTCCACAGGTGGCTGGTGAGGCCGATCTGGGCCCGGAAGGAACGCCCACATGTGGGACACATTTGGATGGGTGCTAAAGTGGAGGTGGAGGTAGCTCTGGCCTTGCGCGCGGCTCGCTTTCTCTCAGCTTCTGTTATGCGTCTCTTTTCTGATGTACATGCACCCTTTGTGACGCTGCTTCGCCAGGCGGTCCAGGGCAAACGACTCCCAGGTGTTGAGGTTGATGTCCAGGCCTTTGAGGGACACTTTGAGGCAGTCCTAGTACCGCTGCATGGTAGACCTTCAGCTTGGTGGTAAGGCTTAGTCCTCACCGCTCCCAGCAATATTTACTAGGAGGCAAATATCAGAAAGACGTCATGAGAAACGGATATCAAAATTATGTTTGTTTCTCACCAGAAACTAGAAAATTACAGGAACGGTGATACTGGAATAAAAAAAAAAAAAGTGGCTATGTCACCTTGAATATTGATGAAGTTCGATATTTACGGTGAACACCCCTTCATATTTTAGTTCGATTAATTAAGATCCGCGCACCCCAACACAACCGTGACTACAAGTGCGCCACACGAGATGAATTAAAAATTTTTTTCTTCATTGTTCTTTTTCAAAACAAAAGGCAGTTACCTTATGCTATATAATCTACTGCTCCCCAAAATTTCATTTCCAGTATTCATTCTTGTACTAAAGCTAAATCCGTTAGTAAATTGAAGAAGAAAACAACTACATATTTGGCATGCTCGATTTCATACAAATGCTGTCTTCTTGGAAAGGGTTACCTTTCATACCAATCAGATTGAGATTACCCGTATTTGTTACTGTTCGTCCGTGTGTTTGTTTGACTGTATTCGAGTTCAAAACGTCTGATCCTGTCATGAACAGATGTTAATTTGTATTTGGTAATTTCTCCAGTTGTTGTTGCTGTGTAGTGTTATGTACAGGGTATATGGGCAAGCCTGAAAGATTCTTTTTCGGGGAAGTCTCCTTGCTTGTTCAGTGTACTCAGTGTTGTCATTTTGCGAAGCGATTTGGGCTCATAAGCAGCATTCGTTTGGAGTTGTGGGCCTGCGATTAGTGGGAGCAAGAGTTACCCTACTTGTTTGTTATTTACTAGGACAGGAGTGCACGCACGCGTATGACAGTTCTTTTTTTCTGCGTACGCAGGCTGATATTCCTGCGGACACTGCCTGTATAGACAGGCAGTGGAGTTTTGTGTGTATGACCGTTTTTTCATCCCGCCATTAAGACAGCCATACTCCATCTTCGGGGAAGGTGCATGCTATGTGTAACGTGTCATCCATACCAACGGCCAAACTGGCCTTCTCTTCCGAAAGTTGGTGATGGGATTTTACGTGTGTGTGCAAGATGTTGTGCGTGCGTTCACACACGGAACCTCGGTTTATAGTCTCATTCGAAGGACTCTATGGGGAACGGAGTCAGAACCAATGTTTTCACCGAGGGGAAAATCCCTTTGTACCGAGATTCGAACTTGCAACCCCAGGATCACGAGTCCGGCGCTTCACCAACTGAGCTGTTCCGGTCCCCCGCGTATGACAGTAAGACTGCCCATCTGTATGAATGGATGAGAGATTAATATCTTGACTATGTTAACGCTGACCACGCAAGATACTGGATATCATGTAGGATTAAGCTCGTGACGGCAGATCTCGGGGAAGTCCTAACGATCGTCAATAGCCAAAGAGTGGAATGTATTTTCATAGATATTAGCTTAATCATACACATGTACATCCTGCCTGCCCTTTATGAGATCATTTTGTAACGGGAAAAAAAAAACAAACGCGGTCTGTCCTCCTTTTGTCAAAAAACAAGATCTGCAGTCTGGGTCTATGTCACATCCTACTTCTTCCCGCCACCCCCACCCCCCCCCCCCCCCCCCCCCCCCCCCCCCCGTCCCTCTCCGCCCCAGGTACAGCACACCCGCTCAACAACATCTCGGCTATTGCTATTTGCTACGTGTAACACGTTCGTTATTAAAGACAGACGAGTCTGCTTCGTTAGGTTCCCCTCCACTCAGTAAACTTGTGACGACTGCAGAATACTTCATTAAATGTGGAACCACCGGCCCTCCTCTCATTCTCTACCCCCCCCCCAGCCTCCCCCCCCCCCCCCCCCCCCCCCCCCCCCCCCTCGCGCATTGACGTAGCTATGTGTCCCTGCAGGATCTTCCTGTCTTCAACAATTGTAGCAACTTTCGTGACCTGAATGACATCCGTAAAATGAGCACTTACTACCTTCAAGTTATCTGTGAACACACGTTAATTCAACTATGCCCTCAATCTGTCATGGTTTTCCCATCGGCCTCTTAAAGAATGTCTACGTGATTACTATTCATTGGCCAATTAGAAGCACCTGACTGAATTTCCTCCCTTTGGGGATTGTTATTCCAATTTATTCATAGAAAGAGATGCCATAATTGACTCCTTCGGGCACAATCTGCTGATGATTCTGTTTGGAATCATTTAATGTTTCAATAGATAAAAAGGTAGATGGAGATCTACAAAGTGTGTGTGTGTGTGTGTGTGTGTGTGTGTGTGTGTGTGTGTGTGTGTGTGTGTGTGTGTGTGTGTGTCAGAAAACGGTAACAAAACGACATAAAACAAAATCTTCAAGCAAACGATTTAGATCATAAACGTTAAGCCAAACAAAAATGAATTAATTGGTTACTAAGGGATGTAATTAAACTTTGCCGATCGCTTTTTCATGAACGTAATTAAGGCGCCGATGTTTCTGTTCATGTTTTGTCTGTCTGATTGTTTCTCTTTCGTACCAGTCATGAAAACAATTGACAATTGACAATTGACAAAGAATTTATTGGCAACAGCTCTTTTGGCTCTAATGCCAAGGAAGCGCAAACAAATCAAAACGTAAAAGTACCTCTGGCGACAACCGAAGATAAATGCAAAATCAAACATCTTTGCAAAAACATCCATTAGTACTGGGTCGTAATCTTCGACCAACCGACCAATCATCAATTAGTGACAGTTGCTATCTTTTTCTTTCAGCATGACAATAACACATTGTAGATACCTAGCAGAGTTCCATTTTCATGATAAATAATCTGATAACTAACAATCTAAATTTTTCTTCCTAATACTATTTGCTTTCGCAATGAACGCAGCAAGTGATCTAATAATGTCTTCATTTTCAGATGTCAGTATTTTTCTTATGTTATATCTTTGCGCGTTGTATTTACTAAACAGACTACTTGTGTTTCGTAATTCATTATATTCAGAACAATCAAATAAGAAATGCATCTCATCTTCGAAACCATTCGAAACATAACGGGCATACCGAACTCATGATCGAATCTGAAGTAAACCACCTTTTTATGAAATAAACCTAAAGGTTCTTGTTCTAAATCTGACAAGTGAGTCCCTATGCCATTTATTAGTTATTACACCAAGATATTTTTCAGGGATATAATGAATCTTTAAAGGAATAATACCAGCTGTATTTATCATTTCCCAACCACAGTGGAGTGCCAGTTTTGCTTAAAACAATCAATCAGTCGCTGCTTAAATTCAGACAAAAACATTTTTCTCACTACCTACCCCTTGTGCAATCCAAACAATGCCAAATCCATTTTTCTATTAAAACCTTTTTAACATCCGACACCCAATTGTACATTCCTAATTCCATTTGTCTGAAAAGCATTTCGTATGCCTGTCTACATATACGATTTAGTGGAAGTCGAGTTAGTTTTAGCCAGTATCTCACATTTAAACATAATTTCTAATAAATAAAGGATATCGGCCTGACTCTCCATAACACATTTTATTTGATGAATGTAAAGGTATGTTTAGAAATCTTTTTATTGCAAATGTGTGAATATTTTCCATTTGTTTATTTTCATTAAGTCCCCAAACTTCAGCACCGTATGATAACATGGGTTTTATTTGTGAATCAAACATTTTCCAGAATAAATTAGAATCGATCGAGTTTAATCTCCTCATGGTGCGAAGAACCCCTTTTCTACCCCTTCTAGCGACTTCCGTCCAGCCAGACGTCAGGCTTAATCTTGGTAATAAAAAACTGATGAGTTGCTGGGGTTTTTTTTTCCATTGGATTCATCAAAGTCTGATAATCTGCTCTTTCCCTATTTTCTTGCATCTGAGTTCCATGCAGGTCATGAGAGGTCCGTTTCCTTTCGTTCGAAGTGATGCATCAACTGTTTTCTTTTGGTCTAGTTGCAAAGTGAAACGACTGCAGGCAGAAATATAAACAAATCTTAAATAAATGTCAGCGAACCGCCCAGAGAAACGTGGACAAACGAGTCACAAGACAACACACTACGCGTTTCGACCTCTTAGGTCTTCCTCAGGTGAAACAAAAACGAACAAAACAACGAAAATGCACTTAGCTTTGATCGCTTCAGATTGCTTCTGAGAGAGAGAGAGAGAGAGAGAGAGAGAGAGAGAGAGAGAGAGTCTGAATATTCTTGAAGAGCGTATAGGAATGGAAGTTCAAAGAAAACAAAAACTGTGATAGAAACAATCAGAAATAGAAACAAACAAACAGAAGCAATCTGAAGCGATCAAAGCTCAAGTGCATTTTCGTTAACCGCACCTGAGGAAGACCTTAGAGGTCGAAACGCGTTAAGTGTTGTCGTGTGACACACGAGTTTAAGATTTGTTTTCACACTGTTGAGACAACACAACGAAAACAGTAACAAGTTTCGACCTCTCTTGTGTTCCTTCAGGTCGAAACAATTTTGAAAAAAAAAAGAACAAAACATGCCTGAACAGTTGGAAAATGCATCCTGACAGATTTATTCGCTTCAAATTTCGGCGGCGGGAGACGGGTACTGGTGGTGAGAAGAGAGAGAGAGAGAGAGAGAGAGAGAGAGAGAGAGAGAGAGAGAGAGAGAGAGAGAGAGAGAGTCTGAATATTCTTGAAGAGCGTATAGGAATGGAAGTTCAAGAAAACAAAAACTGTGATAAAAACACGACTTCAGCACCATCGTAGAACAATGTGCATGCAATTTACATCTGCGTGCTGCCCCTCTCTCCCCACCCCCTGCTCCCTCCCTCACACCAGGTCCAGCACGTCTGCTCAACAACATCTTGGCCTTTGCACTTCGTAATACGTTCGTTAAAGACAGACGAATCTGCTTCGTTAGGTTCTCCTGCCCACTCAGTAAACTTGTGACGACCATAAAATACTTAGGTATAGAACTACCGGCCCTCCTTTCATGCTCCGTCGCGTATTGACGTAGCTATATGTCCCTGTAGAATCTCACTGTCTTCAACAATTGTAGCAACATTCGTGACCTGAATGACATCCATATAATCAGCACTTACTACCTTCAAGTTATTTGTGAGCACACGTTAATTCAACTATGCCCTCAATCAGACACGATTTCCCATCGGCCTCTTAAAGAATTTATATGTGATCACTACTCATTGGAAAATTAGAATAACCTGACTGATTCTCCTCCCGTAAGGGATTGTTTTTCAGATTTAGTCATAGAAAGAGATGCCATACTTGACTCTTTTTGGCATAATCTGCTGACAATTCTGTGGAGATTCATTTGATGCTTCAAGAGATAAAAAGGGAGACGAAGATCTACAAAGCGTGTGTCAGAAAACAGTAACGAAACGACATAAAACAAAATCTTCAAGCAAAATATCTAAATGATAAACATTAATCCAGACAGAAACGAATTAACTGATTACTAAGGGAGGTAAAACAAACTTTGCCGATCAATTTTTCATGACAGAATTTAAGGCGCTGATGGTTCATGTTCATAATTGACTCCATTTGGCATAATCTGCTGATAATTCTGTGAAGAATTATATGATGTTTCAAGAGATAAAAAGGTAGACAAAGATCTACAAAGCGTGTGTCAGAGAACAATAACAAAACGACATCGAACAAAGTTTCCAACCAAAAGATTTAGGTGATAAACGTTAAGCCAGACAAAAACGAGTCAATTGATTACTAAGGGGTGTAATTAAACTTTGCCGATCAATTTTCATGAACGTGATTAAGGCGCCGATGTTTCTGTTCATGTTTTGTCTGTTTGATTTGCTTCTCGTTCGTGCCAGTCATGAAAGCAAAGCGGTTGAAAAAAAGGCAAAGTGCTTAAAAAAGAGAAAAGAAACAACCGAAAAAGAAGAGGAAGAAAAAGAAGAGGAAGAAAGCTAATGAAAAGTGATGAGTTGCTATTTTTTTTTCCCATTCGATTCACCAAAATCTGATAATCTGCTCTTTCTTTATTTGATTAGTGTCTGAAGTGCATGCAAATCATGAGAGTTCCTTTTCCTTTCGTTCGATGTGATGCATCAAGTGTTTTTCTTTGACAACAACGACAAGAACAAAAACATTAACAACAACTCCAAAGTCTTTTTTCTTCGCTCTTGTATTATTTCTCTCTCCATTCTTTATTTTGAAAAAAAAAAAAGCAACAACATCCTAAAATGTTTACCTTCTATGCCTGAACAGTTGGAACACTCTTTCGGTCATCAGGACAGATCTTAGTATTGACAACAAACTTCGGCGACGGGAAACGGGCACGGGTGGTGGTGTTTAGTCATTCGAGATTTTGCATTAAAATGTTATCCTTGCAAAGCACACACACACACACACACACACACACACACACACAGAGGGAGAGAGAGATATTAGACAGATTCCTTCCAAACCACAGAGAGAGAGAGAGACAGACAGACAGTTGGTGCCGCAAGCGTTCTCAAATGTCTTCTGCCGCCAATCCCTAATCTAAAAGGGGGAAGGTGAGCTGCAAACCGATTCATTTTGTCCAAAGTCAGCAGTTGCCCAAGTGGACAAACTGATCTTGCACACTTTCAAAATGAGGTGACAGAGGGCGGAAAATGCAAGCAAATGGTACCACCTGGTACAGACAGACAGACAGAGTGTTATGTCCTGTAATCTGTAGGTCTGTACCATGTGGTGGTACTAATACTGTTTCTTTTCAAATTTGAGTCCTACATAGCCAACCCAATTTGAAAAAAAAGGTTGAGACAAATCGGACATGCATGGTACATCAACCTTTAAAATTCTCTTTCTCTATTTCTTTTTGTTAGTGTTTGAAAAGCTTGAAACGTCTGTTGGTTCAGTATCTCTGTATCCTAGTGTAAGTAGTCGGTTTTTCATCGGCAGACAAAGGTACTAAAGAAAAAGCTGGTTTGCCCCTCTGTATGTTTTTTCGCTATTCTGTTTGTTCATCTCTCTGTGTTCATTCCTGTTTCTATTTTCTGCACTGTCTGCACTTTCCTGTCTCTTAGCCTCTCTCTCTCTCTCTCTCTCTCTCTCTCTCTCTCTCTCTCTCTCTCTCTCTCTCTTTCATGCCTCTCCATTTGTCTGTCTGTCTATGTATCTATCTTATGTCTCAGTCTCTGCTAGTCCCAGTGTCTGTCTGACCCGACTCATATCATATTTCTGTTCGTCAGACTCTCGATCTCTGTCTCTCTGTCCATCACTGAATATCAGTTTCTCCTCTGCGTTGTCTCTCTCTCTCTGTCTCTCCCTCTCTCTCTCTCTCTCTGTCTTTCTCTCTGTCTGTCTGTCTGGCTCTGTCTGTCTGTCTGCCTCTCACTCTCTCTCTACGCCACCTCTCTCTCTCTCTCTCTCTCTCTCTCTCTCTCTC
>JADBJO010000901.1:310000-327500 GCA_016801955.1 Conus betulinus | reverse complement strand
GCTGTACTCTACGCTTCCTTTCATAATATATCCCGGGCGTCAACCAGGCCCGAGAGATACAGGCACCTGCAGTGTTGGTCAGGAAATTGGAGCAACACTCTCAGAAACGCATCCATTTAGTGGATGAAACTCGACTGTGTGGTCCCAGTCTTCCCAACTGAGTCCGCAGCAAACTCAACTCTGGGTAGGAAGCCGGTCGGGGCAGAAAAACCCACATGACTCTGATGGGATTCGAACCCGCAACCTCCCAGCCGGGAGTCCGCGACGCTAACCACTTCGCCACGGCGGCTGGTGAACATTCAATATCTAGTCTTCACGGAAAGCAAAGAGTCGGAGGAGACGGCATCGATGCTGGGTCGCTTGAGGGAAAGACAGGAGGAAAAGGTGGTACTAAGTTGTGGTCCTAGCATACGCGGGACACAACCTATCCCACCCATTCTGTACCCACCCTAAACCCCCACCGAACACATTGAACATGTTAGCCATGATGCCTACATGACTTACACTTTCCCTCTGGTAGTTCCACCACGCCCAGGCAAAGAAAGTCCACCTGACAGGGCACAGCAAAGTCTCGTTGACTCACCGAAGGCAGAGACGGAAAATAAATCATGAGGACTCCACTGGAACACGACATAGGTGACCAACGAATCAGATACGTTTTCTGGTTAAAGATGACTCATTATGGGATCCTGAAGACAATGCCATGGGGGATCAGTTCGGTTTCAGATGATCTGACAGGCTGAACAATATATTTCCTTTCATTGCCTTATTCAGGCTCGGGGAAATACAGACACTTGCAGACTTGGTCAGCACTCTTGGAGACACATATCAAAGGGATGCAACTCGACCATGTGGCTGTAGTCCTCACCTGGAGCCCTCGGCATATTCATCAGTGTCTCGTTGACATCAAGGACAAACAAATCTCATTTAAAAAGTTCAGGCTCACGACTCACAACTCCCCAGCACGTAAAGCGAGACAGGAGCCACCAGCTACTCGCTGAATTTGAGCAAAGACACTTTCCGACTCCGGGTTATTCATGTTTCTGTGTGTTCTGACTCAAGAGTCTAATAAAAAATTTACCTTAGGGAAATTTTCGGCCAGCTACTGCTGAACACTAATCACTCCACCAGAGAGGACAGCTCAGAGAACACCAACATCCACCACGAAAATTTCCCGAAGGTAAATCTTTATTAGACTCTTGAGTCAGAACACATAGAAACATACTCGCTAAATGCCCCCTCCTCTCTCTCTCTCTCTCTCTCTCTCTCTCTCTCTCTCTCTCTCTCTCTCCCCCCCCCCTCTCTTTCTTTCTTCTTTCTTTTTTCTCTTTTTTTTTTTTTGACAGTGAAGTATTACTGTCACTGAGAGGAGAGAATGTCTTGGTGAGCTTTGACTGTGAAGTATTTCTCAGTTCTTCTCCCCGGTCTGTAGTCTCCTGCTTTGTCCCCTCCTGACCTGAGCTCTGGCTGGGATGTGGAGGAGGCCAAAGAGCTGATTCCTTCCATGAATACATTTCCCGCCTGCCCACACTTCACAGATCTGCTAATGGCCAGGACGGTTTTCTCTTTCGACAAGGAGGAGGACAGTCTGGGGAAGTTTGTAGGTTAGATTGGATCTGTTGGTCGTTGTTGTGGAGTTTCATGTTTCTTTTATGATGCTTGCTTACTGCCTGTCTGTCTGTCTGTCTGTCTGTCTGTCTGTCTCTCTCTCTCTCTCTCTCTCTCTCTCTCTCTCTCTCTCTCTCTCTCTCTCTCTCACGCGTGCGCGCGCGCAAGACTGCACGTGCCCCCTGCCCCCCCCCCCCCCCCCCACACACACACACACGTGTGCGCGCACACGTTTATATCTGTTTATCTATTCTTCTACATATCTGTCTTCTGTATCCCTCTCTCTCTCTCTCTCTCTCTCTCTCTCTCTCTCTCTCTCTCTCTCTCTCTCTCTTTGCCAAGTTATTGTTTTAAAGACGGATAATTGTTAATTTGTACTTGTTTCCCTCACAACGTATTTGTTCAAAATGTATATACGTCTACATACTAACAAACAGAGAAAGAGAGAGAGAGAGAGAGAGAGAGAGAGAGGGAGAGAGAGAGAGAGAGAGAGAGAGAGAGAGAGAGAGAGAGAGAGAGCCTTAACGAGCATATTCAGGACAAAAGGTTTGGGGGGAAAATGACGCAGAAACGTTAGCATCGGCAGTGTTGTAGACAATGCGCGCACACAGTATCCGCCATCCCCTCCCCCCTCCCCCAAATTCCAACAGGCCTGCTCAACATCAGCTTGGCCTTTGTACTGTGTAGTACAACTACTGTGGGCCCCTTGCTTAGCAGCTAACAGCTGACAGTAGGCTAAGAGCAGTGCTCGCTCCTTCGTGGGAGAAGACAACCCATTCTTCTCCATAGCCCCGCGCATGGCACGTGTTCTCCGTCACAGAGCTAGTTCCAGCTAACGCGCGCCTTCAGCTGAGTTCCATCCCTCGGGAAAAATTCTGTTAATTGTTCTAAATAGCGTGCTCTCTCTCTCTCTCTCTCTCTCTCTCTCTCTCTCTCTCTCTCTCTCTCTCTCTCTCTCTCTCTCTCTCTCTCTCCTTGTGACCGACGATAGTGCAGACAGAGGCACTGACCTCATTCTTATTGAACACACGTAAATCAGACGATGTTATGGTGTTTTTCATTCATTAGGTCAGAGAGGTTGCACTACAGTGTTTCGTTATAGAAAACGTATTTCTCTTTAACTGTCCTTTCTTGGTGGTGGATTCCGTACTCAGTGCACAAACTGGAAACACACACTTGTGATTAATTGACAGCAATGCCCCAAATAAACGTAAAATGCACTGTTTGGGATTACTGTAAGGAAACACTACAGCTGGTAGCGCAGGGGTCCCACAAACAACAGAAATAGCTTCGTTTTCATTCAACGCCTACCTTGCACTGAAGAGATCAAAGCTAAGTGACAAACTCGTTCATTTTCATTGTCCTGTTTGTTTGTGTCTTGCCTGAAGAAGACCTAAGAGGTCGAAACGCGTCGTGCTTTGTCTTGTGACTCGTTTGTCCATGTTTCTCTTGGCAGTTCGCTAACATTTCTTTCAGAATTTGCTTCGTCCCATTCTCCACTCGGCAAACATTCTGATATCCGCAGAATCAGCTATTAAATATGGAATCACCGTTCTTCCTCTCACTCTCTCCCTCCTGCCGCCTTCCCACTTTCTGAATTAACGTGGTTATGTGCCCCTGCAGAATCTTTTCTTCCATAATAATGATAATAATAATAGCAATATTCATGACATGTTGGATATCCATATGATCAAGACTCCTTGCCATCACTCATACGTCAGTACACACTCCCTCAGCCATTCCCTCAATGTAATACGGTTTCACATTGGCATGATAAAGAACGTGTGTCTGCGATTAATATTCATTGATGATTAGACAGACCTGGCTGATTTTTCTCCCTTTGGCGATTATTATTTGTTCAAAACTTATTCATAGAATGGGATGCCATGCTTGACTCATTTTGGCATTATGAGTTGATGATTCTGTTGAGACAATGAAGTCATGGTTTCAAGAGAGAAAAAGGAGGCCAACGATCTAAAAAGTGTGTGCCAGACAGAAAAAAAGAAACAACAACAACATTCACTAAAATCCAATCAAAGATCCAAGTAGTAAACAGTAACCCAGACAAACTAATGTACTGATCATCAGAATGTGTCGAACAACACAAACGGTTTGATGCCTTTTGTCCATCGATTTTTCACTGAAGTTTTTAAAGCGCTGCTGTTTCTGTTCATGTTTAGCGAATTTGATGGGTTCTAATTGTGTGTGTTAATCATAGAGCCAAAGGGGTTAAAACCAAATGACAAATAATCATTAGAAAAAAATAAAAGAAAGAATATAACGGAAAAAATGAATGGCTAGTTTCTCATTTGATTCTTGGCCAAACTGTCATAATCTGCTCCTTTGATCATTTTTGTGCATGTCGATTATGAGTTTCTTTTCTTTTCATTTCATCGGTGATGCATCGTTGTTTTCCTTCCCTGCAAGCAACCACAAACCTGTCTTTTTGTACTCCCAGTTCTTATAGAAGAGGGAGTGCTTTAGAATGGGAACGGAAGAAATGCTGTGTGTGTGTGTGTGTGTGTGTGTGTGTGTGTGTGTGTGTGTGTCCGTCCGTCCGTCCGTCCGTGGTTAAAATGTGTTCCACTCTCTCCAGACAAAACTACTGGGCCGATCTTTCTGAAAATTTGTAGGTATTTTCACTATGGGTCACGGATGATGCCCGAAGTTTTAGTTTACCGTTATAGCTGTTACTAACGGCTGTAACGGTCTGTAACGGTTTTTTCTTCTTTATGGAATATCTCAGAATGTACTTGGTCGATCTTTCTGAAAATTTGGAGGTATGTTCATTATGGGTCACGAATAATGCCCCGATGTTTTAGGTTACCGTTATAACCCGTTACTAACGGCTGTAACGGCCTGTAACGGTTTTTCTTCGTTATGGAATATCTCAGAAAGTACTTGGCCGATCTTTGTGAAAATGATCAGATATGTTCATAATGGGTCACGGATGGTGCCCGACGTTTTAGTTTACCCCGTTATAACCGTTACTAACGGTTGTAACGGCATGTAACGGTTTTTCTTCTTTATGGAATATCTCAGAACCTACTTGGCCGATCTTTCTGAGAAGTTGAAGGTATGTTCATTATGGGTCACGAATAATGCCCGATGTTTCAGGTTACAGTTATAGCCGTTACTAACGGCTGTAACGACCTGTAACGGTTTTTCTTCTTCATGGAATATCTCAGAAAGTACTTGGGCGATCTTTGTGAAAATTAGCAGGTATGTTCATTATGGGTCACGGATGATGCCCGATGTTTTAGCTCACCGTTATAGTCGTTACTAACGGCTGTAACGGCCTGTAACGGTTTTCCTTTTTCATGAAATATCTCAGAAAGTATCCGGCCGATCTTTGTGGAAATTAGCAGATATGTTCATTATGGGTTACGGATGATGCCCGATGTTTTATTTTACCATTATAGCCGTTACTAACGGCTGTAATTGGCCTGTAACAGTTTTTGTTCTTTATGGAACATCCCAGAAAGTACTTGGCCGATCTTTGTGCAAATTAGCAGGTATGTTCACTATGGGTTACGAATGATGCCCGATGTTTAAGTTTACCGTCTAGCCGTTACTAACGGCTATAACGGCTCAAAACGGTTTTTTCTTCTTTTTATGGAATATCTCAGAAAGCACTCTGTTGATCTTTCTGAAAATTTGTAGGTATGTTCATTATGGGCGAGGGATGATGCCCGACGTTTTAGTTTACCGTTATAGCCGTTACAAATGGCTATAAAGGCCCATAACGGTTGTTCTTTTTAATGAAATATCTCAGAAAGTACTTGGCCGATATTTATGAAAATTTGGAGGTATGTTCATTATGGGTCACGGATCATGCCCGACGTTGTAGTTTACCGTTATAGCCGTTACTAACGGCCCATAATGGTTTTCTTCTTTGTGGAAAATCTCAGAAAGTTCTTGGCCGATCTTTCTGAAAATTTGAAAGTATGTGCATTATAGGTCACAGATGATGACCAGTGTTTACCAGAATAGCCATTACTAACGGTTACACCAGCCCAAGACGGTTTTTTCCTCTTTATGGAATATCTATGCGTATTCAGGATACGCTGGGAGTTCGTTTATATGCTTTGCATCTTGTTTATTTCTTGTGTTATTCTCCCTCCGTTTTATTTTTGAAAACAGACAATACACAACAACAGGTACATCTTCTATGCATGAATATCTGAAACACTCTTGCGGTCTCGACGACAGATCTCGATACTGGCAACAAACTTACGGATTCCATGCAAATGAGAAAGAAAGAGAGGAGCATGGTTGAAATCTGCATGTCTTCTGCCGTGAATATCTGATCCAAAACGGAGAAGTTGTGTAGGAGACCAGTTTTTTTTTTTCCCAAAGTCCCCACCCTTCCAAAGGAACAATTTAGGTCTCACTTAGCCGCCTAATTTGTCCAAATTTGGGACAAATCGGATATGCGGACATGTATGGTACATCAACTTTTTCTGCCTTTTTCTCTCTTTCTTTCTTTTTTTTTCTTAAGCATGAAACGGTTTTTATTTCAGTAGTTCTGTCTGTTAGTGACGTAGTCTTTTTTTCATCGGCAGTCAAAGGTACAAAACATATACCTGGTTTGCATACCTGTTTTTTTTTTTTTCTCTCTCTATTTGTGCTTATCTTTTTTTGCCCTCGTCCCTCTTTCTGTTTGTATCTACAGTCTCTCTCTCTCTCTCATCTCTCTCTCTCTCTCTCTCTCTCTCTCTCTCTCTCTCTCTCTCTCTCTCTCTGTGTGTGTGTGTGTGTGTGTGTGTGTGTGTGTGTGTGTGTGTGTGTGTGTACACGCACGCATGCATGCTGACGTGCACGCACAGAGAGAGAGAGAGAGACAGAGAGAGAGAAAGAGAGACCGAGACAGAGAGAGAAGCGTACAAATCCACAAACGCGCATTCAGACTAGTAGTTAGATCATGAAAGCCCGTCTACCAGGAATTCCAATACCTCGCCATTTGGCGGCTTAGTTTGTCTTATAGTCCCTCGTCTCTTTCCACTCTTCTTCTCTCGTTTTCTCTTTCTTTCCTCCTGCGAATCTCCTCCTCATTGCCCATCTCGCCTCCAGCTCTCGCCGTTCGGTTGATCTCGCCTGGGCAAACAGACCAGAGTAATCTCCCTCTAACGCTGCGCACAGTTGTCTGAGACGATGGAGGTCGGTCACATCAACCGTGGCTTTTTTTTTCCCCCACTTCAGACACGGTTCCTGGTGGTGTTAGTGTGGTGATGAAAGTCAAACATGCCAATGGGGGCCGGAATAGCCCAGTGGTAGAGCGCCGGACTCGTAATCTTGGTGATCTGGGACTGTGGGTTCGAATCTCAGCTGCGCCCGTTTCGGTACAGGGGAATTTTTCCTCAGAGTTAACATTGGTTCTGACTCCATTTCCCATACCGTCCTTCGAATGAGACTACAAACCGAAGTTCCGTGTGTGAACGCGCGTATAACATCATGCACACACGTAAAATCCCATCACCAACTTTCGGAAGAGAAGGCCAGTTCGGCCGTTGGTATGGATGACACGTCACACATAGCATGCACCTACCCCGAAACTGGAGTATGGCTGCCCTCAATGTCGGGATAAAAAAAACGGTCATAGACGCAAAACTCCACTCCCTTTCTTGGGTAGATGGGATTAATTCTTGCCTGTCTATACAGGGAGTGTCCGCAGGAGTCTCAACCTGTGTATGCAGGAAAAGAGAGGGGGGGGGAAGAAAAAGAAAAAAAAAAGAAAGAAAAAAAAACATGCCAGTGTGTACTTCTCATTTGAGAATCCAAAATCAGACATTTATGCTTCGTTTCAAGGTGATGCTTTCCACAGTCTTTCCCCTTTTGTCCTGTCTTTCTCTCCAATCTTTTGTTGTTTTTTTTGTCCAGATTCTGGTATTAGTCAACAGATTGCGTTATTGATCAGTTGCAAGAGTATGTGACCCCACACCTGAGGGCAAAATCATGTGTGATTATGATGACAGTCTCTGGATCTACGTGTGACCAAAGACCTTTTTGGCAGCATTTCGAAGAACTCCGAGATGAGTTGCTGACAAACAGAAAATGCCGTTTGAAACATCGTAACTGGAAAGATAAAGAATCGCCAGTTTCCGTTTATTTCTACTTAGTGTAAGTAAAAGTTTATTATGTAGCCTACACAGTACAAGTTCTTTCCGTTTGTTTTGTTTTTTCTGTATGGTTGTCTTTTCTGCCCCTTTTCCTTTTTTGTTTTTCTCATTTCTTTATCTTTTTATGAGTCTCAAAATAGTCTCACCCTCTTTTCCAAAAAGCATGGATTGAACCACTATCATCAGGCTGAAAAAAAAAGAGAAAAAAAAACAACACCTTAAGCTGAATTCAGTTTTATTTACATTGAATGTTCTGTTCACAAGCATGTATGTTAAAAGGTTCTAGGCCAGCTGATAGCGCATGCCATGCTGGAAGTATGTGTAAGAGAGAGAGAGAGATGGGGGGGGGGGGGGAGGGGGAGAGAGAGATGCAGGCAGGCAGGCAGGCAGGCAGGTAGGTAGGTAGGTAGGTAGGTAGGTAGGTATACTTTCGAATAGAAACCTCCAACAGACTACAGACATAGGCAAAGCAATACTCTTTCTGTCGCTGGCACTATTGTCCCTTTATCCCTCTCCACACTACCCTCTTTCTTCTAAGTCAACCATCCCGGGGCTTTTCCACCGACACATACATAGTTACAATATGGTGGACCGTTTTCCCCCTTGTGCGACCAGGAAATCGGTAAGGAAACCCCGTAAGCAACGGATTCCAATACCCAGACAACAACTGGTTTACACACAGCCTCTTATCCGTCTTCTTATCTCCCTGCATTATCTCCCTTCTTTCCATTCATCCCTCCGTCGCGCTGCTGTCTTCGTTGTGGACCAGAAGAGGGCGAGATCTTGTTCAACAGATCAGAGTAATTTGCCACTCCTCTCAGACATACAACAAACTCATGGTACACGTACACACTAGGGCGTCGACAAAAGTAGACAAGAGTGGATCTCTTCAGAGCATTGGTAGGCTGGTGAAGTAGCGAGGAATCGTTGTGTCACATGTGGCAGTGCAGAGTTCTTAAGAAAGATTTGAAAATCTAACCGTTGTCTTTGTAATAGTTCTTTCTTTATTCTTATGATTATTGTCTGCCATATAATGCTCTTTTTTTCCTTTCTTTCTGGTCTTCTTTCGTGTTCTTACTTTTTGTTTTTCTTCTTTCCTTCGCTCCTTTATTCGAGCCTTTTTCTGTCAGGCTTTTCTCTTAATTTTCTACCTTTGTTTTGATCTTAATTTTGTGAAATCATAAGCTAAAGTTTTGTTCCTTTGTTTTCAATATCGGTATGTTTGTTTGTTCATCTATTTATCGCCCGCTCACCAATGCTCCATGGCAAAGGAAATACGGTGTTTTGTGCACAAACATACCACAATAGCAAAACCGTCCTAAATGAAACTGAAACCAGTTTTTACATTATTTGTATGTTTTGTTTTTTATCTTATTCGTTCGTATATATTTTTTTAATTGTTTCCTCCTCCATATCCTATCATTAGATTTGCTCCGGCGCCAGAGACTCCATTTCCCTCGTACACAGCTGCACCCAGATTTAGCTGTCGCAGACTCAGCATCAGCAGTCCAAAGAGAGCATTCAGCATGTAATCTTCGTGAGGGGGGACAGTCAGGGGAGTTACTGCCATGATGCTGGGTCACTTGAGGCGAAAGGAGGGGAGGCGAAAGTGTACAGAGGTGGTCCCAACCAAAACAGTACGCGAATTAACCCCCATCACCCTCGCATACACACCTAAACCCCACACTGTCTTCATCAGCTACTGTAATCGCCAACCCGGCATGTTTGAACGCTTCCTGTGCAACGAAAGTCCACACGGCGGTACACAGCAGACTATCATTGCCAAACCAAACACAGAGGTGTGAAGATGTCATCAATGCTGAGGGGCAACAAAAGAGCATGGCATGAGTGAGTAAGTAATTCAAGAAATTTCTCTCTCAGTGATGATTGATCTTAGACTGGATGACAGGCTGCACTGAAGACTTCCTTTTATAATACTACGAATTATTCAGGCTCGAGGTTTACAGACACCTGCAGACTTTGTCAGGGAGTTTGTGTAGCGCACCTTGAGACATATATCAAGTGGATGAAACTCAACTGCCTGGCAGCAGTGCTCTTACTGGAGCCCTTGGCACAATCATCAATTCTTTGTAGATATCAACAGAGAGAGACAAATCTCACGTAGGAGACCCACGTTCACGATCCCCCAAGCAAGCAAAGTACCACGCAAGCCTGTATGCATCTGCTGAATATTCTTCTTCGTTTTTCTTCTTCTTCTTCCCTCGCCTCCTCCCTCCTCCTCCTCACGCTTCTCCTTTTCTCTTCCCTCCCCTCCTCTCCCCCGCCCTTCTTTTCTCTCTTTCTGTCTCTTCTCTCCCCCTTCTTTCTTCGTCCTCTCTCTCGCCGCCTTCTTTCTTCTTCTTGTCTGCTTTCTTTTCCTTCCTTCTTCTGCTTCAGCCTGTCGGCTCCTCTTCCACTCTTCTTCATCTACTAACCAGGCTGATAACTAAAACAGTCTTGGAGCTCGGACTGTGAAGCTGTCCTCATTTCTGCCTTCGTTTTAGCTGCAAATCTGTAGGACCGCACAGTACACAATTATCACACAACTAGTACTTGACTACAAACAACTCACAAACATGCGAACACCGACACAAAGCACAATACAAAAAGTCTGGCTGGGATGTGGAGGAGGCCAAAGAGCGGTTCGGGTCTTTCTTTTGTCCCCCCCCTTCCATGAATACATTTCCCCGGCCTGGCCACACTTCACAGTCTAAGCTAATGGCCAAAAAGACGTTTTTTTCCAGCGCTCCTCTTTCGACAGCGAGTGAGGACAGGCGGGGGATTGCTTTGTTGGTCTGTGTGTTTGTTAAAAGGTATGTGGTTGTATATTGGGGGAGATGGGTGTGCTTCTTTTAGGGATTTAAAAGGCTAGCTTTACGGGGGGGGCTAAACTGCACTCGCTACTGCTCTCATTATCAAACTGTGGGTTTCCTTCTTTTGTACTCAGCTCTGCCCTGCTCTATCTCCTCTCCATACATCGGGGGGTCTACTCCTTCGTCTCTTCTCTCCTAAAAACCGTCCAACTCATCCGGCGCTCGCGTCTCCTCTCCTCCACCGATCGATCATCTATCCACCTCCCAATCCTCTCTCCAAAAAATCTCGCTCCCCTCCCTCAAAAACTCCCCGGGCTCTCACCCCCAATCTCCTCAATCCTCTCCATCCTCCTCTCCTCTCTCTCTCCCTAAACAAATCGTACTCACATCTCTCTCTCTCTCACTCGGGTCAACGGGGGAACATCTCTCAAGCTCATCTCGAACCCCTCCCCTCACTCACAAGAAAAGATCAATCCCATCGTCTCCAAGGCAAAAACAAAAAAAACGAAATAAAACCAAAAATCATACTTCCGCATCAATACGGGATCTCTCAACGAGAATCAAGGAAAGGACAAAACCGTCCTCAAAACCCCAACCCATAACTGAACAAGGGCGACAAAATCGCCATACGCCAATCAACGCCCAAAACAGGGCCAAGAAAAATCCCAGATACTCCTCTCTAAAAAACGATCAACCTTCACCTCTCAACTCAGGGGCCTCAAAAAATCACACGCTCACGCCAGTCATCCCCTCAAGTCAAAAATAAGGGGCAACTCTCCTCTGCTCCCTCTCCCCCTCTCTCCGCCCCTCCCTTCATCCTCCCATCTCCTCTCTCCTCTCTCCCTCTCTCCCCTCTCCCTCTCCTCTCTCTCTCCTCCTCTCTCTCTCTCCTCCCCGACTCCATCTCTCCCCTCCACCCTTCTCTCCCCCCGTCCTCTCCTCACTCTCCGCCTCCCTCTCTCTCTCTCCTCTCCTCTCTCCTCTCTCCATCCCTCTCTCCTCTCTCCTCTCTCTCACTCCTCCTCCTCTCTCTCTCCTCTCCCTCCTCTCCTTCTCCCTCCATTCAACGTCAAGCGTCCCTCTCTCTCGGGTCTCTCTCTCCCTTCTCTCTTCCCCCCTCTCTTCTCGTCTCATCTCCCATCCTTCCCTCCTATCTCCTCATCTCTCTCCCTCTCTCCTCTCCTCCTCTCCTCCCCTCTCCTCCTCCCCATCCTCTCCTCCTCTCCTCTCGCTCCTCTCTCTCCCCATGCTCCCCTCTCCCTCCTCTCCCTCCCCCTCTCATCCCCTCCCCTCCTCCTCTCCACCCTCCCTCTCGTCCTCCCTCCTCTCCCCCCGCCTCTCCTCTCTCTCTCTCCTCTCTCTCTCCATAGGGCCCATACAGAGTCCTACACCAGAACAAGAACAAAACATCAGAGGAGAAAAACCGCTCCTCTCCTCTCTCCATCTCCTTCACGAGGTCTCCTCCTCTCGTCCAACATCTCTAGCAATCTCAGATCATCATCCCCCGGACACTGAAAACCTGGGTCGGAAAACTCTCCTTTCTAGCTACCAATCCTAACAAGGGGCATAACCGTCGACAGCAGAATGAGAGCGAAGAAAGCACAAAAAAGGGGACGATATCCCTCAGATCTACTCGAGCATTCGGTACAGGGGTCAATCCAACTCCAACCGCCTACCGACCTCGTCCAATCTACTCACTCTGTCGGTACACAACTCAAATACCCGTCCATACCAAACTCGTCCTCAAGTCCAAACCGCAACGAACTCTGAAACACAAAAGCCAAAAGATACGATCGATCCCCACCAATCCATCTTTCCTACTAATACGGAAGTCAAAAGACAGAGGACTCTCTAAATGCTCTCAAAAGATCACCAGAAAGAAAGAAAAATCAGACAACTCGCTCAGAGAAAAAAAACAATAGGCGGTGGAAAAAAAACAATTAAACAAATTAAAGCGGTACAAATATCCATTTCCCCCCCTCAGAACAAAAAAAAATAAGACCTACAAAGCCTCTTCCCTCAAATTACAAGTTGGCCCACCCAAAAAGCCTCGGAGTCAGAAACAGAAAGAAGCCCCGCACGTCAAAAAGTCCGGGAAGGAACGTCTCTTTCCGGCAACGCGCACCATGCTCCGAAAAAAAACTAAAGCACCCCCAACCAGTCGTCCGGGAGAATCCAAAAAAAAAGACATCAAATCGAGATCGTCTCCCCATCTCTCCTCACGGACAAAATCCTCAACCGAAGGGAAAGAAAAGTCAGAAAATCATGCGATCAAAAAATAAAACGGAACATGCTCGAGGGGGACGAAAAAATACAAAAATACTCTCAGCTCTCTCCTCTCTCTCGGATCGACCGGGGTATAACAGTCTCTCTCTCTCTCATCAATCCCAAACTCACTCCTAGGAAAAAAACCGAGTTTTGAAAAGTCAGACACGTTATGAAAGGCAACTTGGCAGCCGAAAAAAAACAAATATACCTCAAACACTGCAGTCACAACATTAGTGTATGTGAAACTCGAGTTTACGGATTATTGACCCTGAACAAATCTTGTGTATAAGACTGTAGTGTGAAATGGCTCCTGTTCATGGTAGATGGAAAAATGGCTGAATTTAGCTTATAAGAAATTTATGTATTATGACATATGTGTAAAGGGTATTATAATAAGGTCAAAATATATAAATATATACGTGAATAATAAAAAAAAAAAAGAAAAAAAATAGGTATAACAATAGAATTATTTGAGTAAAGGTGTGTGTGTTGTTGTGTAGTTGTGTGTGAATAATATTGGTGTGAGGTGTAATTGAAAGTCGTACAAGGACTTTGAGTTGCTTGACTCAAAATGGTTTAAATTCAACAGTACACGTCTCATGTCCGAGTCATGTTGTGTGTGTTGTGTAACGTGTGGTGGTAGTTGTGTGTATATAATGTGGGTTTGGAATAGTGGTGTGATAGTGTAATGTGTGTGTAGATCTACAGCCTTGCGCGAGAAAATGGACGCTGTGCATACCCCCTAGCCAGCACGGACGACCACGGACAAAGCGCCTCGTCGCGTCAAGCAAACAAGGATGCAAGGCCACCCAACCAGCGGAAAGAAGATAAGAATAGAAATGCAAAAGCAGATCGAAATAAGAGCCAAAGGCGAAGGGAAGGATTACCATCGGGATAGCATGGGAGCGCATGCGCGGGAAAAAAAATGGGAAGGGGCTGGGTCGCACTGGCCAGGCGAATCAAAAAGAACGCGCAGTAGACGACCTCTCTCCCTCGCCATTCTGTTCTTCGTTTTGTGGTCTTATCTGTGTCCCCCCCCCTCCTTTCCACCCTTCTTCTCTCCTTTCTCTTTCCTGGTTCCTCCTGCAACTCTCCATCCTCCTCATTTACCCACCTCAGCCTCCGTGTGGCCGTGTTGATGATCTGCCAATGCAAACGAGACCAGAGTAATCTCCCTCTACCTATGTGCAACCCCATTTGTCCGATGCGTGGGAAGGTGTCGGGTTCGCGTCAACCGTGCGCGCTTCTTTCAACAGACTTAAAACTTGGCTTTTCCTCCTCCTTCCTTGCCTTGTCGAGTTTGTGATAAACTCAAACGGCCGTTTGTCCCTCTTAAAACTGAGAAACCCGAAGTTTGATAGTTGTGTCTCTTTGCTTGTGGGTTTTTCCCTCCTTCCCACAGTCATTACTCCTCTTTCTCGTTCCGTCCTTTTTTTTTTTTTTTTTTTTTTCTCCCCCATTTTTTCCTTCTCTTCCTCTTCTCTCCCTTTTTTCTCTCCCTTTTCTTGTCCAGCATAAAATCAACCCAGTATTAATTACTGTAACGGTAGCTTACTCCTCAAATGCGTAGAACGCAAGCCTAAAAACAAACCAGAGGACAAACCATCCTGTGTGGTTTCTGTTTTATTATGGTGACAGTCCTCTCTAGATGTAAAAATGTATCTCGTAATTTCGTGCAAGTGCTGTTGGGCTAGAACCTGGCAGCAACAGCCTTTAACTTAAATTTAAAATGATGATCATTGAGTTAGGGTATAATTTCTGATTATTCCATAATTTCACTATCACATCTTTCATACTGTTGATTGTCAATGTAGTTTCCATCGAGTCGGTACCCATGAACGGTTTATGAAGGAATATCAATCAACCTTTTTTTTTGTTTTTTTTTTTTTTTTCCAAAAGGGAATTAATATGCCTAAGGAACTACCGTTGATAGATTACGGAGTCCAAATCCACTGTTTCTGTCTCCTTCGTTTTCTCTTAGTTTATTATTTCAGTATTTCATTTTTTATTTTTTCATTTGGATCTGAGATTATTTGTAATACCAACAGACATGGGATGCCGTTTTGAAAATCAATCGTTTTTCTAACTAAAACAAAGCATCACCACTTCCCCCCTTTCTCCCTTTCTTTCTTCTACTTTCTTTCCCGTTTCTCCTTCGGGTTTTCTTTCTACATATATTGCATATATCTATCTTACAAGGTTGTTAGGCTGTCAATACACAAAAAACCGCTTTGGTTATTTTTTTTCCAATCTTTTTCTTTCTGTGCCTCTTTTCTGTCTTTCTTTTTCCTTTTTCTCATCCTAACATTTTGACGAGTCCCCCCCCCCCCTGAAAAATGAGCACCCCCCCCCCCCCCCCCCCCCCCCCCCCCCCGAACCCGCCCGAAGCGTCCCTCCGCCATGGGTCCCCCCCCCAACGCAAAAAGGCACCCACCCCGCCCCCCGAACCAAATCCATCCCCCCCAACCCGGGGACCCCCCCCCGCCCCCACCCGCCACACCCCCGCCAACACCCCCCCCGTTAGAAAAACAGAACGAAGACAACAACCGAAAGTCAAAATCGGCCTTTGAAGGGCCACCATTAAACTCATAAGCATGAGTTTTAACCATGTTTACTTTATAATGTTTAATATTCTTTTCGTTTATCACAATATATATAAGATTTATATATACTAATGAACATATAATAAATAAGAGGAGGATACAAGTCACGAAAATGGTAGCGGTGTGGTGAATGTTGTGTGGAGAGCGCGAGTGAGATGCAGTGTTGTGTGTGAAATGTGGTGTGGTGTATATAAGATGTGTGTGTGTGTGATTGTTAGGTGTACATATTCCGAATTTTACTATTCCGGAGCCTCCTACCTGCTTCTCAGGTGAAGTATTGAGATTGTTGTCGCGAACGGCGTTTTTCGTAGCAACCCATAAAGTGCGCTCCACACCATCCTCTGGGACGCAACTAATCGAAACCATTTTCGGTCCGTCGCGGGCGGGCTTTCACTCACCCTCATGATGACATAGCACCATAAATTATAGTGGATCGATTTTTTTTTTAATATTTTTATATATTTCCTTTTTTTTTTTTTTTTCTCAAATTTTTTTTAAATGTTTTTGTATTTTTTTTTATTTATTTCGCGGACCTTAATGAGACACGGAAACGCGGGTAAGGAAAACACTCTGTAGCAACGGATTCCGATACCCAGAGCCACGTGGGTTTCCAACACAGGCCACTCGTCCCTAGTATGTCCATATGTCCTGACGTCCCTTGGATATAGTCTCCGCTCTTTCCATTCCTCTCTTCATCTCGAGAGCTGTCCTCATTGGGACCAACAAGAAGTGGTACAGATCTCGTTCAGGCAGATGCAGATTTCCGTCAGCAATTCGCCACGTCCTGCTCAAGACTGGAACAAAATCCGGAACGACAGGCATGTATGCAAACACAGCCACATCGGGTGGTGGTCAAAAACTAGAAGGACCGTTGGCTCTATACAACTGAAGAGTTAAGAAAGACTATGTGAAGGAGTTAGAAATCATATTGTTATATGTGCAAGAGAATAAAGGGAGATTTTGTGAACATGTTTAATTTCCCTGGTTTCCTACTGTTTTTTTCTTTTTTGCTTCTTTGTACTTATTATCATCTTTTCCATAATTTCTCTCCGTTTTTTCATCTTCCTTTCTTAATTGTTTTTTTTTTTTTTTTTTGTTCATTCATATGCTTATATCTTCTCTTCAGTCTCTTTGATTTTTTTCCCTTCCTGTCTTTCTTGATTTCTCTACCTTTATTTTGGTCTTGCATTTGTAATTGCCCTGCTTCTGTTCTATCCTATAGCTTTCATTTGAAGAAGTGTTTATTGGTTTGTTTGTCTGTTTTACTATCTGCTCAACCATTTCCGTCGGGTAAGGAAAAATGATGACTTTCTGCGACGAACAGACCCAAGTAGTATAGCCAAGAGGCCGCCTTAATGCAAGTTGTGGTGTGTGTGGTGTGTGGTGTGTGTGTGTTTGTGGCAACAGTGTGTGCGAGTGTGTGTGGTGTGTTTGTGTGGTGTGTGTGTGTGTGTGTGTGTGTGTGTGTGTGTGTGTCCCACCATATTGTCATTTGTTCTTGCCCTAGCGTTGGCATTCCAGCTCAACCCCCATCCGTACAGTCAGTTCACTCCTAGGAAACCTTTTTTAGCAGACCCCAGCATCGGCAGCTTAAGAGAGCATTCAGAATCTGATATTTATGAGACAGTCGCTTCTGAGGGACACCACTGCAATGCTGCTGGGTCACTCTAGGGGAGGGAGAGGAGAGCAAGAGGGAAGGGAGGTGCTGAGTGATGGTCTGTTCACATATCCTGCATGAGCGCGGGCTCTTCCCGTCTAGCGGCCACCACTGCCTCCATGCAACCGAAATCCACAGTACAGTGCAGATTGGTCGCTGACCCGGCAGAGGCAGAGACAAGGACATGAACTCGATCCTAAGGGCTTCGCAAAAGAAACGCAGGGCTTGGGTGACCGAGTAGTTTCGGATTTTTTTTTTTTTTCTGTGCCACCTCAGTAGCGTTGCACCCACGTCGCTCATTTCAACCCCCTGCCCTCAGCCACAGCCCGCCTAGCCCGCCGCAGCCTCGGTACCGGCAACCCCACTGGGAGCAGTCAATGTCAAGTCGTCAAGAGGCAAAACCAGTGGGGTGGAGACCCTGCACTGCTGCCG
>JADBJO010000901.1:300000-305000 GCA_016801955.1 Conus betulinus | reverse complement strand
AATTACTGCTGGGGCGTAGCCAGCCGACGTCTGTGAGCCACATATGAGAGAAATGGAGGAAGGGAGAGAGCGAGGGAGAGTGAGTGGGAGAGTGAGTGAGGGGGAGAGAGAGAGAGAGAGAGAGAGAGAGAGAGAGAGAGAGAGAGAGAGGTAGACAGACAAACAGACATGATTGAGAGAGAGAGAGAGAGAGAGAGAGAGAGAGAGAGAACTCGGATGCAAATAAAAAAAATGTTCACACAGGGTACCAGGTACAAGAGAGAGACGGGGAAAAAAAGAGTGACAGACAGATGGATTTATGTACAGACGACAGACAGACAGACAGAGAAATGGAGACTTCAGGACTCGGGGGTTTAATTTATAAAAAGGCCAGAGATCCATCAGAAAGGGTGTGAACTGAAGAGAGAGACCGGTCAAAACACGGGCTGGGTCATACAACGTTCGCAGAAAGTCTTGTAAGGCGTAAGAATGTTTCGCACTCATTCCTCTTTACGGGGAAACAACGGCTGGTGATTTCCTAATTGCTTGTGTTGGCGTGATGCAAAATTACTGTGAAATGGTTTTGGCATTTGCACTGATTCCATTAGTACACAAGTCATGTGCTGTGGAAACTAACTGGCGATTATGAAGATTTGTGAAATCGCGTGATATTGGTAAGGTCATTTCGTGGTTTGTGGTGCTACAAGAAGTTGAGAACTGTAGTTTTGGGAAAACTGCTGTTGGCCAAGAGGAAGTGATTTTGCCTATGGACTATAGAAGTCAGATACGATTTGATTAGTGTTTATGCTTGTTCATGAAGGTATTGGCTGATCCAAAGCGGACAGACAATGATACGACCCAGCTGTGGCATTGTGCGTTATAAATGGTAATTGAGCTGAAATATGTCTGGACACAGCTCCACAAGAACTAGCTGTTTCTTTTTTCATTTTCTTGTGCAATGCAAAAAGAATGGTAATACCTGTAAATGTTTGTCGATGCTTAAGTTGCTATTTGACTAGATCCAATACCTCGGTACGGAGGTTCGAATTATCCTGTGTGATCATTGATCTGAATGGTATGTACATATGTGGAGACTTGTTATTTCTGTGTGAGGAGAGCGCTTTGCTCTTGATATGTTCAATTCATGAACTCCTTATGAAAGGCCAACCCTCTTATGCTGATGGGATATTCACGGTGACATACCTCTGGAGATACCCTCATTTCGGAGTAGCTGCAGACAGCAAGGAGTGAGGCGTGACAAGCTGAAGCAGGTTCTCAGGGATGTTTTCTCGGTCTTTGACACGTCTGTCTAGATCTAGCAACACGTGCTCTAATGGGTTCTGAGGAATGGGCAGCCAGGGCAGCTGCTGAAGTTGTTGGCAGCCAGGAAGTTCTTTGTAAGGCATGGCTGCGTGCATTCGGGCATCATGATGCTGGGAAACAGCAGCAGCAGCAGCAGCAGCCAGATGACGAATGCGAGGCTGCTGAAGAATATCAACTAAAGAACAGTGGCTAGTGAGGGGACCTTGTACCTGTCTGATGGATGTCGTTCTGCTACGACTTAACGCACCCCCAAACCGTAAAACCCTCCCGCTACCATGAGAGGGTGCCTCTTTCGTGCATATTGTGAGCGTATAACATTCGTTGGGCTTCTGATAATCCATGTTTCTGTCACGGGCTTGAAGCAGAAAGTGAACTGATTACATATGTGGTGTTCAACCAGTAGTGTTATATAGTCCGGTGGTGACCTTAATCGAACCGTTGGGCGTGTAGCCTGTCCATCCCGGTGGGTGCCCGTAGCATCCTCTGACAGGTCCTTAGCAATTCAGTCCCGTCGAGGCCTGTCGTGCACCCCACGGACAGCCTGAACTTTAGTGGAGGCGGACGAAAAGCGGTTTCTAAGGTACCAGAGGCGATCCCGTTATGCAGTTGTCACCTTTGACCTTCCAGTGCAGGGCTGTTGGCGGCGATGCCAGTGGTTGAGAACCACAGTCTGTTGTTGGTGATATGAGTGACGTGAAGGTGTTGTGAGACGTTAGCCAGCCGCTGATTAACCTGCTTAATATTGTTTCTGTGCCGGGTCAAATGTGGCATTTCCTTTTTATGTCTGTTCCATTCCTTTGGTGTGATCAAAGTGATCAACCATTTTCACATGAATTTTTATCAAGAAAGGCTACAAATGGGCCAAAGCTGCAAAGTTGACATTTCAGCAGCCCACTGTCTACGCAGCACGTGCAACGCGCTGTGTCGTGCATTGATGAAGCTGAGGATCCCCTCTGTGACCCATTCTGTTTTCTGTATTTCATTACAAGTTTTAGCTGTTTACTTCAGAAAGGATAAGCGTTTCTACGTTGATATCTGTTTTTGATAGTGTGTTGAATATTTCTTTTTTTTTTTTTTTTGATAATCGTCTGTTGATTAAAACCTGATTAATGCACACAAAAGCAGAAACCACATTTGATGAAATTATTCTTAGTTGATACGACATATTTAGCCCAGCACGTGCACATATATATGCGCGCGCGCGCACACACACACACACACACACACAACACACACACACACACACACACACACACACACACACACACACACACACACACACACACACACACACACAGAGAGAGAGAGAGAGAGAGAGAGAGAGAGAGAGAGAGAGAGAGAGAGAGATGTCTTATTCGAGAGAGAGAGAGAGAGAGAGAGAGATGTCTTATTCGATATAGTTCAAAAGATAAACAGAGATTAATTACACACCCAGAGAATGAATCAGCCGATGATCATCTACATGTCAGATGGCACCCATAAAGTAATGATTGACAAAATACTATTTTACGGATTCGAAATACACTGCAGAAAGAAAAGGCAATTTCATTTGTCTTCCGCTTTGCAAGCCAAAACAGAATCATGTATCGCTAATAGTTCTGAGGAACTCTGTGACCCCGTGGATCAATCATAGCTCGGAAAAATAAGAGAACTTTATATTTTCTTGATTATTTTCGTGCAAGGCTAGCCACGTTGACCAGCATTATGCTTCCTGTAAAAATCCCAAAGGAAAAAAAAGACCAGAATTTCCGAACAAATTCTGTCACGATGCATGTTCAGTTCAAGCCACTATTATATGTGTGTGTGATATCATGGACCGAAACACAGTGCTTGTTTATGAGCAGCTGTAAAACGTGAACGTGGCATGGTCTTTCTTTCATTTACAATCCATTTGTTGTGAAATGTGAAAACGAATTGATCAATACACCCTGCACCCGTTTGGGACCTGACTGAACTGAATATAGGTTTTTCTGTTGTTGTTGTAAATGCAATGTTTATGTTCGACACAAAATTTGTTCTTCTTAAACCTAGCTGAAAATATGTAATATGATTTCTTTTTGACTATCTTTGATGATCCATTTCAGTTATTTTCGAACAGTAGCAAATATTGCACATTGCCAGTAAATTATGTGCGATTGTTCCCCTCTGTAATAACTTCTATGGCAAACTCGTTGGTAAAACAGATAATCGACAGAGCTGCGCACGTTACTTTATGTCACACCAAATATACACACTGATGTAGTCAGTCATTTCACCCCACCCAATCTGATCTGATATTTCACTTAGGGACACACGCGTATGATATATCTAAGCGGACTTTAATGCACAACAACTTAAAAAAAAAAAAAAAAAAAAAAAAGAGTGTAGCAAAGAACAGGTGTGTCGACATGCCGAAACGCTTGTTTGAAATCAATAAAGGCGATATAAAACTTAGGATTAAACAGGTGTAATCAATTGACTCCGCTTAAAGCCTGCGTGACATATCCACTGAAATGGTATCGCTTCCGTCCATTCCTGCAGCTTGAGCTGGACAATTGACCCATAGTGTCGCAGAAAGAATGGTTCACAACACCTTTTTTTGTGGAGAGTACACACGACAGATTCAGACCAGTGTGCAACATGGGAAATGGCCTATCAAATAAATAGAGAGAGAGAAGAGAGAGAGAGAGAGAGAGAGAGAGACAGAGAGACAGACAGAGATAGAGAGACACAGAGAGAGTCAAACTTACAGAGCCAAAGGCAGAGAGACAGGCACGGACACACAAAGACACAACCAGAGACAAGCGATCACACGGTTAGGAAGACAAGGCGAACGGATGCATGAATACATCAGTGTTCTTACCGTTGCAATCTCTTTTTTCTCCGCTCCCTCCCTACTCTTTGAGCTCCTGTCCCCCTGCCTCATGCCCATGTATATACATCAAAGCGATCAGCTCTTCCGCAAGAGCCAAGAAACAGATAGAGGCATCGCGGTCAACGAGGTATTCCACCCGCCCTCCCCCTGACCCCCCCCCCCCCCCCCCCCCCCCCCCCCCCCCCCCCCCCCACCATGACCTCCCTGACCTGAATGTGTCTGAAAGGCAGAGGATGGCACGGCACTGATCTGTCCAATGAATATATTTCCTGCTGGGACACGCAGAGCCCATGCGTATTTCTCAGGGGGCATCCATGCGTCGGCAGGCTGTGTGCAATGTTGAGGGAAGTTGGTAAACAATATATTGGAGTTGGTGCGTGTGCTGTGATTCCGTTTTGTCTCAGTGTGTGTGTGTGTGTGTGTGTGGTGTGTGTGTGTGTAATATTGTAATGTGAGGTGACGTGATGTGTTGCGATGTGCAATGCGATGTCTGTAAGTGATACGTAGAGGTAGGTGTTGCACGTGTTATGGTCCTGCTCTCTCTCTCTCTCTCTCTCTCTCTCTCTCTCTCTCTCTCTCTCTCTCTCTCTCCCTCAAGGTCTCTCTCTCTCTCTATAGTGAAACTTTACTTAGCAGAAGTTTAGTAGCACGTTTGCTTCTTTTCCATCAAGCTTTCTATAAATAAAACCAAGATGTAGAATACAAATACATGCAGACGATTTTAAAAAAGTGGAATATATGTACAACATATTTTAAACAATATAAATAGATGGAGACATGGAAACATTTTCTCTCTTTCTAGTAGTGCATTCATTTATGTTTGTGTATTTGGCAGTTCATAATG
>JADBJO010000901.1:287500-292500 GCA_016801955.1 Conus betulinus | reverse complement strand
TTCAAACCCACAACAGAGTCTTCAAACACACACACACACACACACACACACACACACGCGCGCGCGCGCGCGCGATAAAATCATTCTCCACACAACAGCATCAGTCGATGATTATTTCCGACTCATCGAATTGATGTAATGGCCGATTGTTGTGCGTATCTTTGCAGAGGTAGACGGCCTGGTTGCTTAAGAATAGTAAGCCTCATGTTGACTAGAGAGCTGATTATATGCAACATAAACTAACAAATAGTGAAAGCCTTTTCTTTTTGTGTTGGCATATGTATACTGCCAATGGTCAGGGAAGAGGAAGGGGTGTAGTAGGCAGGGAATGGTCAGGAAGGGGTGTAGTAGACAGGGAATGGTCAGGAAGGGGTGTAGTAGACAGGGAATGGTCAGTAGAAGGAAGGGGTGTAGTAGGGCAGGGGAATGGTCAGGAAGGGGTGTAGTAGGCAATGGGAATGGTCAGGAAGGGGTGTAGTAGACAGGAATGGTCATGGTCAGGAAGGGGGGTGTAGTAGACAGGGAATGGTCAGGAAGGAAGGGTGTAGTAGGCAGGGAATGGTCAGGAAGGGGTGTAGTGGGCAGGGAATGGTCAGGAAGGGGTGTAGTGGGCAGGGAATGGTCAGGAAGGGGTGTAGTGGGCAGGGATGGTGGTCAGGAAGGGGTGTAGTGGTACAGGGAATGGTCAGGAAGGGTGTAGTAGACAGGGAATGGTCAGGAAGGGGGTGTAGTAGGCAGGGGATGGTCAGGAAGGGGTGTAGTAGGCAGGGAATGGTCAGGAAGGGGTGTAGTAGGCAGGGAATGGTCAGGGAATGGTCAGGAAGGGTCAGTAGGGGGCAGGGAATGGTCAGGAGGGGTGTAGTGGGCAGGGAATGGTCAGGAAGGGGTGTAGTAGACAGAGAATGGTCAGGAAGGGGTGTAGTAGACAGGGAATGTCATGAAGGGGTGTAGTAGACAGAGGATGGTCAGGAAGGGGTGTAGTGGACATAGTCTAACATAATTATGCTCGATCTGAACAGGCACCACTCAACACCGCAGAAATGATTCAAAACTATCTCCTCTGGTGGGTGGTCTCGCAGCGATCTGATATTGTTGCTCACTGTGCACTGGTGGTGTTAATATAGCTGTGAAGTAACTAACCTCAGTGTGGCTGTGTACGGGGCAGCTAGGGTGGGCGGCTTGGGACCGATGCCATTGACCTGGGCATGAACATGGGACAGGGAATATCAGATTACAAAATCAGTCTAACCAAATGCGCTGTTTGTTTCTTCTTCCGCTGATAGTTCCAGCCAAGTAGTTTGCAAGGGCAACAATCACATTTTTGTTTTCAATCGACTCATTTTCTAGGCTGGATATGATCTTTATTGGCGGGGGAGTGTTCTCGGTGAATACCTCAAAGGAAGAAACAGCTGAAAAAAGTACATTTCATCTTTTTGCACTTCTGTACTTCTTTTTCAGCTGTTGTTTCCTTTCAGGTATTCACTGAGAACACTCCTCCGCCATTAAAGTTTCATACCCAGCCTAGAAAATGAGTGGTCTGAAACAAAAATGTGGTTATTGTCCTTGCAAACTACTTGGCTGGAACTATCAGCGGAAGAAAACAAACAGCGCATTTGGTTAGACTGATTTTGTAATCTGATATTTCCCTGTCCCATGTTCATGCCCAGGTCAATGGCATCGGTCCCAAGCCGCCCACCCTAGCTGCCCCGTACACAGTGAGCAACGATATCAGATCCCTCCGAGACCATCCCACCAGAGGAGATAGTTTTGAATCACTTCTGCGGTGTTGAGTGGTGCCTGTTCAGATCGAGCATAATTATGTTAGACTATGTCCACTACACCCAATTCCTGCCCACCACCCCCCTGACCATTCCCTGCCACTACACCCCTTCCTGACCATTCCCTGCCCACTACACCCCCTCCTGACCATTCCCTGTCCACTACACCCCTTCCTGACCATTCCCTGCCCACTACACCCCTTCCTGACCATTCCCTCCTGCCCACTACACCCCTTCCTGACCATCCCTGCCCACTACACCCCTTCCTGACCATTCCCTGCCCACTCAACCCCTTCCTGACCCCCTTCCCTGACCATTCCTGCCTACTACACCCCTTCCTGACCATTCCCTGTCCACTACACCCCTTCCTGACCATCCCCTGCCCACTACTACCCCCTTCCTGACCATTCCCTGCACACTACACACCCCCATCCTGACCATTCCCCCCTATCTACTACACCCCTTTTTGACCATTCCCTGCCTACTACACCCCTTTTTGACCATCCTCCCTATCCACTACACCCCTTCCTGACCATTCCCTATCCCACCACACCCCTTCCTGACCATTCCCTATCTACTACACCCCTTCCTGACCATTCCCTGCCCACTACACCCCTTCCTGACCATTCCCTGCCCACACACCCCTTCCTGACCATTCCCTGTCTACTACACCCCATCCTGACCATTCCCTGTCTACTACACCCCTTCCTGACCATCCTCTGTCACTCCCCCTGCCCATCCCCTGTCTACTACACCCCTTCCTGACCATCCCCTTCCTGACCATTCCCTGTCCCTACTACACCCCTTCCTGACCATTCCCTGCCCTACCCTTCCTGACACCCCTTCCCCCCTCCTGACCATTCCCTGTCTACTACACCCCTTCCTGACCATTCCCTGCCCACTACACCCCTTCCTGACCATTCCCTGCTACTACACCCCCCTCCTGACCATTCCCTGCCTACTACACCCCTTCCTGACCATTCCCTATCTACTACCCTTCCTGACCATTCCCTATCTACCCCTTCCTGACCATTCCCTGTCTACTACACCATTCCCTTCCTGACCCCTTGACCATTGCCCTACTACACCCCTTCCTGACCATTCCCTGCCCACTTCCCCCCTTCCTACACCCCTTCCTTCCCTGCCCACTACACCCCTTCCTGACCATTCCCTGTCCACTACACCCCTTCCTGACCATTCCCTGCCCACTACACCCCCCTTCCTGACCATTCCCTATCTACTACACCCCTTCCTGACAGTTTATGTTACATATAATCAGCTTTCCAGTCAACCAAAGGCTGATTTGTCTCATTGGGTTCTTAAGCAACCAAGCCACCTGCATCTGCAGAGATACACACAAAAATCGGCCATCACATCGATTCGATGAGTCGGAAACAATCATCGACTTTGCACTTGTGTGCAGAATGCTTTAAGAAAAAAAAAAAAAACAGCTGAAATACTAAGACACATGTGTGTGTGTGTGTGCACGCACACGCACATGAGCGCCTGCACAAGCACACGCGCGCACACATTCACATTGGGAAATGCTCACACGTACAGACAGACAGAGAGAGGGAGCAAGCGAGAGAGAGAGAGAGAGAGAGCGAGCGAGCCAATCTTCTCACGGAAGAAAGGAAGCTACAAAATCGCACGTCCTCGTAAATCCGATCGACCGGCAGTGTGAAGAGAGCCGAGGAGAGGGAAGAAAAAAATGGACAGGAAAGAGAACTGGCCAGCCCAAGGTCAGCGCGATCATCAACCTCCCATACAGGAGTGGTCACTTCTTGACCTACGGGAAGAGGTCGGGCGCCCACAGCGCGGAGAAATGAAGCACTCCGACGACAAATAGTGGAGCGGTCAGGGAACATGTGATATTGATCTCTGTGGATGGCGGGGTAGGAAGAAGGGGCAGAAAGGTCGTGTGTTACAATGGTCACAGTCGTTTTCTTTCTCTCTTGTTGTCTTTTCTTGTTTGTTTGTTTGTTCGTCTTTAGCATTCTATCATCTTCATACCCTTTTCTTTTCTCATAATTCGATATTTTGATCTTTTTCTTAATCATCATCCTCCTTTTCTTTTTCTTCTTCTTCTTCTTCGCTGCAGTCTTCATTTCCACCATCGTTGTCATCATCAACATCAGGAGCAGCAGCAGCAGCCATACTTTTGGTTTCTTCTTCATCTTCCCACAGCCTTTCATGTGACCTTTCGGGATCGACTAGACAATGAGCAATACAATTTAATCGTCTTCGTCGTCTTTTTCGTCCGTCGTTCCATTTCCTGTGCTATTCAGAGCTGGTGAGAAGGCAAGGTCTGCAATCTGATCCATCATGCACCCACCCTGCATCCCCCCCCCCCCCCCCCCCCCCTCCCTCTGAATAGACAGGTCAGCAACGGCAAATAAAATACGTATGCACTATGCAAGACATGAAGAAAAGACATAGACACAAACACGCATAATTTATTATCATATCACATCCTTATATTGCCATCACAGAAAATAAAAGTGAAAAAAAAAAAAAACACTCTCTCCAAATCTAGGCTAGCAACACATGAGGAGAAACTGTCAAACGCTTTGATAAAGCAAAGCTTCGAAGCTCACGTCTTAACGTGTATACATACAAAGGAAACAACTTAAACAAACGTTGAATGAATAAAGTAGTGGATGAACAATGAATTGTCGTGCACTCGAATTAATCCGAACTCACAGCAGCTAGCATCCAGAGAGACAGCCCTCTGGACAGCCACATCATCAGTTAACTAGCCAGCAAATTGTGGAAAAAAAAACAAAATAAAATTAGACTACCTTGGCACATCCATAGACACGTGTGCGCGCGCGCGCGTGTGTGTGTGTGTGTGCGAGCGCAAGCGTGCGCGTTTGCTAATCTCTCTCGTGCTCTCTCTTGCTAATCTCTCTCTCTCTCTCTCTCTCTCTCTCTCTCTCTCTGCTTGTGTGTGTGTGTGTGTGTGTGTGTGTGTGTGTGTGTGCATGCGTGGGAGTGGCGAGTGTTCCCTTTTTTTATAACACGCGGAAGTGTGTGTGTATGTTTGTGTGTGTGTGTGTGTGTGCATACATGCGAGCGCGTATGTGTGTGTGTGTGCGTGCGCATGTACATGTGTTTGTGTATCTGTGTGTTTGATTGCATGTGTGTATATGTGCTTGCACGTGCGCCTCCTTTCCCCCCTCTCTCTCTCTCTCTCTCTCTCTCTCTCTCTCTCTGCGCTCA
>JADBJO010000901.1:280000-282500 GCA_016801955.1 Conus betulinus | reverse complement strand
CAATCGCACAGGACTTACGATAATGAGTTTAACCAAATTCTCTTAAAAATCCAGTAATTTGAATTGCATTGGTATGTATCCGTCGTTTTCATCAAACGTAGGCATGAAGATACAGCTGAGGCTTTGGCATCTTATGTACTCTTATGAATAAACTGACTACAGTAATGCAGGTAACTCTCTGTTAGATAAGTCCCTCCTAATCGTTACATGAATATTGGCCATACGCATTTCGTATCTCGTCACCGCTGGGATATGAGATTTATCGGTGCTGTCTGTATGGGGCTTCATTTCGCTGTGTAAAAGATATGAGGAGAGCCACAACAATAGTATGTTTTGACCACAGATAAATCCGCAAGGGAATGTTTCTCCCATACAATCCTTATCATATGGCTTCCTCGATCGCTCAGACGACTTGCGACATCCTTATCAGATGGAAAATGAAGCAGACCACAGTTTTACTGGAAACGAGGCAAAATGCAAGAGAAGGCAGAAAACTAGGTACAAAGTAACGCAGATTTCAAATACGACACAGGTGAAGTATTAACAAATATGTCTTCTTCAACAGACGTTACAAACAACAATATAAAACGCATAGAACAAACAATACCCAAGGGGGGCCGGTCCCCCGGACCACTTTACCACCTTTCATGAAGTCTGATCAAAATGGAATCGACACTTTTTGCGCAGTATTGCTGACAGTCTTACTAAAAGAAACAAACCTAGAAACAGACAAGCTTGAAAACCTAGCCTTTATGGCGGAGGCGGTACAAATTCCTTCTAGAGACGGAAAGGATTCAAAGCCAGATATATCAGCTCCATTAAACAGGTTTTCACCATCATCATCATCATCTCCACTACATCGTCCTACGTTTCTGACTATCTGTTTGATGCCTGTGAACAATCTGCCTGGTAGTACCGATCTTCATTTGATCTGTTCTGAAACACCGTTGGTAGTTGTGTTGTTGCCTGTTGTTGACATTATTTACTAAGCATTCACATCGCACAAAACATCGTTCAAGTGCGTGTTCGGCCATTTTGCCTGTACACACACGCACAGGTAGTGCAGGTGCCCAATGACCTGTTTATAATCTGATTGCCTTCCCTCTTTACCCACCACGTGCAGTTGGTGTTCGAATCAACGACATTGGACTGAGGATCCTTGGCACCTGTTCAATATGTAAACGTCACACATTTAGTGAAATAAACTGGTAACTGTGCTATGGTGTTTGTACATTCAGATGACATTGATGTATATCTGATCTCGGCCAAACAAGATCTTATAAAAGGTATATATATATTATGTGTGTGTGAAACGATTCTTTTTTTTTTTCCCTAACATTCTGTTGTCTTGGCAATTAAGCATAAACGAAATGTGTTTTCTTTTCACTACAGATAAGATGGACGCATTACATTTACAGCCACAATCTTGTTAGGAATGATCATTTTAAACAAACACCTCGCATCAAGTCAGTCTAAATTTGTTAAAGAAAAAACGAAATCCCACATATGGGTAAAAATACATTTACATATACTTAGGGAGAGAATGCGTGTCCTTGAAAACGTTATAGAAGCTAGACCTGTTGACACTCCGGGCACTGGAATTACCAACAGTCAACGATTCTTTCCTCTGATACATGGAAAAAAAAACTACACACATACACACGCGCGCACGCGTGCGTACAGACAGGCAACAGGCAGACAGATGGACGGGGGGTGGGGATGGGTAAAAAGAGGAATAGACCGCAAAAAATGAAGGCGGACCCAAACCAGAGAAGCAAAGATGTAAATTTCCATGCATTCCTCTGCGTCTCATTCTAAAGACGCGCTAACGGCAGACAGCAAGCCAGACCCTCAGCCATTTCGCTGACTCAGCACAACAACATTTTCTCTCTCATTACCCCAGCGCCCGTAAGGAAAGCCCAGATGTCGTCCGAGGTGACAGCAAGAGCCAGCCTCCTGGCTCCCATCTCATATCCGTTCACCGAGAATGGATGGTTAAGGGCTGGTCTGTCAAATACAGCACGCGTCTTATTCCTCTTCCTTTCCACTTCAATAACGCCGCTAATCCCCACTATCCCCTAGCTGTGTCTCCCTCCCTTTCTCTGTCGCTTTGTCCATCCCTGTGTCGGTCTCGCGTGTTCTGTCGTGTATTTCAAACACGTGTCCATACCACCACTTCGGTATCGACCAAGTCCTTCATAGAATACATTATTCCACTTCAGTTTCGACCTCTTGTCTCTCCCTGTTCGTCTGACTGTCTATCTGACTGTCTATCTGACTGTCTCTCTCCCTGTCCCCTTGACTGTCTCTCCCTGTCCCTCTGACTGTCTATCTGACTGTCTCTCCCTGTCCGTCTGACTGTCTCTCCCTGTCCCTCTATCTGACTGTCTCTCCCTGTCCCTCTGTCTATCTGACTGTCTCTCCCTGTCCGCCTGACTGTCTATCCCTGTCCCTCTGACTGTCTATCTGACTGTCTCTCCCTGTCCCCTTGACTGTCTCT
>JADBJO010000901.1:267500-275000 GCA_016801955.1 Conus betulinus | reverse complement strand
AAGCAAGCGCGCGCGCGCGCACACACACACACACACACACACACAGAGAGAGAGAGAGAGAGAGAGAGAGAGAGAGAGAGAGAGAGAGACGATGCATGGTGAGTATGAGTCAATATATCAGAGGGGGGAAAAGAAAATGAATGACAGCAGGAAAAAATAGGAGGATAGAAATTCTCTGTCTGTCTGTCTGTCTGTCTGTCTGTCTCTCTCTCTCTCTCTCTCTCTCTCTCTCTCTCTCTCCCCCCCCCCCCCCCCCCCCCCCCCCCCCACACACACACACACACACAATTGACACTGATTGTCTCGCTGCAAGGATTTCCTCGTGTCTCCCTTGCGGTCTCTCTTTTTCACTATAAGGATAGCCTTCAGGGGGAACAGACCGGTTTGCCACACCAGCTGTACGTTTTTCTTTACTACGTCTCTCTCTCTCTCTCTCTCTCTCTCTCTCTCTCTCTCTCTCTCTCTCTCTCTCTCTCTCTCTCTCCCTCTCTCTTCTTTATTTTCTGTTCCTCCCTTCTCTCCTTCGCGCACTTCTGGTATCATCCCTGCATACTTATTTTCGTCTTTCGTTTCAAGGATGGTTCCCGGAAGGTGTCCGGGCCTCTCTTTCTTTTCTTTTTTCTTTTAGTTGTTCAGCATTATACATATATATATATATATATATATATATATATATAAATCTTGTATCTTGTTGTGAAACAGTGTGAGAGTGTCACTGCACCAAACACTAGTACAGAAATAAACCCTGACGTGCTGTAACAAACGCCAAAACATTAAAACCAGCAAATTGATGTCCATTGATAGCAATACATCGTACAGACCCGCAGGTGCGTGAGAGATGAAGGGAAGGAAGAAAAAAAAAGGGCCGCCTTTACAAAAAAAGCCAAAAATAAAGGAAGAAAAGTAAAAAAGAAAAAGGAAAACAAAAAACAAACAAAAAAAAAAAACATAGAAGGAAAAAAAAAAAAAAAAAACAAAAAAAATTAGTAAAGGCGGGGGGCGGAGGGAAAAAAAATTCTGAAGCGGATCCTGATCCCTTCCCACCATTTTTCTCCCATGTTCCACTTATCATACATTTGTTTTTGCCTTAGATACTGAAGCGGATCCTGATCAAAGGGGGATCCGGGATCCGTTCGACTGTGGCAGAGGTCTACACTCCCCCGAGAGTTCCCTCTGGTTCATCTGTTTCTTAGTTCGCCTGTTTTGCTTGTCAGCAAGATTACTCCCCGAACTGCTGAAGCTGATTTCAACCAGACTTAGTGGAAAGCTGTTATGTAAGCCAAAGACGAACCGATATACGGTTTGATACCGACCCAAGGGGAAGATCTCCAACACAATGTGGATCCTTGGTCTGTTTCTCTGGTATAGTTTTAACTGGATTGAATTGAAAGTGATGAACCGGTTTCAACGGAACCGAGCAAAGGAATATGGCCCAGGGGCAAACCTGCTAAACCTTTAACACGGACCTGTGCAGTAGGTTTGGGCTATCAGTTTTGCATTCAGCAAGATTATGACAAATGTTCTTTTCACTTCGAATTCTATTAAACTACTTTGAAGAATTAATGATTGTCAACGACATAATGTACGATTGTGGAATATTTCAACATCGTATTTGTATAAACGTTGTTATTTTGCATCATTTTATCATTTGTTATATTCTGTCACACTAAAATTGCTTGGGAAATAAATATTTCAGTAAAAAAAAAAAAAAAAACTCTTACCTCCCCTGGCGGATATCAATTTTGTTTTCAATCATGCACCGACTCAACGGGCGGACCCAACTTCCGTTTGAACTCGCCATATGAGGCAGACATCTGTTCACGAAACTATCAAACGTGATCAAAGTGAACATCAAATTCAACAGTTCTATGATCATTTAGCTAACATTTGCCCAACATAATACGTAATTTTGCACCCAAAATCTACAGTGGAGGTTAAGTCTAGGAGACTGATTGAATCTGAAAAGAAATGATTATCAAGAACATGAATGGAAGGGATGGAATACATTGCTTAAAAATCTGACGTGGAAAAGAAAAAAAAAGATTGATTAGCGCCAGGGAAAGTTACACTTACGGTGATTTTTTTTTCTGCACTGACAATGCGCAGATTGCAATGATTCTACTATGCTCTTTGTGAATATATGAAACGGGTTGCTTTTCATGAGACACAATGGGGTTTCCCATGACCAAATGTTAAGGCAGCTTCTACTGGACTGAAGATTTTGGTTTGGTTTTGTTGATCCTGCAGTTGCTGTTTTATATAGCCTCATTTGCCATGTCCTCTCAAGGGTACTACTCCAAAAGCACTCCTTCAGACCCTCCAATACACGCCCACACCCAGGTATGTGTTTCATAGCCGCCCTCAAAACTGGTTATTCACATGGAGAAAATAATATCAGATCGTTTTGGGACAACTCATCTTAGGAGACACTTCTGAGTCGCTTCGGTGTGTGCATTGTGACCTTCTCTGCACAGCTTATATAGGACACCATCTCTCACCCCCTGTTGACCCAAAATAATCACACAGTCGCACGCACTGAAGAGGGGGTCGACATCGTCCATTAGTCTATGCTGTATAATCGACTCCCTCACCAAGCACGGAATAGATCAAATCAAACACCAATACTTCTTACTAGGCCTTTCAAGTAACAAAGAATTCCACCACCTAGCAAACCAACTCAACGGTCAGCCGTCACACACGTTTGATGAGTCGGAAACACTCGGTAGTACACGTTTGGGGAGACTGATTAAGCAAGTGCCAGAGAGAGAGAGACAGACAGACAGACAGACTCTGGAAGAGAGAGAGAGAGAGAGAGAGAGAGAGAGAGAGAGAGAGAGAGAGAGAGAGAGAGAGACCCTATCTTCTCAACACGGACAGCAAACCACACAATACCTCGTCGTGGAAAAAGCCGGTCAAGCTGCAATATGAAGAGAGTGGACGAGAGGAAGAGGAGATGGACAGGAAGGGGCAACAGAGAGCCCAAGGTCAATGGGGGTCATCGACCTCCCGTACAGGAGTGATCACTCTTTTGACCTGTGGGAAGAGGTCGGCGGCCGCTTTGAAGCAAATGTGAAGTATATCAGTCGTTTTCTTCTTCTGCTACGCTTTCTGTAATCTTTCTATTGTTGTTGTTGTTGTTGTTTGTTGTTGTTGTTGTTGCTGTGTTCTTATCATTCAGTGATTTCTTGTTGTTGTTGTGTTGTTGTTGTTGTTGTTGTTGTTGCTGTGTTCTTATCATTTAGTGATTTCATCTGTTTTTCTCTACCGTGATCTCGTTGTCATTGTCTTTGTATTCACCGACAGCACCACCACCATCATCATTATCACCAATCCCTTCACCACCACTATCCTCCTCAACATCACTGGCAGCAGGAAGACCAGCACTACTTTATCTTATCCTTTTCCTCCTTTTCTTTTTCTTCTTCTTCTTCTTCTTCTTCCTCTTCTTCTTCTTCTTCTTCCTCTACTCTTCTTCATCTTCCTCTCCTCCGCCACCTCTTCTCTCTCCTCCTCCTCCTCCTTCTCGTTCTTCTCTCTTCTCCTCTCCTCTTCTCTTCTTCTTCTTCTTCTTCTTCTTCTTCTTCTTCTTCTTCCTCCTCCTTGGTTCCATTTTCCATGGTTCCATTTTCCAGAGTCAGAGTATGGACAAGGCCAAGGTCTGTGGGCTCATGCAGATACTCAGCCCTTCGTTCTTTCCTTGCTCTGAATATGCAGGACAGCAAACAACAGATGCCAGACACGGAACGAGACACAGACACAACTAAGCATCATTGATTGTTTCAAAAGCGAGATGTATAGACATGGATACACAGAAGAATCGTTGACTGCATCAAAAGTGAGATATCAGACCAGCTCAAATTTGGGCTAGGGAAATAATAAAGGAAGAAGCAACGCATTGTGTTCACAACACGACGATTTATCTCTTATACTTACGAACTAAGTCCAGTGAAAAAGAGGTTGGATGGATAATAAGAGAACGAACAAATAATATCCACTTGAATCATCAAAACATCACCTACCAGTATGTACACAGTCGGCTATCATGACAACCAGCCTATGGATTAGGTAGCCAACAGGTCACGCAAGAACAACATTGAATTATTAGACAACGTTGGCAGACACACAGACAAGTATCCACAAGACAAGAAAATAACAGACAGGTTGATGACTGAAGGACAGGAGGTTTGTTTTTCTCTTTCTGTCACTTCAAACTCCACTCCCATTTCATTCATGTGAGAATTTCATTCTTGCCATCTGATATCAACCAGCCTGGCACGGAGCGTTCGAATAAAGCTCGGTACATCTCCTACTCCCTGATTTAACCAGGCATATCCGAAACCCAGTTCATGTAATCTAAACTCTCATTTTGTGGCCCAGTTTATTTTTCCCCTGACATCTAGGTTACACAGCACGTTGCAAGCTTTCTTCGGTAATCTACAATCATTCATTTGTATCAGTTTTAACCAGTGCCTAATACATCTAACTGTGGAATTCAAGTATATTGGGTATCTGTTAGTTTCCCCGTAAACCAAATCATTGGACGTTTGTACTGAAACACCAAGAAACCTCTTCAGGACAATGAACGTTCTCACAATCGACTGCAGCTTCATCCAGACCCCAAAATTCAGCACCGTATTGAACAATGGGTTGGATTTGGGAGTCAAATAATTTCACAAATACTTCGAATGACTGATTTCCTAAACTTGATAGTTTCCTCATTTTACACAAAACAGCGTGCTTTGCTTTGCTCGCAAGATCTTTACAAGCAAAGTTAAAACTTAGTCGGGTTGAAAAATAGAGTCCTAAATATTTGTATACACTTACGACAGGCGTAGTTATTCCGCTATATTTCCAGTGTTCTCTTGCTCCCAGATAGCCAGCATTTCTGAATACAATTATATTGCTCTTCTGCATATTTACTTTCAGTTGTAGAGAAGCAGCAGCAGCGCGCCCTAAATTATTGAACTGTGTTTGTAAACCAATAACTGGTTCAGATAACAAAACAGCATCGTCTGCTAGAAGAAATATAAACAGTTCTAAAAGGTCCTCCGTAAATTGGGCATGGAAATGGTTAAACAAAGAAAAAGGGGGGAAAATAGCGTGGCTGCTTACGTATGGATTCGTTTCTTGTCAACATTATGATTTTTGTCCCCCTGACATGCATAGCAAAGTCTGTGTCACTGTCCTGTTTTGGTAATCAGTGTGTGTGTGTGTGTGTGTGTGTGTGTGTGTGTGTGTGTGTGTGTGTGTGTGTGTGTGTGTGTGCTCCATCTGCACTCAGCTGTAAGGTACAGCGGCTCATTTGACGCTGTGGATGGGAATCTGGTGCCTTTTTCCCCCTGGTCCATATTCATTGCCTCATTGAGAGTCTCGTGCTCGATCTGAGGGATGTTGGGCAATGTTGGTGGAGGAAGGCCTTAGTTATCTTGGGGGAAAAGGTTAAAAAGCAAGGCAGGGCCGCTTACCTAGCGAATTGTTTCTTGTCAAAATTGTCAGTTTTTTTTTTTTTTAATTACACGTATAGGAAATTTGTTTCATTCTCTTGTTTCGGCACGCGGTGTGTGAATGTGTGTGTGTGTGTGTGTGTGTGTGTGTGTGTGTGTGTGTGTGTGTGTGTGTGTGTGTGTGTGTGTGTGTGTGTGTGCGCGCGCGCGCGCGCGCGTTGTATGCGTGTATGTGTTGTGTGTGTGTGTGTGTGTGTGTGTGTGTGTGTGTGTGTGTGTGTGTGTGTGTGTGTGTGTGTGTGTGTGTGTGTGTGTGTGTGTGTGTGTGTGCACGTGCTTGTGTGTGTGCACGCGCGCGCGTGTTGTATATATATATATATATATATATATATATATATATATATATATATATATATGTGTGTGTGTGTGTGTGTGTGTGTGTGTGTGTGTGTGTGTGTGTGTGTGTGTCAGACGGACAGACAGATAGAGAGACAGGGAGAGATTGCGTGTGTGCGTGCATCGTGCGTGAGTGCGTGTGTGTGTGCGTATGCGTGCATGCGTGCGTGCGTGTGTGTGCGTGTGTGTGTGTGTGAGCACAAGCGCGCTTAAAGTTTAGATCCATGATTTTCTCAGAAAAAGACATGCTAACAACATAATTATAAATGAATACAGTTCATAATGTACATTTGAATTGTGTTAAGTTGGCCACATACCAATAATTATGGCCTGTTCATCATCACACGAACATGCAATATATTCTGCATTGTGGATCTGCAGACTGTTGTCGCACGATGTAACAGCTTGGAAATCTCTACGTAACGTTTTGATCCTGTATCATCTTTAGACAGCTGTTCTGTTGATGTTCTTTTAGCCTCAGCCGCATGCCTTCAAGATGAGTCTCACCTTTGACCACAGCGGACCGCGTTTGCTGTCTTTTCTTGCAGCGTTTGTGTATCTACTCTTTTCCAGTGCTAGATCACGAGCATTCTGCTAGCACCCCAGTCTGCTTTGTTGAACCTTCCTTCAACGTTTTCTTTTTCTTTACATTCAGTATGTCATTGTTGTTGTTGTTGTAAACAAGGGGTCTGCAAGTGCTGCTCTTATTTTCCTATTTGTCCATTCTCCACACTATGGATTGATTTTGATTGTTCCATGCATAATAATTCTCATTTTACGCAAATGTGTGCGTGCATGCGTGCGTGCGTGCGTGCGTGCGTCCGTTCGACAATGCTTGGGGGTTATTGAACAGCAGAGCTGACCACTCAGACTGTTCCATATCTTTTGATCTCCCTTGCATCCTTAAATGGATCCTCAAGCATAGGCTCAAAGATTGTCCCTTACATTTTATACTGTTTGCGTAATGTTTTTAGTTTTCAGCAACTTTTTTCCTCTCCACACTTTTGTTTTTGTTTAATTCTACTGCCTTTCGCTGGCTGGTTTGGGGTGCTGTTGGATTCTTTTTCGACCCTTGGCGGTCAGCACACCACAGAATTATGGAGTGAGGTGTGTCTCTATCTGACGCCAAGAGCACAAATACAATCAGCAGTGTCTTCCTGATGAGTCCGATCCAGCGGACGAAAGGCCGAGCAGAGGATAAGAGGCCGAGCAGGGGATACATAGAGATCTGCCTACGAGTAGGGATTGCGATAATTTCCTCATTCAACTAGTGAAGGGTTGTTATATTCATGATTTCCTCATTCAACTAGTGAAGGGTTGTTATATTCATGATATACATGTTCCCATTTAATTCATCTTCAATTTCTCCTCTCAATTTCAAATCTTTGCCAAGTCATTACTATAATGATGGAAGAATTGTTAACTTGCACTTGTTTTTCCCCCCACTATTTAATTATTCAGCATTGTGTATATATATATATGGGTGTGCGCGTGCTTGCGACTGGAGAGCACAAATTCAGTAAGACCGCAACAGGCTTCGTGCATTTTTTCGATTTTGGTGTCCACTGATCCTAATGTGCCTGTGCCCATTTTTTTCTAGAAACCCGAGAAGCGTCGTGATCAAGCTAAACTGCAGGCAGACCAAACATCGCGTGTGCCA
>JADBJO010000901.1:260000-262500 GCA_016801955.1 Conus betulinus | reverse complement strand
GATTGAAGTGACAGAAAGAGAATTCCATTGATTGGAAATGGGAGGGAGAGATGGAGTGACAGAAAGAGAAGCCATTGATGGGAAATGCGAGTGGGGTTTGGAGTGACAGAAAGAGAATGCCATTGATTTGAAAAGGAGTGGAGATTGGAATGAAAGAAATAGAAGCCACAGAACGGACGAGAGGAGAGACCAAAAGAGAAGAGACAGAGACAGAAGAGAGAGAGGGAGAGAGAGGAGAGAGAAGAGAGAGGGATGAGAGAGAGAGATGGAGAGAGAAGAGAGAGAGAGAGAGAGAGAGAGAGGAGAGAGAGAGAGAGAGAGACAAGGAGAGACGAGGAGAGAGAGAGAGGAGAGAGAGAGAGACAGAGAGAGAGAGAGAGAGAGGAAGGACCGACAAAAAGAAGATACAGGGGGGAAGACAGGGAGAGAGAGAGATAGGGAGAAGAGAGAGCGGAAGCTAGATAGTAGCTAGACAAAGACAGATACATGTAGAAAGGAAAGGTAAGAGAGGAGAGAAGACGAGAGAGGAGAGAGCCAGACAGAGAGAGAGAAGAGAGTAAAAGGGAATGACAGGAAGACAGACAGAAGTAGAGAGAGAAACAGACCATGAGACAGAGAGAGAGAGGAAAGACAGAGACAGAGGGACAGATAGAGAGGAGACAGACAAAAAAGAGAGGAGAGGGGAAAGAGAGACAGGTGAGAGATAGAGAGGAGACAGAGAGAGAGAAGAGATGAGACAGACAGAGGCCCCCCCCCCCCCCCGTCTTGGAGGAGAGGACAGAGAGGAGAGAGAGAGAGAGAGAGAGAGAGCGAGGACAGATAGAGCAGAGAGAGAGAGAGAGAGAGACGAGAGAGAGAGATCAGAGACAGGAGACAGAGGAGGAGAGAGAGAGAGAGAGGAGAGAGATAGAGACATGGAGAAGAGACTCCAGGGGGTAGAAAGACGGGGCGAGTGAGGACAGAGGGAGAGGAGTGGAGAAGAGAGAGGAGAAGGAGAAGAGCAACGGTGAGTCGAAAGAGAGATCTGCGAAAGGAGAAAAAGTAGAAGAATGTCGCCCTCACCAATCACGAGAGAGAGAAAGAGAAAAAGGAGAATCAGAAAACGAAAAAAGTCAGAGAAAAAAGACACGGTATTTCTGGGAAGAGGAGAGAGAGTTCTCGGTTTGTTTGTTCATCTGTTTGACGCTGTTCGCTGTTCATACAATACATGAGAGAGATGCCGTTTTAGGCTGGCGCAGCATACAGATGGATGGAGGGAACAAAGGAGGAAATGAAGAGAGAGATGAAGGTGGAGGCGAGTTGAGAGGAATAGAGGATAGAGGGAGAAGAAAACAACAGCTGGTGAGCGCGATGAGGGGATAGGCGAAGAGCTCCACCAAAAGTAGGAATAACGTCGCCCTCTTTTCCAGACAACGAATTCTCAAAACAAAAAAAAAAACGACAACAAAAAATCAAAATCAAGGAAAACGAAAAAAGTAAGATAAAAAAAAAAAGCCACGGTATTTCTTGTAATTTATATGTTAATTTCTCGGGTTGTTTGTTCATCTGTTTGACGGTGTTCGCCCCCGTCTTGGTGAATAATGAGTCTGATGCCGTTTAGCTGGCGTAGCATAAAGAATAATTATTCAGAATACAATTATGCGAAGTAGACATCAATGTGAGCGCGCTAGGCCTCCCTCTCTTTCACACTCTATTTTACATTAAGCATTCACTGATTTTAAAAAATCATGTTAAAATGAGCTAGTTAACACGAGTCTTTATAGCTTTCAGACACACACACACACACACACACACACACACACACACACACACACAGGCGCGCGCGCCCGCGCTCGAACACCAACAACCACAACAAAACATTCCACACGCGCTCATACTCTCTCTCTCTCTCTCTCTCTCTCTCTCTCTCTCTCTCTCTCTCTCTCTCTCTCTCTCTCTCTCACGCATAGCTTTCAGATTACTTATACATGATGTTTCCTCTATCTTTATTCTTGGTTGTTTTTTTTTTTTGTTTTTTTTTGTTTTTGTTGGTTTGTTTTGTTTTGTTTTTTTTTGGGGGGTGAGGGTCTTCCAGACTCCAATTTTCCAAACTTGTGTGTGTGTGTGTGTGGTGTGTGTGTGTGTGTGTGTGTGTGTGTGTGTGTGTGTGTGTGTGTGTGTGTGTGTGTGTGTGCGTGCGTGCGTGCGCGTGTTGTATGGGTACATGCAGAACAAAGAGTATTGACAACTGGCACATGTTATTCTGTTATTGAAATGCAGAGGCAACTGATGATCAAAATAACAAACATAGAACAGTAGACGAAATAATGATTCATAAAATAACGATAAAAACACGACATAAGTTGTTCCATCATTAACTTCTAAGTCATTTGTAAATGTTATTCGTTGTGACAAAAACAAAAAAAGTATAACATACAGGATACTATAATGAAAACCGTAATTGCGCTAGAACGAATTTTGGTTTAAGCGACGGTAAAATTTGATGTTTTATTTTCTTCAC